>JAJHZJ010000471.1:600000-1054342 GCA_023548195.1 Bettongia penicillata ogilbyi | reverse complement strand
GATTTTTTGTGACAGCAATCAGCAACTGTGCTAAGAGAACCAGGCAGTTAATCATTCTTTATATTCACTTGTATCTTAGGGTAACTTCATGAGGCTGAGTTTCATATCATCTGTCCTTCCCTGTGGAGCTCAAAAGTTTGATCATTGAATTTGGGTATCATTACACTCATGCCCCTGCCATAATATAGACTACAAATGTACAGGTACATATTTTTGGCTCCTTCTTTGAGGCTGCTTTGAAATTTGCTTCCATAAATGAATAAGGAAAAAATTGTGGTCATGTTAGATTCACAAAAGTGCAAAGAATAGAGAAGATAATGAAGAATTCTACATCATTTCCTTTAGGGAATGAAGTGAGGTTTTCTTAGTGGAAAGAAGATGACAATTCTGCTTATCAGTGGTGTGTGTGTGTGTGTGTGTGTGTGTAAAATTCACTTTCTCTTCCCCTTTTCATTTGATGCTGTTAAGATTAAATCAGGAAAAGATTCCTGTGCACTGCTATCAATATAAAAATAGTTCTTGGTAAGTCAAATTCCACTGTGTTTGTCTTTTGTTGCAGAAGAAGATGATGGCATCGGAGAAATGATGACATGACTTGCATTTGACTTTCATTTGAGTGAGGACGGCTGTGCAGGTCACCAGCCTCACTTCTCCTCCAGAGTCACCTGAATCCACTGCCCAGATATTCTTCAGGATGACTGGAGATGACCCAGGATGCACTGGGAAACTTTGAGCCCTTTAGGATCTTTACAGGTACTCAGGGTGAGGTAATGCCCATTCATTGAATAGGTCTGTTTAAGAAGTAACATCTGCCTGGCCCCATTAGTGAGACCAAGAAAAGGAAGACATCTGGTTGAGTTTACCACTCTTAAGCTAGGAGGCTACAGAAGAGCCCTTAGTCAAGGGCCCATTGGAGAAGGAAAAGGAAGGGAAGGAAAGTAGCCAGTAAAACCCAAGTCAACTGGGCATCTCTTAGCCATCCAAATTGACCTTCCTTTGGAGAGGAGAAGGAATAGAAGGAGTAGGCTGACAGTGGAGGAGGAACTGAGATACCCAGCTAGATGGGTCCCCATTCAGCCAGCTGCATCTACTCACATGATTGTGTTCATCCTTCATTGCCAAAGGAAAACATGCCACAATAGAGGTGACAAAACTTCGACTTGACTCAGGTTATCAGCCTCACATCTCCTACAGAGTCAAATACCACTATGTCCACCTGCAACCCCTCTCCCGACCTTGATTTATGCTAAGCAATATTAGTGCCATACTTCTTTTCCAGTTGGCAGGGATCAGAAACTTTACTAGAATTTGAAAAAATACTCATGTTCTATATTCTTTGGGTCTCAAATTATAGGGAAGAACAGTTAAACATAATTTTCCCCTATGGTCAACGAAAGCAAATCCACAGCTTCAAGGAAGATTGATGAAGGGATGTTTGCCCCTTCTCACCACCTCCTTGAAAATGTTTCTTGCTTATGTAGAGGTTCCATTTTAATGACTAGACTATGGGGGGGGGGAAGAGCCAAGATGGCAGAGTAGAAAGACACACATAGGAAGGCTGCCCCCATACAGCCCATAAAACACCTGTAGAGAAGGACTCTCAACAAAATTTTGGAGCAGCAGAAAGTGAGAACAACATAGTGGAGGAGATTTCCTGCCCAGGGTGACCTGAAAGACCCACAGGAAATGTCACTTGCACAGGACACAGAGTGGAGCTAGGAGCACAGAGCCCAGCCTAGCCTTTCCACGCCCATGGCTCAAAAAGAGCCCTCCGGGCTGGAATCTCGAGCCAGGGAACACCAAGTCCCAGGAGCAGAGGGTCCACAGATCCCTCAACCCTCAGGAACCAAAAGTCAGTGACTGGGTTTATTCAGCTGACCATGAGGGGAGAAGGGCCTTCACATCAAGCAGGTAGCAGGAGTTCTCAGAGCAGCCCCTACAGCAGCCTGAGACCATAGCTGGATCATGAAAACCCCTGGGGGCACTGAAGAGCTGAGTCTTACCTCAGCCCTGTGTAGATGCCCTGAGGCAGCTGCTCTTTGTCTTGAATGGAATGGAGGCCCTTCACCCACAGGTTGACTGAATCCCTCCCCCAGTGCTAGGTTGGCAGAACTGGAGGTCAGGGGCCTGTGGAGAGAAAAGGCTGCCAAGATTCTGGGCACCAAAATCCTTCCCTGTGCCCAGACCAGTACACACTTGATTGTGCTACCCTGGAGGAACTGATAATTTACAGGTCCCCAGAGTATACCCTACTCTTGACAAAGGACCAAAAAGTCAAGTAACTGGTTGGGAAAATGCCCCTCAAAAGGGAAAAATATAAGACTATAAAAGGTTACTTTCGTGATGAACAGATATCTTCTCCCATCTTTTTGGATGAGGAATAACAATGCTTCCCATCAGGGAAAGACATAAAAGTCAAGGTTTCTGTATCTCAAACATCCAAAATAATTATTCAATGGGCTCAGGCCATGGAAGAGCTCAAAAAGGATTTTGAAAATAAAGTTAGACAGGTGGAGGAATAACTGGGAAGAGAAATGAGAGAGATGCAAGAAAAACATGAAAAGGAGGTCAACACCTTGGTAAAAGAGACCCAAAATAATGCTGAAGAAAATAACACCTTGAAAAACAGGCTAACTCAATTGGCAAATGACATTCAAAAAACCAATGAGGAGAAGAATGCTTTCAAAAGCAGAATTAGCCAAATGTAAAAGGAGGTCCAAAAGCTCCCTGAAGAAAACAATTCTTTAAATATTAGAATTGAACATATGGAGGCTAATAACTTCATGAGAAACCAATAAATCACAAAACAAAATGAAAAGAATGAAAAAATGGAACATACTGTGAAATATCTCATTAGAAAAAGAACTGACTTAGAAAATAGATCCAGGAGAGACAATATAAAAATGATGGGACTACCTAAAAGTCATGATCAAGAGAAGAGCTTAGACATCACCTTTCATGAAATTATCAAGGAAAACTGCCCTGATATTCAAGAACCAGAGGGCAACATAAGGGTTGAAAGATTCCACCGATCACCACCAGAAAGAGATCCAAAAAGAGAAACACCTAGAAACATTGTGGCCACATGCCAGTGATCCCAGGTCAAGGAGAAAATATTGCAAGTGGCTGGAAAGAAGCAATTCAAGTATTGTGGGAATACAATCAGGATAACACATGATTTAGCAGCTTCTACATTAAGGGATTGAAGGGCATGGCATATGATATTCCAGAAGTCAAAGCAACTAGGAGTAGAACCAAAAATCACCTACCCAGCAAAACTGAATATAATACTTCGGGGGAAAAAATAGTCTTTCAAGGAAATCAAGGATTTTCAAGCATTCCTGATGAAAAGACTAGAGCTAAAAAGAAAATTTGACCTTCAAACACAAGAATCAAGAGAAGCATGAAAGGGGAAACAGCAAAGAGAAATTATAAAGGACTTACTAAAATTGAACTGTTTACATTCCTGCATGGAAAGACAATATTTGTAACTCCTGAAACTTTTTTCAGTATCTGGGTAGTTGGTGGCATTACACACACACGAACAAACATTCACACACACACACACACACATACACACACAGAGTGCAAGAGGGAGAGAGAGAGAGACAGAGACAGAGAGACAAAGAGCACAGGGTGAATTGAATAGGATGGGATCATATCTTTAAAAAACGATATTAAGTGGTGAGAAATATATTAGGAGGAGAACGGGAGAAATGCAATGGGGCAGGTTAACTCTCATAAAGAAGCAAATAAAAGACTTTTCAGTGGAGGGAAGAAGAAGGGAGGTGAGAGAAAAAAGATGAAGCTTACTCTCTTCACATTCGACTAAAGGAAGGAATAAAATGCACACTTGTTTTGGTATGAAAACCTATCTTACAATACAGGAAAGTGGGGGAGAAGGGGATGAGCAGGGTGGGGGTGATGATAGAAGGGAGGGCAGTGGAAGGAAGGAGCAATTTGAAGTCAACACTCTTGGGGAGGGACAGGATCAAAAGAGACAATAGAAGAAAGAGAATAGAAGCAATGGGGTGCAGGATAGGATGGAGGGAATTATAGTTAGTCATAAACAACATGACTATTTTGGAAGTCATTTGCAAAACTACACAGATATGGCCTATATTGAATTGCCTGCCTTCCAAAGGGAATGGGTGGGGAGGTAGAGATGGGGAGAAGTTGGAACTCAAAGTTTTAGAAACAACAGTTGAGTATTGATCTTGCACCTAGGAAATAGAAATACGGATAATGGGGTATAGAAAGTTATCTTGCCTTACAGGACAAAAGAGAAGATGGAGATAAAGGAGGGGAGGTATGCTAGAAGAGAGGGCAGATTGATGATAGGGGTAATTAGAATGCTCGGCGATTTTTCTTGGAGGGAGGGGAGAAAAGGGAAGAAAATTTGGAACACAAAATCTTGTGGAAACGAATGTTGAAAAGTTAAATAAATTAATTAATTTTTTAAAAAAGTCTAAACTATAATGGAACTTGTCATAATAACGTACAGGTCTTTCCAGTGACACATCATTGTCCTGCATGTGAAAGTGAAGGCATTAAAGATAAAAAGCATGCTTTTCAAGTACTGTTCTCTATACAAAGTAATAGGAGACATTTCATCTGTGTTCATATACTTTTTAAGAACATATTTAATCATTGAGATTGTATACACCCCCAGCAATCTGGTCAGAAATAATATTTAATTTGGATAGAAAAGTTAAATAGCCTGGTAAAGCAGTATTTTCGGGACAAGTGGTCCAAGAGACTAAAATACTGAATCCTGAAAGATACTGGGTTATGCACTAAATGTTTTGTGCCTTGGTCAAAAGTGAACACAGTTTCTGTATGAAAGGAGAATAGACCTCAATGTTTATTCTTGCTAATTTTCATCTACATTTTGGATGATCCCAGATTACTGAATTTGTTCTTTAAAGGAAATGTGATGGAATTAATGTTTACTGTAAATATTTGCTGACATGCTGACAGTTATGTCATTAGCAGAGATTTCAGTAATTAAAGTGAGAAATAGAAGCTAAGGTTACTTTGCTTTCTGTTAAAAACTAATGGCCTTAAAATCAGAATATTATGCTTTTGTGCTTTTGTAAATTGGATGTCTTCTACTGAGTACAGTTTAAGGGATCCCAATTCCTGGAAGGAACTGCTTTCTTAACACTAAGATGCCTTCTGTGGCAAATCTCTCCCATAAACTCTGGAAATGGTTACCAAGTCAATCACAAACATATTGAATGTATAAATCTTAGTGCTGGTGCTGAAATCTCTTTAAAAGAGTCATCATGATTGAAAAGTTTGTTATTTAAGAAAAATTTTCCTGACATCATGTCAATAAAAGCTGAAGATTAAATACTTATGACTGTTGAATTTTCTTGTGTTAAGTGTATATTATTTTAGATTTTACTTTCAGTTTGTTCTCTGTTATTTTTGCCATATTATGTCATTGAAATTGGTTACATGTGAAGTTTTCATTTGAACAATTAAAATAAAATTGTGATAAAAAAGTTACTGTGGGAATATAGAAGACTGGGGTTCATATGCAGAGAATAACACTGAAGGAAAAAAACCTCTTCTACCCCAAAGAATAATGTCAAATGGTGACTTGCCCAAAAACAATTCATAAAGGATCTAAAAATACTTTAAAAATTAAATGAGAGAGGTTGAGGAAATTTAAAAAAAGAACAATCTGAGAAAAAAACCAATTAGAAAAGGAGATCCAGAATCTTAAGTAAGAAAACAACTCTGTGAAAGTTAGAATTTGGCAAGAGGAAGCCAGCACATACCAGAAAATAATAAAACAAAATAAAAAGAAAGAAAAATAGAAGAGAATGTGAAACACTTCATAAGGGAAACAACTGATCTAGAGAATAGATGAAGAAGAGAAAATATAAGAATAATTTGACTGCCTGACAACTATGATCAATAAAAGAATCTTGATGCAATAATACAAGAAATAATGAAAGAAAATTCCCCTGAAGCATTAGAGCAGGAGTGGAAAGTGGAAATAGAAAGAAAATATACAAATCATCACTTGAAGGAAATCCTATGATAAAAATCTACAGGAATCTCATAGTCTAATTCTAAAATCTGATGTTCTAGAATAAAATATGATGAGCAACAAGAAAAAAAATTAAATGTGGTGGTACCACAACTAGAGTCACACAAGAGCTGGCAGTGGCAACACTAAACAACTGCAGGACTTGGAACACTATATATTGAAGAGCAGAAGAGCTAGAGTTGTGACCAAAAATATCATACTCAGCAAACTTAAGCATAATCCTGAATATTAAAGAAGTGTGGGAGGAGCCAAGATGGCAGAGTAGAAAGACTCACATATGCTAGCTTTGAATCCACAGCCCATAAATTTCCTGTAAAAGGAACTCCCCTGAAATTCTGGATCAGTGCAAGTCATGCAGAAATACAGTGGAAGAGATTTGTTCCAGAGAGCCCTGAAATACCATCCCCAAGGTTCCATCGCGCCCCGGACACTGGAGCCCACCCCTACGCTGGCTGGGAGCGGCCCCAGAGGAGCAGATCCAAGCAGGCTTCAGGGATGGAACCTGCGGAGGACACAGAGGTCGCTCCACCTACAGGCACTACAGGTGACTGAGAGAGAATTCTGGGCTGCCCAAGAGGCAGGGGAGGTGGCTCTGTGACTCTGGCTTCCTCCGGAGGCAGCAGCAGAGGCAGCAGCGGTGCCCTGGGACTCCAGGAACAAGCAGGAGCTCAAGGCCATTACTGAAGGTCTCTGCATAAACCCCCTGAGGGAACTGAGCCTGGGAGGCAGCCCTGCCCCACCCAAACACCACAACTTAAGGTCACATTGAACAGCAGCCACGCCGGCCACTGAGAGGCCTGAGGCTGTATTTGAATCTCCGACCCCAAGCACTAGCTGGGCAGATCTAGGCAGGGGTGCAGAGGAATCTCAGAAATCAAGTAACTGGCTTGGAAAATGCCCAGAAAAGGAAAGAAAAATAAGACCATAGAAAGCTACTCTCTTGGGGGACAGATGTTCCCACCTTTCATTTCTGATGATGAAGAACAATTCTTACCATCAGGGAAAGACGTGGAGGTCGGGGCCTCTGTAACCCAGACATCCCAGGTGGATGCCCGGTGGGCTCAGGCCATGGAAGAGCTCAAAAAGGATTTTGAAAATCAAGTTAGACAGGTGGAGGAAAAACTGGGAAGAGAAATGAGAGAGATGCAAGAAAAGCATGAAAAATGGATCAATACTTTGCTAAAGGAGACCCAAAAAAATGCTGAATTGAATAACACCTTGAAAAATAGGCTAACTCAATTGGCAAAAGAGGTTCAAAAAACCAATGAGGATAAGAATGCTTTCAAAAGCAGAATTAGCCAAATGGAAAAAGAGGTTCAAAAGCTCACTGGAGAAAATAGTTCTCTCAAAATTAGAATGGACAAGATGGAGGCTAATGACTTTATGAGAAACCAAGAAATCACAAAACAAAACCAAAAGAATGAAAAAAATGGAAAAGAATGTGAAATATCTCATTGGAAAAACAACTGACCTGGAAAATAGATCCAGGAGAGACAATTTAAAAATCATGGGACTACCTGAAAGCCATGATCAAAAAAAGAGCCTAGACATCATCTTTCATAAAATTATCAAGGAAAACTGCCCTGAGATTCTAGAACCAGAGGGCAAAATAAGTATTGAAGGAATCCACCGATCACTGCTGGAAAGAGATCCAAAAAGAGAAACTCCTAGGAACGTGGCCAAATTCCAGAATTTGCAGGTCAAGGAGAAAATATTTCAAGCAGCTAGAAAGAAAAAATTCCAGTATTGTGGAAATGCAATCAGGATAACACAAGATCTACCAGCTTCTACATTAAGGGATCGAAGGGCGTGGAATAGGATATTCCAGAAGTCAAAGAAACTAGGACTAAAAGCAAGAATCACCTACCCAGCAAGACTGAGTATAATACTTAGGGGAAAATATGGTCTTTCAATGAAACAGAGGACTTTCAAGCATTCTTGATGAAAAGACCAGAGCTGAAAAGAAAATTTGACTTTCAAACACAAGAGTGTGAAGAAGCATGAAAAGGTAAACAGCAAAGGGAAGTCATAAGGGACTTACCAAAGTTGAACTGTTTACATTCCTACATGCAAAGACAATATTTGTAACTCTTCAAACCTTTCAGTATCTGGGTAGTTGGTGGGACCACACACACACACGCATGCACACACATGTACATGCATGCATGCACACACATACACACATGCACGCACATATAGAAACAGAGCGCACAGAGTGAATTGAACAGGATGAGACCATATCTTAAAAGAAATTAAGGTAAACAGTGAGAGAGAAATGTAGTGGGAATAGAGAGGGTGACATTGAAGGGGGTAAATTATCTCTCATTCAAGAGGTAAGCAGGAGACATTTTAGTGGAGGGAAAAAGAGGAGAGTTGAGAAAAAAAATATGAAGTTTACCCTCATCACATTCGACTAAAGGAAGGAATAAAATGCACACTCATTTTGGTATGAAAACCTATCTTACAATACAGGAAAGTGGGGAGAAGAAGATAAGCAAGGCAGGGGGGATGATGGGAGGGGGCAATGGGAGGAGGGAGCAATTTGAAGTCAACACTCTTGGGGAGGGACAGGATCAAAAGACAGAATAGAAACAATGGGGGCAGGATAGGATGGAGGGAAATACAGTTAGTCTTACACAACACGACTATTATCGAAGTCATTTGCAAAACTACAGAGATATGGCCTATATTGAATTGCCTGCCTTCCCAAAGGGAATGGGTGGGGAGGGAAAGATGGGGAGAATTTGGAACTCAAAGTTTTAGGAGCAACTGTTGAGTATTTTTGGTGCTACTAGGAAATAAGAAACACAGTTAATGGGGAATAGAAAGTCATCTGGACCTACAGGACAAAAGAGAAGATGGGGACAAGAGAAGGGAGGGATGATAGAAGAGAGGGCAGATTGGTGACAGGGGAAATTAGAATGCTCTGTGTTTTGGGGGCAGAGGGGATAAAAGGGGAGAAAATTTGGAACCCAATATTTTGTGAAAATCAATGTAAAAAGTTAAATAAATTTATATTAAAAAATAAAAAAATAAAAAGTGTATATTCTATGAAGAGCCAGAATTTCAGGATTTTGTTAAGAAAGAAAAACAACCCTAAACTTAATAGAATATTTGAGATATAAATCCAAGAGAAATGTAAGATACACATCAAAGACTAATTACAAGGGACTCCATTAGAAGAGATGTTTTTTATCAGAAATATAAAACCTATATCTAAGATTGTTGTTAGCAGTTGGGTAGCTGAAAAGAAACACTGGGGCAGACCTGAGTATGATATGATTCTAAGAAGTAAAGCCATTTAGGAAAAGGTTAATAGAGCAATTATCTTATGAAAATGATGTGTGACAGGAAGCACTGACACAGAAGAACTTGATGGAGGATGACTGGTAGTTCTGCAATGCTACTCTCCTCTCGAATGAGTTAAAGAAGGAACAGTACATACATACATACATACATACATATTTATATGTGGGTATAAAAGTCTTCTACATTCAGAAAGAAATAAAAGCCTATAGGTACAGGAAGTGGGAAAGGGTAAGAAAAGAATGTTAGGGAAAAGGATAAGTAAGGGAGCTTATAGAAATATGTTTAGATTCATGAGAATCAGAAGGTCAGGGAAGAATCCTTGGAGGGTGTTAGGTTAAGTTATAGGGGGGCAAGGGAGCAGGGAAAAGCAGGGAAAGTAAAGAAGTCAGAAGAGATAGAAAATAAGAGATACACATATACCGAAAATAAAGATCAGAAGTAGAATTTATTTAGGTAAAAAAGCAGGATTAGTAATCATGATCACAGACAAAGTTAAAGCTAAAATAGATTTAATCAGAAGAGAAAAATAAGGAAACTGTACTACATGCAAACTCTATTAATCAATATTGTTTGAGAATATTAAAAATATCTAGACAGTGCAAGGTTGGAATATTGCTGTGGTGTAAGAAATGATAAGTTGGTGGACTATAAAATGATGAACATGATGCTTTCACAAAACCTTATGTGAATTGATGCAAAGTGAACATTGTATACAGTAACAACAATATTATAACAATCATTAAATGTGAGATACTTAGCTTCTCAGATGAATATGATGATCCATACCATTGCCAAAGGACTCATGATGAAAGATTATTACCCATATTGAGAGTGAAAGATGATGAACTCTGGGAGCAGATTGAAGGTATTTTTTTCACTTTATTTTTCTTCATTTTTGGGGGGAGCATCTCATGTGGAAATCTATTCTCCATAACTTCACCTATATAAATGGTATCATGATGCTTACCTTCTCATTGCCTGGGGAGAGAGGCCCGAGGTAGGGGGGAAATTTCAAACTGAAAATAAAATAAAATTAATATTAAAAATCAATTAAAATTTTTTATTTGTAGGTGCTCTAATTTGATTGTGTTTTTATCTTTTTTACCTAGGTCATTCATCCATTTGGAGTTTATCATTGGATTTAGTGTGAAGCATTGGTCCAGACATGATTTCTGACAAAGTAATGTCCATCTTTCCCAAAAGGATTTATCAAATACTGAGTTCATTCCACTCGGAACTAAGAATTTAGGTGTATCGATCATTTGGTACTGTGATTGCTTTCTGCTGTATATTCTCTATCTGACGTGTTTCACTGACCAACCCCTCCATTGCTTAACCAGTGATAAGTGCTTTTAATGTTAACTATTTTGGAGTACAGTACTAATTGTCCCCTTCCTTTCCACACTCTTTTCATAATTAGCTTTGAGATTTTTGACCCTTTCTTCCTTCATGTGAAATTGGTTATTATTTTTCTCACTATAAACAATATTTTTTTTTGTAATTTGACTGGTATAGTACTAAATAAAGACATTAATTAAGGTGGTATTGCATTTTGTTGGATCAACCTACCCATTAGCAATTGATGTTACTGTATTCTTCAAAACTTTTTTTTTTCTGCAAAGAGGGTTTTATGCTTGGATTCATAGAGTTCCTGGGAGTATCTTGGAAGCTACATTTTGAAACATTTTTTAACATCTAGAATCATTTTGAATGTAATTTCTCTTTCTTGTTCTTCCTATTGTGGTTGTTGTTGACTCATAAAAGTGCTGATATGTTAGGGGTAGGGAACCTGTGGCCTCAAGGTCACATGGCACCCCTAGGTCCTAAAGTACTGCCATTTGTCGGAATCCAAACTTCATGGAACAGTTCCCTATCCTTAAGGTGGGGAATTTATTTTATATCTCAAAACTCTGCTACATTTTTTTAACTGTCTCAATTAATTTTTGTTTGACTCATTAGGGTTTTCTAAGTAAATCATCATATTATCTACAGAAAGTGGTTTTTTTTTCTTTCCTCTTTGTTTATGCTTATTCTCTTTAGCTTTTCTTTCCTTATTGCAACAGCTAGCTTTCCTACCACTGTAAAATAGGAATGATGATAACGAATATCCTTAGTGTACACATCTCCCTAATATCTATAATTTTTACTCTTAGGATTTGACAGAGTTGACTATATGAAAGAAAAGTCTGTGGGTTACTATGCTTTCTAGAATAATATAATGAATGTTGAAGTTAGGTGGAAGCTTTCTTGTCATCAATTCACTGAGTTATATGGCTTTAATTTTTTAAACAATTAATTTGACTTATTATACTCATAATCTTCCTGATAGGACCTAACCCTACATCCTTGGTAAATGCAAACTTGCCATAATAATCTTTTAAATATATCGTTGGAACATCCAATATTTTGTCTAAAATTTTCTGTCTGTGTTTATCAGGAATATTGGTCCGTTATTTTCCTTTTTCTTCATTGTCTCCTCCTGGCTTAGAAATAAGTATTTTTATGATCAATATGTGTTTCATAGAAAGATTGAAAGATTCTTGGTTTTAATATTATGGCAAATAGCAAGTACCATATCAAAATTCTGTCCTTATCACTTCTGCATTTTTACTTTCCTGGTTTTCTTAAAGCTTCAAATCAAATCTCACCTTCAACAGATCCTTGCTCATACCATCTAATTGAGTCTTCTCATTTCTTCTATTGCCCATGTATCACATCTATAACTATTTCATTACAGACTATTTCTGTTATTAGGTTTTAAGCTCCTTGAAAGTAGGGACTCTTTTGCCTTTGATGGAGATAAATAAAACTAGACAGAGACTCAAGTACACACACGTGAAGTGTATTAATCAAATGTATATAAAAAATAACTGAAAAATTACAATTTGCCATGCCTAATTTATCTTTCATTGGTGCATTTTGAGAAGCAAGGCTCTCATCAAAGTATAATCACTCTTTCTATGTTCCCTATCCTTACAATATTGCCATGGATATGGGATGCCCAAACAGACACTAACTCTGATTTTTTTCTTTCATATAATTGTTTTATGGAGACCCACTTATTGTTGGAAAATTCACTGTTAAGTCTCCATTTGGGTCTCTGTCTTTTGTTTGTGGTCCCTGACACAATGATGATTTTTTTTAATGCATTATGCATTAAAATTGCATCATTATTTAACTGCATTTAAATGCATTTGTAAATGATATATTTACTCTTTCTGCATTTCTTTCCAATATTTCATCATACAAATATATGGTCAGTTTTTCTAAATGGACTATGAGTAGCTGAGAAATATGTACAATCTTCATTGTCCCATGTAAAAAGTATCATTAGTCTTTTAGCTCTGAATTATCCCATTTTTTCAGTTCTGTATTGTCCATTCTGTCTACTTTCCATTAGACTTATCCATAACTGAAAAGGATATTAAAGTCTCCTGTCACTATTTTGTTACCATCTATGTGATCTGTAAATGTTTGCTTTGTGAATGGGTTCATTAAGATGGCTAAAACATATAATTTTATTACTGATAATAGTTTACCTGTGAGTAATTTCAGCATAATATTCTTATTTCTCTTTTAAAATGTTTTATTCTGTTTTAGCTTTATCAGACATCGTGAATGAAATGTCTGCTTTTCTGGATTCACCTGATGCAAATTAATTTCTTTCGATCCCATCAGTTTCATTTTCTGTATGTCTTTGTTTTTCAAATGTGTTCTCTTCTAAGTCACCGATTATAGGGTCTTGTTTCATTCTGCAATCTGTCCTTTTTTGATTTACTCTACTTTTTTATCCATTCACATTTAAATTTATGAGAGTTAGGTTTCTATTTTCTATCCATTTATCTCTGATTTTTTCCCCCAAGTTGATTTCTTTTCTCTCCTCTGCTGTAAACAGTCTTATGTCTCTTTAGGTATTTTACCTTAATTTTTTTTAAGGTGACTGTTCCCAAGGGCACTCTTTCTGTCACCTCATTTCCCATTTGTTTCCCCTATTCCTTTTATAAAAAATAATATATTCAAGTTTCTTTCCTGTTTTTTTCTAATTATTTAAATCTTATCCTCTTTTCCACCTCTTAGTCAATTACAGTTTCCTCTCTTTCCATTCAAGTATTCCTGCTCATTAGTATTTTCTAATTCATTATTTTGCTCCTCTTTCCAGAGAGAATTTCTCTCCCTTTCTTACCCATTCCCTCTCTCTATTCTAATCCTCAGTTCTCTGCTTCATGAACTCTCTAATTATCAAGTATGTCTCTGTTTTCTATATTCCTCCTGGAATGAAAATTTTTGATCTATTCAATCTGGGCTCTCACCTCAAGGTAGTTTTCACCACTGCCTTGTTTAACTTCCCTGGGAATCTTCCTTTCCTAAACTGCCTTACTCACAGAACAATGGCAATTCCTGCAGGTGACAGAGAACACAGTGCCCTATTAAAAGAGTAAAAAAATGGTTTGGGCTTTCACCCAAATTAATGATTTTTAGGTATTTTCTATACCTTAATGCCAAATTGCAAATGTATATTTGCATCAAGTTCTGATTTAATCACAATAATCCTGACAGAAGAAAACATTTCAGTATAAATGAGACAACATGATGATTTCATTTCAGGAACAAATCAAATCTGGATTTACATTCACTAAAGGCAATGAGTAAATGTCAATTTATCAAAGGGCCATTTCCTGCTAGGACTTCAAATTATAGGGCCAGCTACTTTCAGTTGGTCAATTGCCAAGGATTTATAGCAACAGTCTTCCAGTTTCACCCTTCTTTTAGGATCCATGACAATTTTTAGAAATGCAGAAAATGCAAATATAACCTCTCTTTTACACTAATGAAATTATCAATATGTATTCTTCACATAAGCACTAAAATAGACCCTGCTACTGCTATACTATCCCCAAGCAATTCAATGCTGCAAATGTATTTTCCATATCATGAAAAATTATCAAAGAAACTTTTTCATATCCCCCTTATCTGAATGATACCAAACCCTTACTTCTCTTTCCAAATTTTCACCCATCTTTTTTTCAAGTCCTCTATTCATACCATCAGTGCAAAAGAGACTATTAATTTTTCTTAACTTCCTACACATTTCCTTTTATCCCTAATTTGATTAACCTTTATCTCTTCCTTTCTTTCAAACTGAGATTAAAGCCTCTCACAATGGCACCTGTCTTTTTTTTACATATTCTGACCAGACATTTCCTGTGACAATTCAATCTCAGACTATTTGTAGAAATAATCTTCCTTTCATGGCTTTTTTTACTTCCCTTTCTCCTGTATGCCCCTCCTATAGTCAGAAAGCCAGAGATTGTCCTTTTTATATTCCTATATAAGAGCTTTGAAAGTCCTGCTTTAGCTTTACCAAAAGATACTCTCAGTACCTAATTACCTGTCCCAACTGCTGTTTCAAAACGTCTCTCAATAGCACTGAAAATCCCTGGTTTGCCTAGCATAGAGATCTTCAAATCATCTCACTAAGTATAATCCCTAAAGTGTCATCCTTCATTAGGCCAAAATAAGTTTTTCTTATTTTTTCTCATAATTCCTCTAGTCCCTACCTATCCTTATTGATCAGTTGTGGGCATATCATCTAGGATACATGCCAAGAAGGATATCATTTCATTATTTCTTTGTCTTTTCTTTTAGGATATGATAAATATAAAAATATGATTTCCATGACTACAGATATATAACCTATGTCAAATTGTACTCTGCCTAAAGAAGGGTAGAAGAGGAAGTGCAAAAGAAACTTGGGAACTCAAAATTTAAAAAAAATGCATATTAAAAATTTTTTTTGCTTGCAATTGAGAAAAAAAGAAATATTATTTTAAAAAGGAGAAATAAGGAGCAGAATCACTCTGGAAAAACTTGGAAAGACTTATATGAACTGATACAAAATGAAGTGAGCAGAACCAGGGGAATATTACACTCACTAACACCAATACTCCATGATGACTGACAGTGAATGTGTTAGTTATTCTGTTCAGTACAATGATATGAGAAAATTTCAAAAGGCTGAGGGAAAAAAGTGCTATCTATCTCGAGAGAAAGAACTGATAGACTCTACATGCAGATGGAACCATAATATTTTGGTATTGTTGCATTATTTTCACAACAAAACTAACATAGAAATATGTTTTATATGATTTCATGCGTATCACTGGTATCGTGGTTCTTGTGATCACATTGAATGGAGGAACAGTGGAAAAGAGAAAATTCAGAAATAAAACTTTTTTAAAAATGTCTAAATGAAATAAATATTAACTAAATAAAAGAAAGAAAAAAAGAATAAAATGAACTATAGAAGAAAAAGTCATGGTCAACAGCAAGAAGTCCTAGACACTTGGACATGGAAACAGGAAACTCTAATCAGAAATCCCACTTAAACCACTTAAGAGATGTATCATCCTGGCAAAGTCCCACTTCATGTCTCAGCATCTCTTAATCTTCTGTCAACTGGACAGCAAAGAGCATCATAATCAGCAGTCTACTGATAGGTCAGAGGACATAGCATACATAAATTGTACTCCAGAAATGGTATCTCTTGTACTTGTTTCTGATTTTGTAGTTGATAATATTATTGTGACTTTCATGTTGTTGTTCTTGTGATTAATCCTGACAACAAAGGTATAGCCCTACCATGCCAGGAGCACAAGAATAGAAGCTGTCCATTATATTATGGCAAAGCATTTAGGGAAAGTCAAACACCACCCTCCATGGTGATTATCACCAATTTCATCCCAAAGCAAAGGAAGAGGGATGATTACATGAGGACATTTGTAAACAAGAGGGTGACTCTTTAGATCTTCCAGGATATTACAGTCCTAGTTATAAGAAGTGCAGAACGATGTGATGCTATGGGGGTTAGAGGAAAAGGTATGACAAGACTGACTGGGACTAGGAGGAAAAGAGTTGGAAAGACTGACTGTGTGGTTGACCCTGCACGATCGCTCTGTTCTCTGGTATCCTAACTAGCTACAATCTATGCTCCTACACATTCCATTGGATGGAGCCAGGAGAACAGAAATTACAAGTAAGAAGGAAATGTGGTCAATGTGGAATAATGGCTCTGTCTTGTGCCTCCTGTCTGGGTTCTCCCAAGCAGAGGGTTTAATGTACCTATTACTCATAGTCATTTAATTAGGCTTTGGTAAAGTCAGAGAGCCTCACTGTCCTCACTTGTCTGTTAAGAGTATGTCAAATAAAAGATTCTTGAAAAATTCTGTAGTTGTAGCTATGTGGAAACTGAAATTTCAGGATGGTATAGGATGGCAAGAATGAATATATGTGTAGTAGGATGGGGAATGAATGACTGACAAACAGGGTCCTAAATCACAAAGAACTCCCATCCTGACCCACATGATCAGGAAGCCTGGACTTCACATCGCAACTCATCCACTTCCTTACCAGACATGGCAAAAGGGTCAAGTCACATGACCTCACTCCTCCTTAGCTTTCTGACCTGCAAAATCAGACCAAGAAAATGACAAATCCCAGAATTTACTCTGAGACTCAAAAAGCATACAAAAGGTAGAACTTGCTGCATGCATGAGAGTGGATCTTTTACTAATTACTGATGTGCATGAGCACCTCTGAGAAAGATAGATCAGGAGTGCAGAGGAACTTTTTTAAAGATTCATCAGGAGGGAAACTCCCTGACTTTCTCTGATTTCAGTCCCCAAACCAAATCTCTTGAAATTTGGGACAAAGATGCAAATCTGGAAACTCACCTTTGAAAATTATCAGTGACCTTGTCAAAATGAAATTTGTCCACAAGAAGATTACTCAGTTTTTCCTGACAGTAATCCTAGAACCAATCAACAGAGAAATAAGGTTGGCCTTAAGGATAGAGAGGCCACAAGTAGGAAAAGTTGGCTTTGTGGGGAGGCCCCAGAATGTGACATGAGCTGCAAAAACCTTTGCCCCAGGAAATGTCCACTAATTTTGCCATACTTGAATACACATAGGATAAAGGAAAATCAAACAGCATCATGGAAATACAAAAAAAGGAGTATAAAATATATGTGCCCTTGTCTATCATTTTAGTGTCAAGAGATCAGAACTTGGGATCCTGGGGAAGATAAACACCCAAGCAAGACAAAGATGATCCCATGGTAAAAAAAGAAATGAAGTACAGGTACAAAAATGATGATGTGCAGCCAAACCTCTTGGCATCAGGAAGACCTGATTAGCAATCCCACCTAAGCCACATAGGAGGTGTGTCCTCCTGGCCTAACCAACTTGCCTATGTCTTAATATCACTTAATCCTCTGTTTGTTCCACTACAAAGAACACTGGAATCAGAGGTCTGCTCCTGGGCCAAAGGAGACATTATACACACTTTCTATTCCATCAATGATATTGATTGACTATGTTCATTCATGATTTGACACTTGAAATTATTATTACTAGTCCTAGAGAATCAAGTAAATACTACTTGGAATAATAAACACCTTTGGCAAAGTGGCAGGATTCAAAATAAACCCATATAAATCTTTTGCATTTCTGTATATTGCTAACAAAGCCAAACAGAAAGGGATAGAAAGAGAAATTCCATTTAAAGTTCTTGTAGACACTCTAAAATATTTGGGAGTCTATCTGCCAAAACAAACTCAGGGACTACATGAACACAATTGCAAAATATTTTTCACACAAATAAAGTGAGATCTAAATAATTGGAAAAACATCAGTTGCTTCTGAATAGCTTAAACTAATATAATAAATATGACAATCCTACCTAAATTAATTTATTTATTCAATGCCATACCAATAAAAGTGCCAACAATTATTTTCTTTAGCTACAAAATATAATATCAAAATTCATCTACAGGAATAAGCGGTCCAGAATATCAAGGGAATTAAAGAAAAGAAATGCTAGGGAAGTTGGTCTAGCCATACCAGACTCCAACTTCTATTGTAAAGCAATAATCATCAAAACCACTTGGTACTGGCTAAGAAATAGATGACAGATTAGTAGAATACATTAGGTTCACAAAACACAGTACTCAATGATTATTGCAGTCTAGTCTTTGATAAACACAAGGACCCCAGCTTCTGTGATAAATAATCACGGTTTGACAAAACCTACTGGGAAAACTGGATAAAAGTGTGGTGGAAACTGGGCATAGAACGATACCTGCCATCATATAAAAGAATGAAATCGAAATGGATACATGATCTAGGCATAAAGATTGGTATTATAAACAAATTAGGAGACCAAGGAACAGTGTATTTGCCATATTTCCAGAGAATGAAGAAATTTTTGACCAAAAAAGAGATAAAGAACATGATGAAGTACAAAATGGACAATTTTGATTACATTAAATTGAAGACTTTTTGCTCAACCACACCCAATGCAACCAAGTTTAGGAGGGAAGCAGAAAACTGTAAAAGAATTTTTTCTACTAGAGACTCTGATAAAGGACTCATTTCTAATATATATATAAATGAGTCAAATTTATAAGAATTCAAGTCATTCTGCAGATGACAAATGGTGAAAGAATATGAACAGAGGAAGAAATTAAAGTTATCTGTAATCACATAAAAATAATTTAAATTCCTATAGATTAGAGACATGTCAACCAAAGCAATTCTGAGGTACCAAATCACACCTATCAGATTGGCTAACATGACAAAACAGGCAGATGATGAATGTTGAAGAAGATGTGACAGAGTTGGAACACTAATGGAGGGAGCTGTGAGCAAATCTAACCATTCTGAGGAGCAAAATGGAACTATGCCCAAAGGGGCCACCTAAATGTGCATGCCATTTGATCTAACAATCTCTCTTATAACAGTGTATCCCAAAGAAACCATGAAAGGGGAAATGATCCCTCATACACAAAATTATTGTATATAGCAGTTCTGTTTGTGGTGCCCAAGAACTAGAAATGGAGGGGATATCGATAAGCTGGAGAATGACTGAACAAGTTGTGGTATATGAATTGAATGGAAACATATTGTGTTCTTTGAAATGAGGAAGAGAAGCACTCAGAGAGGCCTGGAAGGACTTATATGACCTGATGCTGAGTGAAAGGAGCAGAATCAGGAGAACCTTTTACACATTAAAAACCACAATGTGAGAGGAATTTTTCTGGTAGACTTATCTCTTCATAACAGTGCAATGACCTAAAACATTTCCAGTGGACTCTTGAGGCAAAATCCCTTCCACATCCAGAGAAAGAACTATGGAATTGGATTTCAGAATGAAACAGAATATTTTTTCTTGTGTTATATTTTGTTTTGTTATGGATTTTCCCATGGTTACTCCCACTCAATTTAATTCTGCTATGCAGCATGAGCAATGTAAAAATGTATCTAATAGGAATATATGTGTAGAACCCATATAAGATTACACACCATCCCAGGGAGAGGGGTATAAAATATAAGACTATTGGAAGTGAGTGTAGAAAAGTGGTAACTAATGAGCTAATCATTAAAAATATTTCAGTGATGCATTTGTTTACATTGCTATCATTTCCTAATAATATTGGCATTCCAAAAGAACTATGTATGGTAAAAAGCATTGTGAAGTGCACTGACACAACACATTGGCCATGTGTTGAGTACCAAAGCATACCTAAATCTCTGCCTACTATGTTATATTTCCTTATCAGGACAAAATACGGCATCAATCATAGAATTGTGGATTGAGAGCAGAAAGTGACCCTAGAGACCAACAAGTTCAATGCCTCTTCCCCTTTTTACATTTTATTTTCTTTTGATATAATCCACATCAAATCAAATGAAGACTTCCATATACATTATGCCACAGAATGAGAGGATTGGCCAAGAAAACTGGAATCTCCATTATGTAGAGTTTAATTGTCTTTTCACACCTAAAATTAACTTAACACGAAATTTTCTAACTGTCCTACTTGTCTAGGCTTCCTTACAATTTTATTCTTTCTGGTAAGTTTTATTTAGAGAGACACTTTCTTCATTACCCCATTTTCATTCTGCAGAGGAGGAAATTAACACTGAGAGAGATGAGGTGAGTTTTCCACGGTCATTCAACTAGGAATTGTCTGTGAAGGGGTTGCCATTTAGCTCCTTCTGGCTCCAAGTCTGGTGGGTCATGTCTTTCTGTATTATTTCCTTTGCATTATTGTGATCATTGTGTAAGTAGTGGTGTTGATTCGATTCCTGACTTATAGTAGATGCCTAAACAAAGATTCTTTGGTTCTGCTCACTTGGATCTCCATCAGTGCATATGTCTACTCAGCTTTTCTCTGGTATATCTATCTGGTTTGGGACCAACTCTAGCCTCAAATTATTAGTAGAACTTTTCAGACTGTGAGTTGTACTCCAGGTGGGCTGTCCAACCATCCATGCCTCCTGCTTTCATGATTATGAGAAACTAGAAACAGGTGGTGGTATAGTATATCACAAGAACACTGAGACCTTCAACTAGATTGAGCAAGTAGAGGGAAACTTTGGTGACTCTCCAATGCCAGAAGCATGGACGGACCATAAGAGGAAGAAACTCAGTGTAATGAACAAATATTCTCATTGAGTAGGAGGGAAACACATAACTTACTTTAATGATACTTGAACTTTTAAATAATGATCTGGAAAGATGGCCTTATCAGAGATGAAGGATCTCAGAAACCACTCAAAGAAATGCTAACCAATAGCATTAATGCAGGCGTGCCCATAGTGGTCATATGGAAGAAAACTGGGACAATCCAAATATGAATTCACTGGTTTTGTGGAACTCAAATACAAACAGATCTCGGCAGGCTATATATCGACTTAGAAAACTACAAATGAACCTTATCTGTGTTGTATATTAATCTGACTCAGCTTCATTCAGCACTGAGGAGTTGTCTGTCAGCTTGATACCTCTGATGTAGACTCCCAGATTTTGAATAAATTTAATTTCTTTTAAAGATTTAATGACCATTTTATGTACCTATTATGAGCCAGGTACTGTGCTAAGCACTTTACAAATATTGTCACATTACATTCTCACAGCAGTCTAGGGAGATGGCTGCTCTTACAGATGAGGACACCAAGGGTTAAGTGATTTACCTAGAGTCACATAGTAAGTATCTGAGGTCAGAGTTGAACTCATGTCTTAGTGACTACAACTGCAAGGCTTTAATCCCTGTAACACCAGCTGCCTTGAAGAATGAATGTGGACCAAATACACTATGATGGAAGGTCAAGATGCCAGGGATTGTCTGCTGGGTAGCCAAGGCTTCTCAGTTCTGGACCCATAGTTATCAGATTCCCCTGGCAAAAGAAGAAAAGGAGAAGGCAGTCTTGCTTTGCCTCACAGGAACAGACAAATTTAAACACTTGACCCAATGATTTGTGTTTGTCCTTGGTTGTCAAAGAAGACCATGCCATCAGAGAAATGATGGCATGACTTGCATGGGATTTGCCTCACACTGACTGCCTGCAAAGATTTTGGGCTAAAGGACCCAATGTCTCCCACTGCATCCTAGGTCATCTCCAGTCATCCTGAGGAATATTAGGTCTCTGGATATAGACGGTTCTGGAGGAGAATTGAGGCTGCTGACCTGCACAGCCCTCACTCATTCAAAACAAAGTCAAGTACAAGCCATGCCATCATTTCTATGATGGGATGGTCTTTGACAGAGGACAAACACAATACACTGAGTAGAAACAGCTGGCTGAATGTAGCTGGGTAACTCACCTCCACCTCTCCTGTCTGCCTGCCCCTCCCCTTCCTTCTCCTCTTCAAGGGAAGGTAAACTTAGATGACCTAAAGATGCCCAGTTGACTTGATTTTTATTTTCTCATTTTCTTGTCTCTTCTCCTCTCCTCTCCTCTCAGCTCCCTTCCCCTCACCTCTGCTCCCTTCCTCTCCCACTTGACCCAAGAAAACCAGAGAGAGCAATCTAACTCTTAGATATTTGTGGGAAAGATTATGTATGTGTGTGTTGGGGGCGTTAGGGGAGGAGGCCATTGATGTGGACCATGGCACATATTGTCAGACCGTTTTTCAATGCACTAATTGTTTCTCTGAGCATTTTCTCTCCCTCTTTTCTTTATAATTCTTTCATATAAGGGTGACTCTCTGAAAAGGAAGAGGAAAGATACAGAGGAATATTTGGGAAATGGAAAAACAAATGATATCATACAATTTTCCTTCCTTATATTTCTTGAAAAACACAGAGACATGGACTACCAGTATGATGTCATTGTCTTTTGATAACCTTAGAAGAACAAGAGAAAGTAAGATGACAGGTGGAGTGGGCTGGTTTGAAGTTGTCAGTTGACTATTGCTAGTTTTGCAGAGCTCCCTCAAGTGTCTGTGCCACTTAATCTTAACAAGGCAGTAGTACTGACATAGAGAAATCCAAAAAAAGTGGTTATGCTCGGCTGCTAGCTGACTAAAGTCTACTTTTTAGTTAATTAACAAATCACAGAAATAATCAACAACTTCATTGAAGAGAATGACAATGATGAGACCACCTCCCAAAACTTATGGGCTGGTGCAAAAGCAGTTCCTAGAGGAAGTTTTATATCATTGAAGACCTCCATGAATAAAATACAGAAAGAGGAGATCAATGAACTGGGCATGCAACTGAAAAAGCTAGAAAAGTAACAAAATGAAAGTCACACAGAAAATATCAAATTCGAAATTCTGATAAACAAAGGAGAGATTAATAAAATTGAAATTAAGAAAACAATTGAACTAATAAAGAAAACTAAGACTTGCTTTTATAAGAAAACCAATAAAATTGATAAAACTTTGGTCAATTTGATTTAAGAAAAGAAAGAAGAAAACTGAATGAACAATATCACAAATGCAAAGGGTGAACTCATTGCCAATGTGGAAGATATTAAAGAATAATTAGAAATTACTTCACCCAAATGCTTGCCAATAAATTTGCCAATCAAAGTAGGATGGAAGAATTAAAAAATATATATATATAAATTGCCCAGAGTAACAGACAAAGAAGTTGAATACTAAAATAACCCCATCTTAGAATAAGAAATTGAACAAGCCATGAATGAACTCCCTAAGAAAAAGTCTACAGGGACAGATGAATTTAGAAGTTAATTCTATCAAACATTTAAAGATCAGTTAATTCCAAAAATACGTAGACCATTTAGGAAAATGGGTCAGGAAGGAGTCCTACCAAATTCTTTTTCTGATACAAATGTGGTTCTGGTACCTAAACCAGAAAGAGCCAAAAAAGAGAAAAAAACTTATAGGCCTTTTTTCTAATGAATATAGGTGCAAACATATTAAATAAGATATTAGCAAAAAGAATGCAGCAACTTATCATGAGAATAATACATTATGATCAGGTAGGATTTATACCAGGAGTGCAGGGCTGCTTCAGTATTAGGAAAACTATCAGCATTATTGATCATATCAACAACAAAACTTAGAGAAATCATGTAATTATCTCAACAAATGTAGAAAAAAATTAGGATAAATGCAACACCCAGTCCTGTTGAAAACCCTGGACAGCATAGGAGTAAAGGGAGGTTTCCATAAAATAAGAAGCAGTATCTACCTAAAACCATTAGCAAGCATTATATGCAATGAGGATAAGTTAGATGCATTACCAATAAGATCAGGGGTGAAAAAGGATGTCCATTATCACCACTATTATTCAATGTGGTATTAGAAATGTTAGAATTGGCAATAAGAAAAGATAAAGAAATTAAAGGAATTAGAATAGTAGAAGAAGAAATTAAGTTATTGCTGTTTGCAGAAGATATGTTAATGTACTTAGAGAATTGCAGAGGAAAAGTAAAAACCTACTTGAAATAATAAACCATTTTCTCAAACTTCCAGGTTAGGAAATCAGTCCAAATAAATCATCTGCATTTCTATATCTTGCTAACAAAGCCACACAGAAAGAGATAGAAAGATAAATTCCATTTAAACCTACAGTAGATCCTATAAAACATCTGGTAGTCAATGTGCCAAAACAAACCCAGGGACTATATGAAGACAATTACAAAACCCTTCTCGCACAAATAAAGTCAGATCTAAGTAAGTGGAAAAACATCAGTTGCTCAAGGGTAGGCCTAGGCAATATAATAGAAATGACAATTCTGCTTAAATTGATCTACTGATTCAGTGCCATACCAATCAAAATACTAGATAATTATTTTCTAGAACCTGAAAAAATAATATCAAAATTCATCTAGAAAATAAAATGTCCATAATATCCAGTGAAGTAATGATAAGAAATGCTAGGGAAGGTGACCTAGCCCAACCAGATCTCAAATGGCATTACAAAGCAGCCATCATCAAAACCACGTGGTACTGTTTAAGAAATAGAGGGGTAGACTACTGGAATAGGTTAGGTACTCAAGACACAGTAGTCACTGAATATAGCAATCTACAATCTACAATCTGATAAACTCAAGTACTCCAGGTTCTGGGATAAGAATTCAATGGTTTGGCAAACATTGGTGGAAAACTGGAAAACATTGTGGCAGAAACTGAGCATGGACCAACACCTGACACTGTATGTCATAAGAAAGTCCAAATGGATACATGATATAGGAATGAAGGTTGATACTATAAAAAAATTGGGGGCCCGAAGAATAGTGTATTCGCCAGATTTGTGGAGAATATAGAAATTTTGACCAAACAAGAAATAGAGAACATTATGAAGTGCAAAATGGCTAATTATAATTATATTAAATTGAAGAGTTTTTGCACAAACAAACACAATGTAACCAAGATTAGGAGGGAAGCAGAAAACGGGGAAAGAAGTTTTGCTGCTGGTGTCTGTGATAAAAGCTTCATTTCTAAAATACATACAGAAATAAGTCAAATTTATAAGAATACAAGTCATTCCCCAGTTGAAAAATGGTCAATTGACACGAACTGGTAGTTTTCAGAGGAAGAAATTAAAGCTTTCTCTAGTCATATGTGAGAAATTATGTAAATCCTTACTGATTAGAGACATGCAGATCAAAACAGCAGTGAGGTACCACCTCACATATTTGAGATTGGCAATCATGACAAAAGAGGAAGAAGATAAATATTCGAGAAGATGTGGGAGAATTGAAACACTAATTCATTGTTGGTGGAGCTGTGAGCTGATCCAGGCATTCTGGAGAGCAATTTAGAACTATGCTCAAAGGGCTACAAAAATGGGCATATCCTTTTACCCAGAAATATTGCTTCTTCAACTGTATCCGAAAGAGATCATAAAAATGAGAAAGGGTGCCACATGGTCAAAAAGATTTATAGAATCTCACTTTGTGGTAGTCAAGAACTGAAAACCAAGGGGATCCCCATCAATTACGGAATGTCTGAATAAATTGTAGCATATGAATGTAATGGAATAGTATTGTGTATGTGTGAACAAGAAGACTTCAGAGAGACCTGGAAGGACTTATATGAACCAATGCTGAGTAGCAGAAACAGAACCAGGAGAATATGGTATACAATAACAACCATAGAGTGTGAGGAATTTTTCTTCTAGACTAAGCCCTTCACAGCAATGCAATGACCTGAAACATTCCCAAAGGACTCGAGGCAACATGCCATCCATAGCCAGTGAAAGAAATAGGGAATTGGAATTGAGAATGAAGCACAATATTTTCTCTTGTGTTATGTTTTGTTTTGGTTTGCTTTTTGTCATACATTTCCCCATTCATTTTAATTCCTCTGTGCAACATGACTAATGTGAAAATGTGCTTAATAAGAATTTATGTGTAGGACCCATACAAGATTGCAATTCATCTCAGGGAGGGAGTGAGAATGGAGGGGGAGAAAATCTAAGACTTATGGAAGTCTTTGTAGAAAACCAAAATCAAATAAATTAATGAAAAAGAAGAAAAAGCAGGTGGCTAGGTTTATCTCATTCATTGTGTACAGGAGACTTTGGTGTTTGGTGCTACCTGAAAATGCTGCCAGATATTTAGTTAATCCGATGACCAAATAAAGGTTTAAACTAGAAAAAAAAATTGGTGTTAACTATAGAAGAGTGTTTTTTTAAAATATAGTGTTGTTGACTTTGAGAGATTGCAGCTTTCCTAATGAAATCAAAAGGTGAACTTCATTTAATTTTGTTCTGATAGTGCAGGTCCCTCATACTGGGAAAGATGTCTATAATAACCAGTTATTAGAAAATATTCCTAAAGTCATTAATTGGCATATTTAAATGACTGATTGCAATTATTATTTGACAATTTCATGTCTTAATACAAAAGGACTTAATGATCTTTAAAACATTTCCTAATAAGAGTATGTATCACCAATCTACTAAACATCCAAGTTGGTTAGAAGCTGTTGCTAAAGAACTTGAAATTGAGATGATCTCAGTTGGTCCAATCCAGGGACAAGGAAGGGCAGCATATGTTCTTTAGAAATTGTGACTGCAATACATCAAGCTTATCCTGGATTATAAATGCATTTTGCCCATTCTTCCAATTCTGGTTTGACAATGATTAGCAACATGAATTTCTTGAAAGATCTTTTTGTCACTTACAACTACATAGGAGTCAAGATCAAATAATATTAATACAGAAAAAAATTAATAAAATGTATCATAAGTGCTTTGCAAAAATTGTGGATTGGTATTGGAAAGCATGAAGCTCACACTGATGATTTGGTTAAATCAGATACATTTAAAGACATTCCATTTAATTAAAATAATGAATGTAATATACTTCCTGAGCATATTACCAGATAATAAAATAGAATACAGGAACTTGTAGGTTTTATTGGTTAGAAACAATAGTGAAAGAATTTTTAATTATTCTGATTTATTAGAACCCTGCATATGACCTGATGAAGAATTCACTCAATTCCAGACAGGTGGTGGAAAAAATTGTTTTACTGGAGGAGAGCATTCTGGGAAGATGGGGAAGTAGGTCAGAAAATTCTAACCTTTCCAGATTTCAAACAAGAGAAAAGAGCACCTCAGGGTGAATAAAATGGTGAAAATAAATAAGGGTGGAGGCAGAGGAATGGCCCTCCTGGGGCTGTAGGAGAAAATTCACAGAAAAATCCCAGGACTGAAGGTTAGTCCCTCTGAAGAGTTAACACCTGTAACCTAGTGCTACTGAAACAGCAAGCAGCAAACACTGAGGCTAGCTAGGTTGTTTTGGCCTAAGCCACAGAAACTTTCACCTCCCAGATAGTGTGGTGTGAGGAGTTGGGCATCTGAGAAGTGAAGGTTGAGGGAACTTTTGCTGATAAAAAACACCAGACCCAGCCATGCTCCCTAGATATGGCCCTGGAAGAGGGGAATCCCAGCACTCCTGGAAAGGTCAGAAGTAGTGTGACAGGACTCCTGGGCACTCACAGGAGAACAGAGTTCTTGCTTTCACTTCCAGGCCAGAGGAGAGAACTGAAGGAGGATCTGAGGTCACAGGCATGATCCCTGACCCCCAGACTAGAGGTGATTACAAAAAAAATAAGATGTTACATATTTTAAAAATGAGCAGACAAAGGAGAAAAATCCGACTACTGAAAGTTACTATGGACAAATGGAAATGTATGTGTTTATGAAAAGGGTTTATTTGTAAAAAAAGTGACCTAAAATCTTATTATAATAGTATACTATTTTTTCCAGTGACTGTTCATTTTTCCTGCATGTAAAAGAGAAGGCATTAAAGATAAAAAGCACGCTTTTCAAGTACTGTTCTCTATATGAAGTAATAGGAGACATTTCATCTCTGTTTATATACTTTTTTAAGAACAACTTTTATCATTGAGATTGTTTAGCCTCCCAGCAATCTGGTCAGAAATCATGTTTCATTTTATTAGAAAAGTTCAATAGCCTGGTAGAATAGTATTTTGGTGATGAGTGGTCCAAGAGACTAAAATATTGAATCCTGAATGATACTGTGGTATGCACAAAATATTTTGTGCATTGGTCAAAAGTGAATAGAATTTGAGTATGAAAGGGAAAAGGAACTCAATGTTTATTCATACTACTTTTCATCTATATTTTTATGATCCCAGATTACTGAATTTGTTCTTTAAAGGAAATGTGATGGAATTAAGGTCTACTCTGAACATTTGCTGTCACAGTGACAGTTATGTCATTGACAGAGATTTCACTAATTAAAGTGAGAAATAGAAGCTAAGGCTATTTTCCTTATCGTTAAAAACTAATGTCCTTAAAAATCAGAAGATTACAGTTTTGTGCTTTTGTAAACTGGATATCTTCAGCTGAGTACAGTTTAGGGGATCCTTTCTAATTCCAGGAAGGAACTGCATTCTTAACACTGGGATGTGATCTATAGCAAATCTCTCCCATACATTCTGGAAATGGTTACCAAGTCAATCACGAAAACACCAAATGTATAAATCTTAGTGCTGGTGCTGAAATCTCTTTAAAAGAGACATCATGATTAAAAGATTGTTGTTTAAGAAAAATTTTCCCACATCATGTCAATCAAAACTGAAGATGAAATAAATGCATATGAATGTTGAATTTTCATTTCTTAAGTGTACTTTATTTTAGACTTTACTTTCAATTTGGTCTCTGTTATTTTTGCCATACTATGTCATTTAAATTGCCTACATGTTAACTTTTCATTTGAACAATTAAAATAAAATTGTGATAAAAAAGTTACTGGGGGAATATAGAAGACTGGAGTTTATATTCATAGAAGGATACGAAGCAAAAAACCTCTTTTACCCCAAAGAGTAATGTCAAATGGTGACTTCCCCAAAAACAATTCATAAAGAATGTAAACATATTTTAAAAATTAAAAGAGAGAGTTTGAGGAAATTAAAAAAAAAATAAGAACAATCTGAGAAAAACAACCAATTAGAAAAGGAGATCCAGAATATTAAGTAAGAAAACAAATCTGTGAAAGTGAGAATTGGGCAAGAGGAAGCCAGCAATAACCATGAAATAATAAAACAAAATAAAATGAATGAAAAAATAGAAGAGAATGTGAAACATTTCATAAGGAAAACAACTGATCTAGAGAATAGATGAAGAAGAGAAAATATAAGAATAATTTGAGTGCCTGACAACTATGATCAATAAAAGAATCTTGATGCAATAATACAAGAAATAATGAAAGAAAGTTCTCCTGAAGCATTAGAGCAAGAGTGGAAAGTGGAAATAGAAAAAAAATATACAAATCATCACTTGAAGGAGATCCTATGATAATAATCTACAGGAATCTCATAGTCTAATTCTAAAATCTGATGTTCTAGAATAAAATATGATGAGCAACAAGAAAAAAGAGTTAAATGTGTCAGTACCACAACTAGAGTGACACAAGACCTAGCAGTGGCAACACTAAACGACTGCAGGTCTTGGAATACTATATATTGAAGAGCAAAAGAACTGGGATTGTGACCAAAAATATCGTACTCAGAAAACTTAAGCAAAATCCTGAATATGAAAAAAATGGATATTCTATGAATTGCCAGAATTTCAGGATTTTGTTAAGAAAGAAAAACAACCCTGAATTTAACAGAGAATTTGACATATAAAATCCAAGAGAAATGTAAGATATATATCAAAGATTAATTACAAGGGACTCAATTAGAAAAGATTTTTTTATGCAGAAATATAAAACCTATATCCAAGACAGTTATTAGTAGTTGGGTAGTTCAAAACAAAGATTGGGGAGACCTGAGAATGATAAGATTCTGAAAAGTAAAACCATTTAGGAAAAGGTTAATTGAGGAATTAGCTTATGCAAATGGTGTGTGAGAGGAAGCACTGACACAGAAGAACTAGATGGAGCAGGAGGACTGGGAGTTCTGCAATGCTACTCCCATCACGAATGAGTTAAAGAGGGAACAGTACATACATAGATACATACACATTTTTATATAGGTAGAAAAGTCTTCTACATTCAGAAAGAAATAAAAGCCTAAGGGTATAGAGAGGGGGAAAGGATAAGGAAGGCGTGTGAGGGAACAGGATAAGTAAGGGAGTGTATAGAAGAATGTTTAGATTCATGAGAATCAGAGGATAAGGGGAGAATCCTTGGAGGGTGTTAGGTGAAGTTATAGTGGGGCAAGGTAGCAGGTAAAAGCAGGCAAAGTAGAGGAGTTAGGAAAGATAGGAAATAAGAGATACACATAAACCGAAAATAAAGATCAGGAGTAGAATTTATTTGGATAAAAAAGGAGGAGTAGTAATCATGATCACAGACAAAGTTAAAGCTAAAATAGATTTAGTCAGAAGAGAAAAATAAGGAAACTGTACTACATGCAAACTCTATTAATCAATATTGTTTGAGAGTATTAAAAATAACTAGACAGTGCAAGGTTGGAATATTGCTGTGGTGTAGGAAATGATAAGTTGGTGGACTATTAAATGATGAACATGTTTTCACAAAGCCTTATGTGAACTGATGCAAAGTGAACATTGTATACAGTAAAAAGAATATTGTAAAAATCATTAAATGTGAAAGACTTAGTTTCTCAGATGAATACAATGATCCATACCATTTGCAAAGAACTCATGATCAAAAATTTTTATCCACATTGAGAGAGAAAAAAGATAAATTCTGAGAGCAGATTGAACGTATTTTTTTCACTTATTTTTCTTTATTTTTTTGGCAGCATGTCTCATGTGGAAATCTATTCTCCATAACTTCACAGGTATAAATGGTATCATGATGCTTACCTTCTCATTGCCTGAGGGAGAGGCCCGAGGGAGGGAGAAAATTTGGAACTGAAAAAAATCAATATTAAAAATCAATTAAATTTTTTTATTCCTAGGTGCTCTAATTTGATTGTGTTGTGATCTTTTTTACCTAGGACATTCATCTGTTTCGAGTTTATCATTGGATTTAGTGTGAAGCATTGGTCCAGACATGATTTCTGACAAAGTAATGTTCCTCTTTCCCAATAAGTTTTATCAAATACTGAGTTCTTTCCACTAGTAACTAAGAATTTAGGTTTACCAATCACTTTGGTACTGTGATTGCTCTCTGTTGTATATTCTCTGTCTGATGTGCTTCAGTGACCAACCTCTCCATTGTTTAACCTGTAAGAAGTGATTTTATTAATAACTATTTTGTAGTATAATAATAATAGTTCCTTTCCATTCCACATTCTTTTCATTATTAGCTTTGAGATTTTTGACCTTTTGTTCTTTCATATGAAATTGGTTACTATTTTTCTCACTCTAAACAATATGTATTTTCTACTTTGATTGGCATAGTACTAAACAAAGAAATTAATTTAGGTGGTATTGCATTTTGTTGGATCAACCGACCCATTGGCAATTAATATTACTGTCATTCTTCAAAACTTTTTTTTCTCCAAACATGGTTTTATACTTGGATTCATAGAGTTCCTGGTGGTATCTTGGAAGCTATATTTTGAAATATTTTATACCATCGAGAATTATTTTGAATGTAATTTCTCTTCCTAGTTCTTCCTTTTGTGGTTGTTGTTGACATATAAAAGTGCTGATAACTTAGGAGTAGGGAACCTGTGGCCTCAAGGTCACGTGGGACCCCCTAGGTCCTAAATACTGCCCTTTGTCTGAATCCAAACTTCATGGAACAGTTCCCCACCCCTAAGGTGGGGAAGTTATTTTATATTTCACAACTCTACTAAATTTTTTAATGGTTTCAATTAATTTTTGTTTGACTCTTTAGGGTTTTCTAAGTAAATCATCATATTATCTACAGAAAGTGATTATTTTCTTTCCTCTTTACCTATGCTTATTCTCTTTGGCTTTTCTTTTCTTATTGCAACAGCTAGCTTTCCTATTACTGTTAAATAAGAATGATGTTAATGGATATCCTTAGTTTACACAGTTCCCTACTATGTATAATTTTTACTCTTAGGATTTGATATTGTTGACTCTATGAATGAAAGGTCTGTTGATTACAATGCTTTCTAGAATAGTACAATGAATATTGAAATTACTTGGAAGCTTTTGTCATCAATTAACTGAGTTATATGGCTTTAATTATTTATACAATTAACTTGATTTATTATACTCATAATCTTCCTGATAGGAACTAACCTTACATCCTTGGTAAATTCAAAGTTGCCATAATAATCATTTAAATATATGGTAGGAACATCCAATATTTTGTTTAAAATTTTTTGTCCATGTTTATCAGAGATATTTTTCCATTATTTTCTTTTTCTAGCTTGTCTCCTCCCGCCTCAGAGAAGAATATTTTATGATCAATATTTGTTTCTTTGAAAGACTGAAAGATTCTTGGTTTTAATATTATGGCAAATAGCAGGTACCATATCAAACTTCTTATCACTTCTGCATTTTTCCTTTCCTGGTTTTCTTCAAGCATCAGATCAAATCTCACCTTCTACAGATCCTTGCTCATTCCATCTAATTGAGCCTTCTCATTTCTTCTATTGCCTATGTACCATATCTGTAACTATTTAATTGCAGACTGTCTCTGCTATTAGATTTTAAGCTCCTTGAAAGGAGTGACTGTTTTCATGCTTTTGAGGAGACAAATAAAATGAGACAGAGAGATGCAAATACACAAACACACAGGAAGAGTATTAATCAAATGTAAAAAAATAAAGATAATTGAAAAATTACTATTTGCAATACCTAATTTATCTTTCATTTGTAGACTTGAGAAGGAAGGTTCTCATCAAAGTGTAATTATTCTTCTATGTTCCCTTTCCTTACAATATTGCCATGAATATGGGATTCCCAAACAGACAATAATTCAGGTTTTTTTCTTTCATATATTTAATTGTTTTATGGAGACCCACTTATTATTGGGAATTTCACTGTTAAGTCTCCACTTGGGTCTCTGTCTTTTGTTTGTGGCCCCGGCACAATGATTATTTTTGAATGCATTATGCATTAAAATTGCATTATTATTTAATTCCATTTAAATGCATTAAAATGCATTTATAAAGGACATATTTACCATGTCTGCCTTTCTGAATTTCTTTCCAATGTTTCAGCATCCAATATATTGTCAGTTTTTCTAAATGGACTATGAGGAGCTGAGAAATATTTATAATCTTCATTGTCCCACTTAAAAAGTATCATTACTCTTTTAGCTCTAAATTATCCCATTCAAGTATTCCTGCTCATTAGTATTTTCTAACTCATTATTTTGCACCTCTTTCTAGAGAGAATTTCTCTCACTTTCTTACCCATTCTCTCTCTCTATTTTAATTCTCAGTTCTCTGCTTCATGATATCTCTAAATATCAAGCATCTCTCTATTTTCTATATTCCTTCTGGAATGAAAATTTCTGATCTATTCATTCTGGGCTCTCATCTCAAGGTAGTTTTGGGCACTGTCTTGTTTAACTTCCCTGGGAATCTTCCTTCCCTTAATTGCCTTACTCACAGAACAATGCCAATTCGTGCAGGTGACAGAGAACACAGTGCCCTATTAAAAGAAAAAAAAATTGTTTGGACTTTCACTCAAATTAAAGATTTTTTAGCATTTTTTTCTTATGACTTAATGCCAAATTGCAAATGTATGTTTTCTTCAAGTTCTGATTTAATCACAATAATCCTGACAGGAGAAAACATTTCAGTATAAATGAGACAACATGATGATTTCATTTCAGGAACAAATCAAATCTGGATTTATATTCACTAAAGGCAATGAGCAAATGTCAATTTATTAAAGGGCCATTTCCCGCTAGGACTTCAAATAATAGGGCCAGCTACTTTCAGTTGGTCAATTGCCAAAGATTTATAGCAACAGTCTTCCAGTTCCACCCTTCTTTAAGGATCCATGGCAATTTCTTGAAACACAGAAATTGCAAATATAACCTCTGTTATGCACTAATGAATTATCAACACATATTCTTCACATAAGCACTAAAATAGACCCTGCTACTGCTATACTATCCTCAAGTAATTCAATTTTGCAAATATATTTTCCATATCATGAAGAATTATCAAAGAAACTTTTTCATATCCCCCTTATCTGAATGATACCAAACCCTTACTTCTCTTTCCAAATTTTTACCCATCTTTTTTTTTCAAGTCCTCTATTTATACCATCAGTGCAAAAGAGACTATAATTTTCCTTAACGTCCTACCCATTTCCTTTTATCCCTAATTTGGTTAACTTTTATCTCTTCCTTTTTTTCAAACTGAGATTAAAGCCTCTCACAATGGCACCTGTCTTGTTTTTTACATATTCTGATCAGACATTTCCCTTGACAACCCAATCCCAGACTATTTGCAGAAATAATCTTCACTTTTCTGACTTTTTTCCATCTCTTTCTCTTGTATGCCTGTCCTATAGTCAGAAAGTGAGAGGCTGTCCTTTTTATGTTCATATTGAAGAGCTTTGAAAGTCCTACTTTAGCATTACCAAAAGATATTCCCAGTACCTAATCACTTCTCCCAACTGCTGTTTCAAAACCTCTCTCAATAGAAATGAAACTCCCTAGTTTGCCTAGCATAGAGATCTTCAAATCATCTCACTGAGTATAATACCTAAGGTCTCATCCTTCATCTGGCCAAAATAATTTTTTTTTCTCATAATTCCCCCTGTCCCTACCTATTCTTATTGCTCAGTTATGGGCATATCTTCCAGGATGCTTGCCAAGAAGCATATCATTTTACACTTTTTTCATTATTTCTTTGTCTTTTCTTTTAGAATATGATAAATATAAAAATATGATTTCTGTGCCTGCACATATATAACCTATGTCAAATTGTATTCTGCCTAAAGGAGGGTAGGGGAGAAAGTGCAAAAGAACCTTGGGAACTCCAAATTAAAAAAAAAATGTATATTAACAATTGTTTTTACTTGCAATTGAGAAAAAAATAAATATTATTTTGAAAAGGAGAAAATATGGGCAGAGTGATTTTAGAAAAACTTGGAAAGACTTATATGAACTGATACAAAATGAAATGAGTAGAACCAGGGGAATATTATACTCACTAACAGCAATACTCTATGATGACTGACAGTGAATGAATTAGTTATTCTGTTCAGTACAATGACCTGAGTATATTCTAAAAGACTGATGAGAAAAAGTGCTATCTACCTCCAGAGAAAGAACAGATAAACTCTAAATATAGATGCAACCATAGTATTTTGGTATTTTTGCATTATTTTCACTACAAAACTAATATAGAAATATGTTTTGTTTGATTTCATGTGTATTATTGGTATCATGTTTTTTGTGATCACAGTGAATGGGGGAACAGTGGAAAAGAGAAAATTCAGAAATAAAACTTTTTTTAAAAATGCCTAAATGAAATAAAGAATAACTAAATAACAGAAAGAATAAAATGAACTACAGGAGAAAAAGTCATGGTCAACAGCAAGAAGTCCTAGACACTTGGACATGGAAATAGGAAAGTCTAATCAGAAATCAGACTTAAGCCACTTCTGAGATCTGTCATCCTGGCACAGTTACCTTTTGTGTTTCAGCATCTCTTAATCTTCTGCCAACTGGATGATAAAGAGCTTCAAAATCAGAAGTCTACTGCTAGGTCAGAGGACATAGCATACATACACTGTACTCCAGAAATGGTATCTGTTTTACTTGTTTCTGATTTTGTAGTTGACAATAGTATTGTGCCATTCATGTTGTTGTTCTTGTGATTAATCCTGAAAAAAAAGTTATAGTCCTACCATGCCAGGAGCACAAGAATAGAATCTGTCCATTATATTAAGGCAAAGCCAAACACCCCGCTCCATGGTGATTATCACCAATTTTTCCCCAAAGCAAAAGGGATTGAAGCAACTTACCTTTAAAAAGGAAGAGGCATGATCACATGAGGAAATTTGTAAACAAGAGGGTGACTCCTGAGATCTTCCAGGACATTACAATCTTAGGAATAAGAAGTGCAGAAGGATGTGGTGCTATGGGGGTTACAGGAAAAGATACGGCAAGACTGACTGGGACTAGGAGGAAAAGAGTTGGAAAGATTGACTGTGTGGGTGACCCTGCACCATTTTTCTGTTTACTTATTCAGAGCCATAGCAATAAAAGTACCAAAAATTATTTTCTTCAACTACAAAAAATATCAAAATTCATCTGCAAGAATAAAAATTCCAGAATATCAAGGGAATTAATGAAAAGAAATGCTAGGGAAGGTGGCCTAGCCATCGCAGATCTCAAATTGTATTGTAAAGCAATAATCATCAAAACCACTTGGTACTGGCTAAGAAATAGAGGACAGATTAGTAGAATATGTTAGGTTCACAAAACACAGTACTCAACGATTATTGCAGTCTACCCTTTGATAACCTCAAAGACCCCAGCTTCTGGGATAAGAAATCACTGTTTGACAAAACCTACTTGGAAGACTGGATAACAGTGCGATGGAAACTGGGCATAGAACAATGCCTGTCATCATACAAAAGAGTAAAGTCCGAATGGATACATGATCTAGGCATAAAGATTGATACTATAAACAAATTAGAGGAGCAAGAAATAGTGTATTTGTCAGATTTACAGAGAATGGCAAATTTTTTGACCAAACAAGAGATAGAGAACATTATGAAGTACAAAATGGATAATTTGGATTACATTAAATTGAAAAGATTTTGTAGGAACAAACCCAATGTTACCAAGATTAGGAGGGAAGCAGAAAATAGGAAAGAAGCTTTGCAACTACTATCTGAGATAAAGGCCTCATTTCTAAAATATATAGAGAATTACATCAAATTTACAAGAATACAAGTCATTCCCCATTTGATAAATGGTCAAAGGATATGAACAGACAGTTTTCAGAGGAAGAAATTAAAGCTATCTATAGTCATATGAAAAAATGCTCTAAATCACTATTGATCAGAGATATGCAAATCAAAACAACTCTGAGGTACCACATCACACCTATCAGATTGGTTATCATGACAAAACAGGAAGATGATAAATGTTGGAGAAGATGTTGGAAAGTTGGAACACTTATTCATTGTTGGTGGAGCTGTCAGCTGATCCAACTATTCTGGAAAGCAATTTGGAACTATGACCAAAGGGCTACAAAAATGTGCATACCCTTTGACTCAGCAATATTGCTTCTAGAACTGTATCCCAAAGAGATCATAAAAACAGGTAAAGGGTTATAGCAGCTCTGTGGTGGCCAAGAACTGGAAATCAAAGGGTTGCCCATCAGTTGGAGAATGGCTGAAGAAGTTGCCATGTATGAATGTAATGGAATACTATTGTTCTATAAGAAATGATGAACAGCAGGCCTTCAGAGAGGCCTGGAAAGACTTATATGAACTGATGCTCAGTGATGTGAGCAAAAGAAGACTAACATTATTCACAGTAACAGTCACAGTGTGTCATGACTGTTTCTGGTAGACTTAGTCCTTCAGAGCAATGCAAGGACCTAACCCATTTCCAAAGGACCCTTGAGGCAAAATGCCATCCACATCCAGAAAAAGAACTATGGAGGTGGAACGCAAAATAAAGCAGACTATTTTCTATTTTGTTACGTTTTGTTTTGGTTTCGTTTTTCCCATGGCTTCTCTCATTTGGTTTATTCTTCTATTCAACATGATTAATGTGAAAATGTGTTTAGTAAGAATGTACATGTACAATCCATATAAGATTTCATGCAGTCTTGGGGAGGGAGGGGGAAAGAGGAGCAGAAAAATTTGAAACTTATGAAAGTGACTGTTGAAAACTGAAAACAAATAAATTGAATATAAAAAAATAAAAGAGAAATTATTATTATAGCTGTTTCTGTTGCTGTTCTTATTAATTTCTGATTAATCCTGTACAGAAAGGAAAAGACCTGGCACACCTGGAATAGGAACAATAAGAAAGAATAAAATGTGATTGAAGTACAGCCACACATATGGAAGTGTCCAGTGACTAGCATGTGGAGTCTGCCAAGCAGGTAACCTAATGCATACAACAGGCACACTCTTTTGATTAGACCTTGGAAAACCCAAGGGCCTCACTTTTCTCAGTCGTCTGATAAGGGTCTTCCAAATAGAGAGCTTTTGAAACGGCCCATAGTTCTACCTATGTGGACCATGAATTTTTAGGGAAGTTAAGGATGCGAAGAATGAATATATATGTGGCAGGGGAGGAAAAGTGATGCTTGACAAGCAGTGTTCCAAATCTCTTAGTGGTCACAGCCTGATCTGTAGGGTCAGGAAACCTGGACTTTACCTCTCAACTCATCCACTTACCAGACCTGTCAAGGTAACCAAGTTACTTATCCTGTGTTATTTTCTGGTGTCTCCCCTGCAACATCAGAATAAAATTTCTAATCTTACAATTTGCTCAGAGGCTCAAAAGTGACCCCAAAAAGCTTTCTTTATACAAGTGAGTTATTATTTTTAGTGGTACAGATACATAAGAGCAATTGCAAAGAAGACTCAGTGGAATCATGTCATTGGCCCATCAGTAGGGACCAGCTCGGGGTTGCCCTAACTGATGCTCCCACCCCCCGACTTCTATAAATTTCTTCAGCAGATTCAATTCTGGAAATTCAGTTTCCTGAAATAATGGTGAGTTTTTCAGAATGAAATTTGTCCAGAAAGGAGAAGATTGCTTAGTTCTTCACTGGAATAATCCTAAGACCCACAAATGGAGTAATCATGTTAACTTTAAGGGATTCACAGACAAAAAGGATAGAGAAACTGATTCCTTGGTTGACCTATGACTCCAACCTGGGTCTAGAACATCCTTTGCCACTAGCAATGTCTATTTTTCCTCCTTATATTCAAGATATGCAGGAATGAGGGATATTAAAAGGCACAAAGAATAAGAAAAACAAATGAGAAGAAAATTAAATATATTGGTCATAGTGTCCTTTGAGGGTAAATGGCAAGGGACCAGTTCATCTTCATCTGCCCCAGCAGTTGTGATATATGAATGTAATGGAATACTATAGCATTCTTCCTTCATGGGAGTCCACCACTTCCTGCCACCCACTCTTCACCAGCTTCTTCATTTGAGAAGAGGAGCCCAACATTCCTCTAACCCCATGCTTTGTGCCTTCTATCCTCTGCTGGGCATAGCTGGTTCTCTGCAGGAATGTGGCAAGAGGCCAGGTCAGGAGTCTTCCATCTGCCCCAAACCAACCATTTCCTCCTGTACAAATTCAAGGGAACTTCTACCTCCTACTGCCAGCCCAATCTCACAACTAAGGTGTGGAGAATGTCTGAGGCAAACAGGAGCAACTTACCTATGTCAGGTCTTCCATTTCCTGCTGTGCCTTTCTCTTGAGGGAAGAGGAAAGTTGGTGGGGAATGGGACTTCTGACTCGGCTTCTTGTTGCACAGATGTGATATTCACCTCTTTCACTTTTCCTGCCTAATCTCCACCTTTCAGAGGGAAGAGGACAAGGGAAGCAGGGTTTCCCATCTGATCATCGGAGCGTATGTCTCCCATCTCATGCTATACTTCCTCCAGCCTCCACTGGGAAGAGTGATGCCCTCCACTCAGTGAAGAATATTACCATACCTGGTCATCTCCTTCTCATCTTAGTAATTTTGAACCCCTGAGGGCCATCATCCAAACCACATTCTACACTACCTACCAGCCAATTACTTATTCCCATCCCTCTCAACCTTCTCACCCTAAGTGACTCTTACACCACCCAACTCTTCCACTGTGCCTTGTGGAATACCTGTTCCATAGACAACATATTTGACTTCATCCTAAACCATTACGTCTCCCATTCCTTCAATATATAGGTGTTATTGAAACCTGGCTACCCCTAGATAACACTCTCCCTGGTCTCCTTTTCCAGCACTGGATGCATCTTCTCATTCTCCTCAATTCACTGGTTAAGGTAGAGTTAAAATAATCTTTGCTCCCCGTTGTCTCTTCCAGAATCTCCCCCTACCTCTCACTCAGCAACCTCTCTCTCTTGAGGTTCATTATATTCACATCTACCACCCAATCAAAGTTCTGGTAGCTGCTGTCTACAGACTCCCAGATCACTCGCCTTCCAACCTCAGTCAGGTTGGTACATGGCTCACAATTATTCTGTCCTCTTCAAATCCTGCCCCATATTAAGGAACTTCAACACAAATATTGACTCCCTTTATCACCCTAACCACTTAGTTCCTCAACCTACTCACTTCCTACTCTACCACACCTCAGGCACAAAAAACATGGTCATATCCTTGATCTTGCCATCAGTCACAAATGTAATAGTTCCAAGTTTAACAATTCCAAAATCCCCTTGCTCAACCACAACCTATTGATTTTTCACCTCCTTCTGCCTTTGTTTACAGAATTCTACCCTTTGCCCACATCATTATCTCCAATCCTTTGACTCCTCAATTCTCTACTGGACCACCACCCCTAAGCTAACCACTCTACCCCACCCCCAACCACTTGTTGAACCAATTCAACTCCACTCTTTAATTCCTAGCCCTCTTCAGTTGTTGATTACATCCTATCTAAGCCTCAGCCTTGTAATACTCACACAAAGGATTGCCTTACCTCCTCCACATATGCTGCTGAATGAAGGTGGAGAAAATCATACAACTGTTCTGAATCAGTCATGAAGTTATACAACATCAATGGGGCCTGCTCTGATGCTAGGCAATGCTATCATGGCTCCTATCAATCCACTATCCCACCCTCCATGGCAGGTCTTCCCAATCTTTTCATCTCTCCTCAAACCTGTCACAGTACTCCCTTCCACCACCCTCTGAGTTGAGATCCCTCTTCCTCATTTGTGATCATTCAGATTACTTCTGACACTATCTCCTCCTTCACTTTTTTCACAGAATTACATGACTTTACTCCTTACCATAATTAACTATCTCTTTACTTGTTCTAGAAATGCCATTCTATCCCATGTCCTCCAATAGAGTACCCTGCCATCTCTACTCTATCACTTATTTGCGATCTGTCCCTGTTTACTGCCTACAAGTAGATTCATGTCTCCCCCATCCTCAAAAAACTCTCACTAGACCCTTTCACCTCCACTAGCTATTGTCTATATCTCCTCTGGATTTTGTAGCTAATCTACTTGAAAAGGCCCTCCACAGTAAGTGTCTCTGCTTTCCTCTCTCTCTTTTCTTAACCCCTTACATTCTTGCTTCCAAATTCAGCATTTCACTGCTCTCTCCAAAACTACCAATGATCTCCTAATTCCAAAATTCAATGGTTTTTTCACAATTTTCATTCCCTTTCACTTCTATGCAGTCTTTGACATTGGTGATCTCCTTCTCCTCCTTGATACTCTCTTTCCCCTAGGTTTTTCAGACACCATTCTCTCCTAATTCCCCTGCTATTTGACCACTCCTTCTTAGTATCTTTACCTGAATCCTCCTTTAGTTCACAACCTCTAATTATTGGGGACCCTTGGGGGTCTATCCTGTACCCTCTTCTCTTCCTCCTCTATACTATGATCTCATCAGTTCCCATGGATTTAATTACCATCTCTATGTTGATGCTTCTAAAATCTACCTTTCCTGCCCCAAACTCTGGGGACCTCCAATCTTATATTTCCATCTGCTTTTAGACATATTGAACTGTTTGTCTTGTAGGTATATGGAATTTAGCATGTCCAAAATAGAACTCATTACCTTTCCTTTTAATCCCACCCCTCCCCCCTAACTTCTCTATTTACTGTAGAAGGCAACGTCATCCTCCCAGTACTTCAGGTTTCCAACCTAGGACACGTCTTCAACCCCTATCTTTCATCTCATATCCAATCTGTTGCCAAGGCTTGTCAACTTCACCTGTGTAATATCTCTTGAATATTCCGTCTTCTCTTCTCTGACATTGCCACTTCTCTGGTGCAGATCTCATCACTCTATGCCTGGACTGGTGCAGTAGCTGGCTGGTGGGTCTGCTAGTTCAAGTCTCTCCTTATTCCAATCCATCCTTCATTCCTCCACTAAAGTGATTTTCCCAAAAGATTTTCCAGGTTCTGTCATGTCAACCCAAGCCCCAACTCCCTCAATAACTCCCAGTGACTCTCTATCATCTCCAGGAGCAAATGCAAAATGTTCTGTTTGGCATTCAAAGCTCTTCATATCCTAGCCACCTTCTACCTTTCCAGATGTCTTACACCTTATTCCCCACCATATATTCTTTGATCCAGTCACACGGGTCTTCTAAATGTTCCACGAATAGGACAAGCCATCTATGGGTGTTTTCTCTGGCTGTCCCTCATGCTAGGGCTTCCTCAACTCTACCTACTGATTTCCCTGACTTCTTTTTTATCTCAACTAAAATCCCATATTTTACAAGAATACTTTCCCTGTCCCTCTTAATTCTAGTTCTGACAATCTTAATAATTTACTATTTCTTCCATATATGGTTTGTTTATATTTGTTTTGTACATTATCTCCTCCATTAGATGATAAGTTCCTTGATGGCAAGGATTGTCTTTTGCCTTTTATTGTATCCTCAATGCTTAGCACAGTGCTTGGCACATAATAGGTGCATAATATTGATGTAGTGATAGCAGACTGCCTATATGTATATCCTCTGGATGATACAATTTTCCTCTTTTCAAACATTTATTTTCTTTCAAGAAAATAAATCTACGTAAATATCTATGTAAATCAATCCTACTGGGTAGGATTCTCAGGCGCTGAAGGAGGAGTGAATGAACTCCAACCAATGCCTTAGGGAGTAAAAAGATGTAAAGAAATTGCAGACTAGATATTGTAAATTAGAAAATGTGTAGCACATGCTCTGAAAAGATCCTGTCTGAATCTCCACTGGCTAAAATGGTGGAGAAATATTGGAAGCTTTGTTCACTGATGGTAGGTCTGTGTCTCAAGCATTTAATATCTTTCTGTCATGTGTGGAATGTTTATATTTTTGAAAAGCCAGATTTGCAGTGTCTAGGGAAGGTTCATTTGTAGTAGATAAGTTAGCATACCCAATGGGATTTTGAGAAATGTTGTATTCAAAGAAAAAGGATAACTGGTATCTTTGAAGTGGGTATTATGTGTCCAACAAACTTAAAAATGATTTAGATAGTCAGAAAGAAGAAAACATGGAAGTAAATGGAAGAAGAGGTAAGACAGGTAAAAAGTCTCTTACTCTCTCCAAACTCTCTGTTCACATAGGACCTTTAACTGGAAATCATGCATTTTTGCTATCACTTAATTTACCTGTTGATCTGGTGGGAAGAGATCATCTGTGTAAATTATGGCATATATCCTATATATTCTGTACCCCAGGGGGGTGTTTTTGGAACTCCAGTAGAAAAAGGTTGATTTATTCACTATGTGGCTTCAGGTTCAGGAATAGGGTGAGGGAAAGGGGAAGTTTCACCCCAGGCTGGAAACACACTCTGAAATGAACGAAACTTAGTCTATATCGTGGACCCGGTCTAGGAATGAGTCTGGCTTGATTAAAGGAATTGAACCAATTATAATCACTTATTCCAAGGATAAGTCATGGTCATGCATTAAGCAATACCCTTTATCTAAAATTCAAATTGAAGGAATACAGTCAATAATTGAATATTTAGTGAAATGAAGAAATATCAAAAAGAGGTAGTGACCATATAGTACCTGATTTTACTGGTAAGGATAGAAGGGAAATTAGATAAAATTAACCTGTGTTATCAGGTTACTCCAAATTAAGCATTCCTGTGATCCACCTAAATCTTTCCTAGATATTGGCAGGAAATTTAAAGTTGTTTATTGTACCAAAGAGTCCACCTTAATTCACTATGCCCTTCTAACCTTCAGCTTGTTCTTGGGTCTCCAAAAATTTTGACTCTTGCGTTCTCCACACTTGAGATTCAAGCATTCACCTCGCTCACTTGAGGGAATGCTGATTTGTACTTCATAGAAAGGTGAGAGGATAGATGAATTTGTTCACAAAAGAAATAATCAACATATCTCTCTCAGTTTGCAATGATTTTAATTGAAATACAAACAAACAGGAAAAGAAGGAACTCAACACATTGCTTGTGAAAATGTATCAGAAAGATATCTGGCATCTTCTACATGGATTTTCAAAAGAATATACGTATTTTCACAGTAGCACATGGAACTGTTCCAAAAATTGACTACATTAATTTAGAGCACAGAGATATTACAAATATAAAAACACAGTAATAGTTAATAAATTTCTTTGTAGACCACAATATTTTTTTTTCTGACCACGACACAGTTTTGACTTTTTTAGATGCATCTGTGATAGCCACTGAGTGTCTCCCATAACAAAAGCATAGAACCAGATCTAGATGATTCAATTACTTAGAGAAGAACCAACCAGACATCATTTGAGCTACAACACTTAGCCTTCTGCACTGGGGCAGTAGGGTGTGGCATTATCATCAATAAGCTATTTGTAACTAGGAGAGGAACCTCTCTTTTTCACAGGTTCTCTTTCATTCTCTAAGCAATGCCACAGGGTCCAGTATTTCAGCTCCTAATGAATATTTCTGCTTGGTTTCTATAGCAAATACAAAACTCTTTCAGAGATGCATGGGCATTTCATCTGTTGCCCTACAAGTACACTTTTGAGAGGGCACCTAGAACAATGGCAAATTGAACACACAATTTTGTGGAGGATAAAAGTCAGAAAATATTTGGGTTTCAGTGTGTTTTCACTAAGACTAGACAGAGCACTTTCCACAAAGTGTACCCCAAAACACGAGCTAAGAATGCAGAGAACCAGGGCAGCACACAAGCCAATGCCAGGTGCCTGTTAAAGTGGAAACTCTGATTCCCAGGTCAATGAGCCTGTTCAAAGTCAGACAGTTAGTCATCAAGCATTTATCAAGTGCCTACTATATTCTAGGCAGGCACTTTGCTAAGTGCTGGGGATACAAAGGAAGGCAAAAGAGAGCCTCTTCTCTCAAGTAGCTCATAGTCCAATGGGGAACACAATATGCAAAAACCTTTGTACAAACAAGATACATACAAGATAAATTGGAGATAATCCACAGAGGAAAAGCACTAGTAATAATGGGGTTTGGGATAGGCTTCATGTAGAAGGTGAAATTTTAGATAGGATTTGAAAGAAGTCAGTGAAGACAGTCAGTGGAAATGTGAAGGAAAAGAATTCCAGGTATGATGGATATCCAGTGAAAAGCACAATTCAGAGAGATGGAGTTTAATGTGCAAGGAACACCAAGGAAGCCAGTATCACTGAATCATAGAGTACATCTTCGAGGGATAAAGGGAGGGGCAGGGATGTGAAGAGCTTTGAATACCAGAGGCTTTTCTATTTGTTCCTGAAAGTGATTTGAAGAAATTGGACTTGAGTGAAGATGGAAACATCTTTCCCCAGTCCTACATTTACATTAAATTTACCACAGTCCCAAGGATGGATGGTTGCTTTTTATCTGAAGGGAAGGACTCTTGTAAGTATTTTCAGATGAATTTTCTTCAAGAGGTTTTCCAATCATTTTAATATTCCTGGCTACCATTCCAGTCAGATGAAGCAAGCTGTGGTGCATTCTGAGATCACCAACAGCTTGTGACAAATAATGTGAATGGGCTTGAGGATCCAACATCACCTTGTACAGGTGGTACAATGAAAGATTCCATAAGTCCAGTATGTCTGGTGACAGCAAAATGGAGACAGGCAGGAAAGCACTGACAGATACACTTTGGGTTATCACTAGGGAAACTTTTACATTCCTACCAGTTTGAATAATACAAAGTAAAACACTCCAAGAAATAAGACAGGTTGTCAGATCACAGTTCATCCCCTTCACCCCTAAACACACTAAGTTCTCAAATTCTGTTATTTTTCTCTAAATGGTGACTACACATATATGCATTTTAACGACTGCTTTGATTCCTTTGCACACCTACAGCTTTTGCAAGCCCAGCTCTCAAGGAATCCTTGAAGTCAGCACTCTTACTCAATTCCTTTTGCCTTCAGTTCCTGCTTGACACGCTGCAGATAGCCGGGATCAGGGTAACCATAGTTTTCTGGTCCACCGAATTGCAGAGTTTTGTGGTGAATATCGTTCCAAGTGATCACATCCTTGACTCCTGATGTTCGGGACTGTCCTACTGTGAAAATCAGCCTTTGGTCAAATGCTCTTCTAAGGAGATGTAAAACTTGCCGTCCTTCTTCATTATTTGGCAAGTATGCCACCCGTCTTGTTCCTTCGTAGGGTTTTCCTGGGTTGGGATGATCTTCTGTCTGTATGCCTCCCTGCATGTCATAATGAATCACAATAGTGCCATAGGAATGATAACCTGGAAGTGAAGATGTTCTGTAAGAGGTTGTCATTGTTCCATCTGGCTGATTCCCTTTCACGATACCATAGGAAGTCTGGCACACAGGGCACACTGGCTTGCGTTTCATGGCCTCTCTGATGCAAGGGGCACAGAACCCATGCTTGCACTTTGGGAGGACTTCTTTCTGGCGAATGATTTCCATACAGATGACACATTCCTCCTCCTCCTCTTCTTTCTCTTCCTCCTCCTCCTCTTTTCCTAAATCCCACCAGCTTGGCAATCCCTTGAAGGAAGCTGAAGCCATATTGAAATCATCACCATTTTCATCCAAGGGGGATCTTGGTTCTCTATCCTGATTCTCTCCAAAGGAGAGAGCTGCCCCTTCACTTTGTTGGGCAGGAATTTCAATGCTAAAATATCGCTTAATGTATTCTATTGCTTCTGGAAGGTATTTGGCCAAACCAGTCAGTGTCAGTTCTTGTTCATTCCACTCCAAGTTTACATGAGGGTGCTTTCTTTCAAAATCTTCAAAGAATGCCCTTTCAGGACAACACTTTGTTTCTTCATCTAATGGTTTCAGGAGAACTACCTCCTTGACAATCTGAGGTAAGAGCATCTTAAAGACATAAATGAAATCTTCATAAGCATGCTCAGAGAGATCTGAACCTTTGTCTTTTGGTTTAAATACAATGAGGGTTTTCCGAGTTTGGGGATTGTTCACCAATTCTACTGCTGTGCTGTATGTTTTCTCTATTTCTGCAATTTCTTCGCGCAGAAAACGCAAGTAAGTGGTATCAATCTCAATACCATTCTTCATCATATTTTGGGAAACCATCATTTTCACATAATTTTTCTCATGGAAGTAGTTTTCTTCAATGAAATGTTTAGCTTCTGAAATATCCTTTTGGTTTCCCCAGAGGATTAAGACTTTTCCTTCAGCTTTGATATGGAGGTTTTGAAACATGTCATTCAGTGTTTTTTGGACTTCAAGTGCCAGCTTATTATCTGTGAAATGAACATCCTGACGGGTCACATTCTGTATTTCCTTCTGAAATGCTCTGATAAAGTCTTCTTGAGCTGCTTTTCTGTCTTCTGGCTTACTTGTCTCGAAGTCTAAACATACATTGCCTGTAGGATATGCCAAGTTACTTGTGATACGTACTCGATGCTCACTTTCTATTCTGTCCAGAGTTTCAGCAAAGAAATATTTAAAATATTCATACAAATATGAAGGAACTGAGATAAGATCTGACTCTTCATCTGTCATGTGTTTGGGGTTTGAGTGAAGACTAGGGTCATCATGATCATTTGGCACAATTTGCTCAATTTCTCTTGCTGAGGCTGAATGAGAAAGATTCTCTCTCTGCTCATTTTCCAGGATGTTGTCACTTAAGAATCGATAAACTCTTTCAATATCTTCGTAGTCACCAATCACTTTCTCAGGTCCATCATGGCTTTCCTCTATTTTGAGATTTGGGCAGAAGTTAAGAATTTCCTCTCTTTGCTCTTCGGAAAGCTTGAAGTTCAGCTGGGCCTCCACATGGAGAAATATCTTTTGAGCGAAGGAATTAGAGGAGCCAGTAGTACCTCCTTCATCTGGGTTATTCTCATCTGGAGAATCCTCTGAGAGTGACTGATTCAGAGAAGAAAGTTGGTTTATCTCCAAAATATAGTTCTCTCCTAGGTCTTCATTTGCTTCTACGAAGATATCAGCATTGGTTGTATCACTGACTGCAACAGAATGATCTCTCTTTGCTATCACACTATCCTTGGCTTGTCTTTTATAAAACTCTACCCAGAAAGTGTCTTCACGGGGTCCGACTTTGACCTTGCATTTTCCTCCTCCAGACTTCCATGGGTTCTGGAAATACTTTTGCAGCTTCCTCTCCATTCTAGGGCAGTTCTCAGACACCCTCACCAGGACCCCATACAGTGGGTTGTGGGCAAGGTTGCCAGTGGCCATCAGGGCAGGGTAGAGACTCGTGAGGTGGAAGATCCAGGAATGCAACGTTTGTTCACGAAGCTCTGGAGGGAAAAACTGGGGAGCAGAGAGGAAAGACTAAAGGGTGCTGTCAGCTCCCTTCTCCCACCTCTCTGCCCAGACCATAACTTAAAAAAAATGTAATTGGTTCAGACAGCACATACACAACATAGAGAACCAAATGGCAACTTAGCAATGAAATCTCAAATAAAGATAAGTTCAAAGAATATTTTTCAAAAAATACAAGTAATTATTTTAAAGAATGATGATGAGGAAGAGGGAGAAACAATATATAAAAATTTCTAGGATGTAGATGAATCCGTCTCAGAGAGGAAAAACAATATCCTTAAGAACACAGAAAGTAGGAGGACTATTCATTGAAAAAAACTAGAAAGCCAACAAATAAACATACTTAGCATAAGCACAAAGGTATTAAAAAAATAGATGAGAAAGACAAATTGAAAAAAAATCCTCTAAAGAAATATCTAAAACTAAATACTGGTTCATTGGAAAGACTAATTGAATTGATAAACATTTAGATAATAAGATTAAAATGAAGAGGAATGAAAATCAAATAAATAAAATGAGGAAACTAAAATGTCAATAGAACCAGAAGAAAAAATAACAACCCACATATTGTGTACAGTGCTAACCAGAAACAACAACACAAGTCCATAAGACATGTGTTACAACTGGCTTTACTACAAGAGAAAGGCACATGCATGGGGGAACTCCCTATACCAAAGAGCCCAAGAGTGCAGGGAAAGTTTTGTTATTTAAGTTACTGGGAAAAGAGGAAGTCATAGAGAAGGGGGAAAGGACCAATTCCCACCCAAAGGGTAGAAGAAGGCCTGAATAAGTAAAATGACAAAAGCAGAGCATTTTTTTCTCCTTGCAAACTGCTAGACCAAGAAGGTATGATGGTCTGCTCATTGTCAAGGGTTCCAGCTGTAGAAACATTTTCTAAGTCTGGTGCATACTGACTGGTGCCTGTTTTGACTCCCAAGGATGCACAGGGATTCTAGTTTGGGATGCAAACAACAAATCATGTCAGCTCAGTGGGGCTTTGTCTTTGACACTTTGCGTATTCCCCTTGCATACTCCAGGTTCAATGTTTCTGGAAATATGGCAGCTCAATTATAGAAAATATGGCAACCCAAAAAAGACAGTTTTAGGGGACCCTTAACATTCTCCTCCCTTGCAACCATTGGTCAAAGATGCTGATGATCACAGACTGTACACTTTCTAAAACATTCCTATAGCTACTACCTGGGAAGGGACTCAGAAGGCAAGAGAAAGAAGCACTTCACAAGGTTAAAGGTCAACAGATAGAAAGCTAAAAAGAGACCTTGATCACTTTTATGTCTCAAGGCTAATTGAGGATAGTTCCAGGTAAAAAGTGAGATTGGAAGCAGAACCAGGAACAAAGCACAAAATAAGAATGCTCAAAATCAGGAATTACTCTAGAGGGGAAAAATCATGAAACATTAAGAAAATGTAGAGAACTTAGTATATATACAGATACAGAAAATAAAAGCCAAAGGAGTACAATAACGGGCATCAATATTAACAAATATTAAATCTTGCTGCAATTTAGTAACTGTTCCATATATCCACTCAATTAATACATTTAATCTTGGATCTCAGACATCCCATGTAGTTTTAAAATCCCTGGCACATCTCTTCTTGAAGTAGTCTGGAAAATATGTCCCTCAGTAGACGTCCTCTCTGGTTCTAAGTTACTTGTAAAGACTCCTTAGACATTTCTGTTGATATCATCCACAAAACAGATCTCAATACAAGATTTCCATACTAGTCACAAAATTTAGTTCTCTAACAACTACTGCATGTAGTGGAAATCAGTTGGACCTTCGTGATTCTGATGTAATCAATAACAGAGCTATAAGGGGAACATCAAATTAGAGGTCCATATTCACCAAACTTCAGAGTATTTGTTATATGTATCCCAAGCTGTCTTTATCTTTATCCAAATTCTTTATCCAAACTATGTGACATAAATATTATTAACATATATTTGAATAAATATTATCAATTACAAATATTTATCAAGTTTTTGGGGTTTTTAAATATTGCCATTTGTAAAATAATATTTTATCTTAATCAATCATCATGATGCCCATCAAAATGTATGAAAAACTTGTTGTTGAAAAAAGAAATTGTGAACTATAAGCTAAAGGATTACTATTACATTGATATATGTAAGACATCCAAATCCAAATGAAATATTCTCAATAGCACAGAAGGCAGAACTCTTTAAACCTTCCACATTGCACACACACACATACATACATACACATATATACATATACGTACATATGTTAATTTGATCTTGTTTTGTTAACATTTTACTCATTTCTTTTACTTTACAATTTTAACTATTAATTATTTTAGAACCCCAAATTTAAATGCTACTTAATTTAATTCCAATCCAATTCAATTCAATTATTCAATCCTCCCCTTAGGAGGAGCAGAGACAGATAAGGATCTAATCCTCACATAAAAATATTTTTACAGAACATTTTTTATAAGAAGATGACCTATGAATTTACATAAATGATGACAAATGAATTTATATAAAATTTACCAAGTTAACTTCAATTGTAGCAAAAGACTTGGGATCAGTTATATAGATACTTAAGTAATGAATTTCAAACAGTACATATATAATGAGTTGTTTACTTTTAAGAGAAAACATGCTTGTACCACAGGAAACAACAAATGTTATTTCCATATTAACTAAGAATCTTAAATAAAATGGACATTTCCATTTACGTAAAATGAATTATTCCAAAAGCTACTCTCCTCTTAGAGAAGTGATTGTACTAAAATTCATGTTTTCAAACTAAACCAAAGATGTTTCTAATTCCATTTTAATTATTGATAGAATAACATCTTGGTCCCATAAATTGTTATATTAACATTCCATTATTCTTATATCATTTTTAAACATTGAAGGACCTTATTTTATACAGAAATATATATCTAGTAACAGGCAGATGACTAGGCCAAATACTTGTTTACCAAGCTGTTTAGTATATAGAAAGGACTATAATTTTAGCCTGAATAGCTCAGATCTTATACACATGCATTTTATTGCAGTAGCTCAGATGTTTTCCCACCTTCGTCTATGAGACAACGATTTAAAATTGGGGTTGTATCTTTGTTGCACAAGGATCTTTTACCTTTGTCTAATTATCCCCAAAGCATTCAGAAAGAACGAACTGTTCCAGAGATTTAATCTTACACATGAGAATGCAAGTATTAGGTAGATGACAAGCCCAAGTACTGAGTTATTTTGTTATTTGGGATATGAAATGACGACACATTCACGCTGAAAACAGTAAGATTTTACATACTTGCATGATGTTCATATCTTCTACTGACCACTTGCTCTGCTAACAGAAATTTGCTATAAAAGGAAAAAGCAGGCACATGATTCTAAAAGCATCGAAAGTGATCCTTAATGACTCAATACATATGGCAGGATAAAGCATCTTTGGTTCTGTTTGACTTCAGATAAGAATCACAGTTGATAACCAATCATGCGGTAATTCCACTTCATAGCCAGACTCAGGAATGGCCAGGTGGAAAACATCTCTGTTTAAAAGTAACACCTTGGGTCAACTGAGCCACAAGAATCCTATCTTAGGCTATGCCAAGCTCACACTCTCCACTTTTTCCCAGATACAGGCATCCACCTGTAATAGTTCAGGATCACATTCCCCCTGAATAGCTTGTGGTATTTCTTTCACATGGTGGATTACTGACTTAATAATCCATCAAATAATTATACCTGAATTCAAAACTCAGAACAATATCAGTTACAGTCTCAAGAACTTTTATATCAAGTGACAAGTATCACTAATCATAGACTTAGGTTAGATACAGTTATTTTTACTCTCATGGAGTTGCCACAAGCAATAAAAGTTTACCAGGACTCACATATTCATGACAGATTTCACTTAACACTCTTCACTTTTCTTTCTCCTTGAATTTAGGCCCATCCTGCTATAGGGATCAATCATTAGAAATCACTTCCATATTATACACGTATTTGGAAATTCCCAGTAAGCCAATATCATTCTTTAGGACCTCCATAACCCATAATAACCTCTTTTCCCAGAGTAGATTACCTTAGCCACACAGATGGTTTTCAGCAACTTGGCAAGTTTACAGAATAAGGAGAATCTATATAGTCTTTTCTTTGTACCATTTAACACACAGTAATCAATGACCAATTATTCCTTTTCAAATATCTATGTAAAAATATATATAAAACAAAAATACCTATGTAAATACTTACTAGGTTTTTTTAACATTATGACAATAATCCCAAATAATTTAATTAACAATCTCACAACTTTCACAAGTGATAGCCAAATACTTTTACCTGTAACTGCCTCTTAATTAGAGGCAAAGATGGAAATTTCCACTTTCTTAACTTGCAATTACAAAGCATTATAAAACAGGGTTAGCAGGGGTGATAAAATAACATAACAGCTTTCAAGCAGTTTTTTCCACCTACTTTTACTTGTTCAGTTCATACTCTAATAACATCTAAGTTACATACAGCAAATTACCAATTTCACAATATAAGATGTAGAAACATCACAATGCTATAAACAATAGTATGTATTTGAGATCTGAAACAATCCCATTAACAGATGACCTCAGTTCAGTTGAATGGATTTCCAAATTACCTTACAAAGAAAATAATTTTATCACCATTGACATTATATGCTGATCACATCTGTATATGTAAAATCTGTATAAAGTCATCATGTGTGATGATATAATACTATGCTAGCCAATTCACTGCCAAATACTATAAAAGTAGCAGTATGATATTAGGTTTTAATTTACCCCACTTACCACGCTAAAGAACACATTTTAATTTAGTTCAAATTTGAGTTTTACAATCTGAGCAAGAATCCATTGCTTATCAGTTTACTCCTAGCTTCTCTAGAACCATTTCTCTATATACTTCCAAATCAAATAGCAACTGTTTATTACTATACTTTCCAATAAGATAAGCACCTGAAACTTTACACAAACTTCCCATTTAAACAACGCCAAAATTTTTCAACCCTTTTCTGTCAACATACTCAAAACTTGCCAACATGCTTAAACCTTCTGAAGTTGGCACAAGAGCACCCAGAGCAACTGTCCAGAGACACGATGTGTCCCCAAACCCTCTTATCTACCTTCCATATTTTCCCTCTAGCCTTTATCTTTCTTTGCAAATCTTCCAAAGCAATTACTCAGACTACATAATTTTCCTTTACTCAAATTCTACATTTCAATCCACTTGCTCCACTGAATATTTCCTTTTATAATTTAGCACATAATGTTGTTAAACCCAATGACTTATGAAAATCTTACTTTCCTAGCTATATAGCTTCATAAGAGGGTGAAAAGAACTTGACCATAGTTCCAAAATGTGAAGGAAGAGAACATAATCTTTTTAAAAACCTAGATTAGCTAATAAGGCACAGAGCAATAGCTTTGCAGCAAAGTTTTTCCTTGTAAGCTATATGAGAACAATTACAAAGTCTGAGAGACACATGAACACAGACACAGTAAACACAAAGAGACCTATAGAAAATTCTTGCCTGCCCTTTTATGTATCTCCAGAGGGATAATGCTATCACAGGTAAATATATACAGCCTAAAAATTTATTACCCTTTTAAAATTGTACCTGTCTTACTTCTTGCATATTCTGACTGGCATTTCCTTGTACCAATCATATCCCAAATAATCTTCTCTTCACTGGGTTTTTCTTCCTCTTCCTTTCTACTATCCACCTAATACATCCAGTCAGAAAAGGGGAGTGGAGTAGAGAGGGATAAAGAAACTGTTCTTTATCCTATGATACAGAGGGCAATTGCCTGGGAATTTCCCAGGTCTTTCATAACAGCACTGAAGTCTCATCTTTGTCTAGGCTGTAAATCAAGTTTAAAATGTACATCTGACCAAGATTCCAGATATTTTCATCTTCCTATCAGTTACCTGATAGGCTTATGGCTGTATAGCTATAACATTTAGCCCTTGCCAGTCCCCTTGAGGACGGAGAGGATAAAACCATCTTTGGACACTTCATTATCCATGGGGAACACAGAGAGAGACAAAAAACAACAACATTCTCCCAATTTTATATTCTCAATTCATACCTATTTATTCTATTTATTATTTTGCATTCAGTTAATCATCTCAGCCCAATTTTCCTTCAAGTTGGTCAGATGTAAGGCATACCTGGAGCCCCCCTCAGGCCAGCAATACCTGGAAACGGAGCTAGAGCTCCCTTTGGCTATGTCTTCCAGCTAGCAACAACCAAAATCTGGAGTGCAGTAACTCAATCTTATTCTAGTCAGGATAACCATGATCATCATCTGGCCAAATTATCCAGTCTTATTTCAAATCAGCTTTGGCTGGAATACCCTTCAAAAAGCAAAAGGTTTTACCTTTCGCCCCTGAAACACAAACAACTTGATTTCTCTTTTAATAGAGAACTCAATCTAAAGAGAATTCAACATATGAGTGGAGAACCAAAACTCCTAAAATCAGAGGTCTGATACAGGTACGGCACAAAGATACCCCATGCTGGTACCTAGCCCTGTATCTGAAGCCTCTTGCCAGCCTAAATAATTTTTTCTCATATCCCACAGCTGCACTATTTATTGTTAACCAGAAACAATATCACAGGTCCATGAGCCATGTACTGCAACTGGATTTATTACAAGATAAAAGCCACATGCATGTGGGAACTCTCTATCCAAGGGTAGGGAACCTGCAGCCTTGAGACCACATGTGGCCTTCTAGGTCCTTGGGTGCAGCCTTTTGACTGAATCCAAGTTTTACAGAACAAATTCTTTATTAAGGGAGTTTGTTCTGTTAAGTTTGGGTTCAGTCAAAAGGCCACACTTGAGGACCTAGAAGGCCACATGAGGCTATAGATTCCCCACCTCTATCTTATGCTAAGGAGTCTAGCAGTGCAGAAAAAGCCTTGGTATTAAAGTTACAGGGAAAAGAGGAAGTCATAGGGGAGGGGAGAAGGACAAATCCCCTCCCAAAGGGTTTGAGAAATCATGAACAAATAAAATGACAAAAGCAGAATTCTTTTCCCTTCAGAACTGCTAGACTATGAAAATATATGATGGTCTGTATATCTACAAAGGTCCCAGCTGTAGAAACAATTACTCAGTCTGGTGCAGACAGATTGGTGCCTGTCTTGACTCCTAAGGACATACAGGAAGTCCAGCTTGGGGTGCAAACAACAAATCATGTTACCTAGGGTGAGAGCCCTTCATCCTTGACATATATTCAGGGCCTCTTGCATACTCCAGGTCCAATGTTTCTGGAAAATATGGCAACTCAAAAAAAAAAACAAATTGAGGGAACCCCTAACAATAGTTATATGTTAACAAAACTGAGAACCCTTGGTCCTAATGGATTCACAGGAGAATTCTATCAAATTTTCAAAGAATAACTGGTACCTATACTTCACAAATCATTCTCAAAAATTGAGGGAAAATTGCTCTATACCAGAATCCTCTTATGAGATAAATATAGTCCTAATACCTAGACTAGGGAAAGTCAAGATACACACTCAATTATCATAGGAATGCCAGGAGAAAATCTCCTTAGGTATTTCAGATATAAGCCATAGATAACTTTTGGAAAGGCCAATCAAGCAACAGAATTCCACATTATTCAAAAGGTATCATAGTCATGCCTAGAACCAACTAGGTGAAAAATATTTCTGTTTAAAAAGGAGATAACACTGGGGAAACAAATTTAAGAGGCTCCTGCCATTACCTTCCTAAAGCTGTCTTTTCAAACCACCCAGTCTTCTACATTCACTGCTTACAGTTTAGAGTAGGATATAATTGCTGTTTTTTTTCTGTTGCAATAACAGTTGATTTACAGTAAATTAGAATAAAATATTTATCCTCTTGACTTATCAAGTACAGGTAAAGTCTACCCCAGAGGTGGGGGAATCTGTGGCCTCACAGCCACATGTGACCTTCTATGTGCTCAGGTATGGCCTTTTGACTGAGTCCAAGTTTTATAGAACAAATTCTTTTACTAAAGGAATTTGTTTGGTGAAGTTTGGATTCAGTCAAAGGGCTGGACTTGAGGACTTAGAGGGTCAAAAAGCCCTTTGTAACTGGAGTCTGCTGATACTAAGTAGGCTTTGAGTGTTCTTGTGGCAGGAGGGGCTTTCTTTGTCCCTGTGTGAGATAATGTCCCAAATCACTTCTAGTCTCAGGGGAGATTTTACAAAGCACTCAATGTCATACTAATTTCTGTGGCTCCTTCTTTCATAGAGTTGATAAGGACTTATGATCCTTATAAGGATGGAAAATACAAACAATGAAATTTCTCAAGCAAACTAGATAATTTTGATGAAACAGAACACACTCATTTAAATATTAAAAACAAATCTTCAAATAAAAGTTTCTAACAAGGAACAATTCAAAGTTATATAATATGTAGCATTCAAATCAAAAGATGAGCTAACCTCAAACAAATGTATTCCATTCTAGTTATCATATTTCAAATTGACAGCATATCTAATACAATGGTTTCCCCAAATCACAATATAAGAAATTATAAGCATACTGAAATAAAACAATATCTGGATTTAAAACATAGACTCAAAATAAAATTTATTGCCAGTCAAATGATATCAATTCAGGAGAATGTTGTTTGAATTATCTTGCAAAAAAATAATTTCATACTTCTATCAATTCAGACATTATATTCTAATTGCCTTCAGAAACCAGTACAGTGTAAAAATGATCCAATGACAGTTAAGAGCTATTCAGCTGTTCAGTTATTTTTCAGCTGTGTACAAATCTTTGTGACCCCATTTAGTGTTGTCTTGACAAAGATAATAAATTGGTTTGCAATTTCCTTCTCCAGTTCACCTTACAGATAAGGAAACTGAGGCAAACAGGGTTAAATTGCCAAGGGTCACACAGCTAATAATTGTCCAATGCCAGATTTGAACTCAGGTTTTCCTGATTCCAGGCCTGGCACTCTATCTACTGCATCATCTCACTGACCCCTTTCGAGCTATAAGGGAGGACAAAAGCATTACCATTCAAGGCACAGATCAGCCATACTGTGAATAAGAATTTTCCCAATTTATGCATCAAAATCCAGTAGAAATTTTTTAAAATGTTTCTTTTAACTTTAAGGTATTCAATATGTCAGCCACCTCTAGAGGCATTAATATGACTTAACTTTGACAAAAAGTTTGAATTTTTAGTTTTTATTTTATTTTCCATAATACCAAATTTTAAGTGTGTTTTGCCTCAAGGTATATTTTTTTTAACAGTCAAATATCACAATTGCTCAAAGTGAACCAAAAAAAGAAAACACATCTCACTTTAAATAAGATTGTATTATAATAGTTTAGGACAAATACAATAAAAGCTAACCTAGATTTATTGTTATATAATGAAATCACACAAAATTCTCAATTTTCACAAAGGTATTCATTACCAGAACTTCAAATTATAGACCTGTGTCTATAATTTACTGTCTATTGTCAAAGATTGACTTGTCAGTCCTGCTTTTTCAACTGTCTTTTGGGTAGATTCTAAGTTCTTCTGAAACATGTAACCTCTGTTACATAATAAAGAAACCATTAATGTACATTCCCCACATAAAGATTAGAACATATGCTTCTATTGGTCCTTAAAAGACAGAATTTTACTGTGTTATTCTCAAATGATTCCATGACGCTGATGGGAAATGAAAAGGTGGAAATACTGGGCCCTCTATGAAGGAAGGAAACAGGAGTTGTTTTTTCTTTTTTGACCTACCATTCATGCCTCCAATCAAAGGACAGAGGTAACAGAATTAGAAGATTGGATTAGAGGAAACTAAGTATGAAAGTTGAATCAAAATTCAAGGTGGGGAGATTTCTGATGGTTAATATAACCCACAGGAAGAATGATGGAGATTCCTGGAGAGAAAACAAAGTGGTAGAAGTTATGGAAAATGAGAAAATAGGAATTCTCCCTAGAGAGACACTTTGGGAGGGGCTGTTATTTTGATCCTGTAGTCCTTTTACTTTGATTAGCATCCAGAAAGAAAGAGGCAACCTAGGGCACATAGGAATTGTGGAAGGCCAAATTTCCATGATGATGAGACTTCTGGGGATGAGGACATCTGCAAAGAAGAATGATATTCCTAGTGTGGAACCTAAGTAGAGAAATTGGTGGTACAACAATGGAGGAAAATTAAAAAATAATAAAAGAAAACTCTCGAAAACAAGGAAAATTATAGATCAAATTCCCTGATGCAAAAACTGTGACTCAAACACTAGCAAGAAGATTATAACAGTATATCATACTAAGATCATCCAGCATGACCTGGTGCTTTTTAACCCAGGAATTTATATAAGGGATTGATACCAGGTAGGAGTCATGTCAAGGTGGGTTCAATATTAGGAAAACTATCATCAGAATTGAACATATGAACAACAATCACATGATTATGTTAATAGATGCAGAAAAAGCTTTGGATGATGCTTATTCTTATTTAAAAAAAAGTAGAAGGCATAGGAAGAAATGGAGCTTCTATTAAATTGGTATGCAGGATCTCATTCCTGTCTATGTAAAAAGTGAGAGCAAGCATTATCTGTAATGGGGATGAACTAGAAGCCTCTCTGGTAAGATCAAGGCTGAAGCAAAGATATCTTTTATCACCATTACTGCTCAGTAGTATAATAGAAATGCTAGCTATAGCAATAAGGTGAGACAAAGAAATTGAAGGAATTAAGCATCAAGCATCGAGGAAACAAAAGATTACTTTTTGAAGGGTCTATGACTATTGGCCTCTAGACAGTCAATTACCAAATTAGTGGAAATAATTAACATCTTTATTATGGTGGAGTTAATAAAATTTTTAAATAGTTTTTTTTTCATTTCTATTATATTTCTGTGACCTTTCCAGGAGCAAGTAATATTCCCCAGACTGCTAGATCTGTTTCTGTGAATAGGGTTTTGTAATTGTATTCATCTAGTTCCTGCGTATCTCTTGCCAGGTAGAAGCCCATGTCTTTTATTCGGTCTGCAATTACTTTGGATGGTCTTTTCCTCTCTCTTCCTGCTGAGTTTTGTTGGTAATGTGGAGAAATGCTGCTGACTTCGGTGGGTTTATTTTATATCATGTAACTTTGCTGAAGTTGTTCATTATTTTGACTTTCCTTCTTCCTAATTCTCCATTCTTCTCTTTGTGTCTCTCTGCTTATACTTTTCCCTCTCTCTCCTCCCCACCTCTTGCATTTTCTTCTCTCTCTCTCTCTCTCTCTCTCTCTCTCTCTCTCTCTCTCTCTCTCTCTCTCTCTCTCTCTCAAAGACTAGACAAGGGAAAATCAGCAATATTGGAACTTAACCCAATATTCTGCTGGGAAACTGGAAAGAAGTCTTGTAGAAAGTAAGCTAAATAGTACCACATTCCAGAATTCATTGATCTTATTATTAAAGATCATACAGTAAAAATACCAGAAGAGAAACAGATAATGTACTTCTCACCATTATGGGTAGGAGATATATTTTCAACCAAAGGATAGAGGCAATTACAAAAGATAACATATTAGATTACATAAAAGGGAAAGGTTTCTGTATAGACAAAATGAAAGCACCTTGGATAAGCAAGGAAGTGGTGAAATGGGGAAAAAAATATTTGTATCAACTTGCTCTTACAAGGTGTTATTATCCAAGATAAATAAGCAATTAACAGATGCATAGGAGAACAAAAGAGATTCACCCTTCGATAAGTAGTAAAAGAATATATACAAACAATTCTCAAAAAAAGAATCTAAAGTATTTTTGACCACATAAAAAAGGCTCCAAATCACTCCAAAAAGAGACATAAATCAAAACTGAAATTTTGCTTCACACTTTGAAAACTGGCAAAATGAAAAAAGTTGGTAAAAATCACTGTTAAAGGGGATATGAGAAGTTAGACAGACCTACTAATAGAGTTGTGAATTGGTACAACCATTTTATCAAGGAATTTGGAATTATGTAAAGAAAGTGACTAAAGGATTCATATTTTTTGACCCAGAAACTCCATTACTGGGTTTATTAGTCAAGAAGGCCACTGACAAGAAAAATCCATATAGGAAAACAATATTTATAGCACCACTTGTAGAGTTAGCAAAAAATTAGAAACAACACAAGTTCCAACCAACTGGAGATTTGCTAAGTAAATTGTGATACATGAATGTAATGGAATATTATTGTACTATGCAGATGAACATAAATACAGAGAACTAAGGAAAGTTCTGTATGAACTGCTACAGTCAAGGAAGGAGATACAAGCAAACAATATACACAAAGCTGTTAACAATACAAATGGAAAGAGAAACCAGAAATGCAAAAATTAAATAGATAGATGGAAAATTATAAAGAAATCTGTTGAAATGTGTTGAAGGAAGAAGAATATGCTCACAATCTAACCATTAGCAGAGGTGGAAGGTCCACAGGGGTTGCATACTGCACATATTTACAAATTTTTTCAATATATCAATCAGTTGTGTTCATTATTTTCTTTTTTTCTTCACTGCATAAATCTCACCATTGTTAAAGAAAGAGATAAGAGGTAGACAGCCAAATAGCTTAAAGGGTAAAGATTTGCAGATTAAAATATGCTTTGTTGAAATAAATACTTTGCAAAGTATGAGGAAGGGAGGGAGGAGAGATGATAACAATCAGACGATACACCAAAATTTGTGAGATGCAGCTAAAGCAGTGTTTAAAGGAAATTTTGTACACATCAATAAACAAGAGAAATAACAGCTCAATGAACTGGGAATGCAGTTTAAAAAAGGAATGATCTCCAAACACTAAAAGAAAAACCCTAAAAATCACAGAACAAATTAATAAAATTGAAAGTAAAGGAAAAACAACACCATTGAACTAACAAATAAAAGTAGAATCTGGTTTTATGAAAAAAAATCTATAAATTAAATAAATAATTGGTTAATTTGATTAAAAATAAAATAAGAATACCAAATTACCAGTATCAAAAATGAAATAGATGAATCCACCACTAAGGAAGATGAAATTAAAGCAATTTTTAGGGGCTATTTTTCCCAATTATATGCGAATAAAACTGACAGTATATGTGAAATGGATGAAAATTTACAAAAACATAAATTGCCCAGGTGAACAGAAGAGGAAATAAAATTCTTGAACAATCGTATCTCAGAAAAAGAAATTGAACAAGCAACAAATTAGCTCCCTAAGAATCTCCAAGACTATATGGATTTATGAGTGAATTCTACCAAACATTTATCTATTTGACAAAATGAATAAAGAAGGAGTCCTACCAAATTCCTTCTATTACACAAATGTGGTTTTGATGCCTAAACCAGGGAGAGCAAAAGCAGAGAAAGAAGACTATGAACAATAATGAACAATGATGCAAAGTTAAAAAAAATATTAGCAAGGAGATTGCAGCAATACATCACAAAGATCATACAATAAAACAAAGTGTTATTTACACCAGGAATATAAGGCTGATTCAATACTGGGAAAATTATAAGCGTAACTGACCACATCACCAAGAAAAACAACAAAAATGATATTGATTATATCGATAGGTACAGAAAAGACTTTTGATAAACTACAACAATCACTCTTATTAAAAACACTAGATACAATAAGTGTAGACTTTTGTAAAAATGAATTATTTATCTAAAACTCATAACAAGCATTATCTCTGATAGGGAAAAAAGTAGAACCCTTCCCAATAAGATCAGGGTGAAGCAAGGGTATCCATTATCACCACTATCATTCAATATTGTACTAGAAATACTAGCTATAGCAATAAGACAAGAAAAATAACTTTCTTAGGAGGAGGCAATGGGAAAACAAAACTATAATTCTCTGTAGAAGATTTTGACGGTAAACTTAGAAAACCCTGGAGAATCAACCCAAAAGCTAGTTGAAGCAATGAACAACTTTAGCAAGATTTCACAATATAAAATAAATCCACATAAATCAGATTTATTTCTGTATTTTGCCCTCCCAAAATAAGCAAGAAGTGCAAGAAAGAGAATTTCCATTTAAAATAACAATTCAAAATAAAATACTTGAAAGTCTGTTGGCAAGACAAACTCAAGAACTATATGAACACAATTACAAAACACTTTTCACATAAAAAAGACAGATTGAAACAATTAGAAAACTATTAATCACTCATGGATAGGCCAAACCAATATAATAAAAGTGACAATTTTATCTAAATTAATTTAGTTATCCAGTGCTGTACCAATGATACTACCAAAGAATAATTTCACAGAGGTAGAAAAAATAGTAACAGAATTCATCTGGAATAATAAGTCAAGAATATCAAGGAAAATAATGAAAAAAATGTGCAGGAAGGCTGTAGAGTCAGATTTCAAACTGTGTTACAAAGTGGTAAGGGCTGGATCAGCTGAATAGATTAGGTATGCAACACACAGTAAAAAAAAATGACCACAGTTACCTAACTTTTGAGCAATCCAAAGATCTAAGCTTTGGGGGCAAAAATTCAGTATTTGATAAAAATTGCTGGGAAACCTGGAATGTATATTGGCAGAAACTAGGCAGAAACCAAACTCTCTTGCTACATATCAAGATAAAAATAAAATGGTAAATATTTTAGACAAATTAGGGGAGCAGAGAAAAATTTACCTGTCAGACCTATGGATAAGGAAACTGAGTCAAGTTGATAAGAATACAAACCATTCCTCAACTGATACAAACAAGTAGTATTCAGAAGAAGAAATCAAAACTATTAATAGGCACAAGAAAAAAATGGTCTAAATTACTCGATCACTTTCAGAGAGAGAACAGATCAACTCTGAGTGCAGAATGAAGCATATATATTTTTTCATTTTCTTTATTTTTCTTGTTTTTTTTTAATTTTGCAACATGGGTAATATGGAAATATATATCATGGATATCATATCACTTGCCTTTTCAATCATTAGGGGAGGAGGTGAAGGCAAAGAGAATATTTGGAACTCAAAATTAATTTAATTTTTTTAATTCAGCAAAAAAAATTTGATTCCTTTCAAACATTTAAATTAATGTTTAAAATTAAAATCAAATAATTAATTCCAAGACTCCATAAACTGTTTGGAAAAAAAGGGAGTAAAGATGGGATTCTACGAGATCCCTTATATGACAAAAACTTGGTAACTAGATACAGGGAGTCAAAAGGAAAAAGACAACAATAGACCATTTTTAACAATTATTGATAAGAAAACTTTTAACAAAATATTAGCAAAGAAGCTACAGTAATATATGCTATGATCAGGCTGCATTTATGCCAGGAATGTAGGTCTAATTTAATATAGGGAAAACTATAAACATAATTGACCAGATTAATAAAAAAACTCACAAAATCATATGATTACTTCAATAGAAGTTGAAAAAGGTTTTGATAAAAATACTAATTCCTGTTATAAAAAAGGCATAGGAATAATTGGAAATTTCCTCAAAATGAAAAGGAATATATCTAAAACTAAGAGGAAGCAATATCTTTAATTGGGATTAGCTAGAAGTCTTTCTAATGTGATCAGGTGTGAAACAAGGATGCCTACTATCATCATTGCTATTTGATATTTTACTACAAAATCAAGGTATAGAAAAAAATACAGAAACATTTTGAAGAAATAAGCATTGGCAAAGAAAAAAACTATTACTTTGTGTGGATGATATCCTGATTTATTTAAGAAACTAACTAAAAAGTAACCAAAACAATGAATAATTTTAGTGATTTAGCATAATATAAAATAAACCCAGACAAATATTCAGCATTTCTGTATATTATCAAAAATCCCTCAGGCATGCTGGCTCTTTGAGGGAGATACAATTATCATTTACCATTCTTTTCAACTGTTCTTTCCAAGAGGCTGGCAGCATTTTGGGGGATTACATCAGTTTTAAAAAGAGACACAGGGTACAATAGAGGCATTCACTTCATTTAATTTCTACCAGAGTGCTAGATCCACCCTGTCCATTAGGTACAATTCTAATGCTATAATGAATAGAGCATCATGGGATGAATTTATGGTGTGGGACCCCCTAGGGATTCTGAGGTCAAGGTGAGTGTCCTCCTCTGTCATTACAGAAATCTTGAGATTTTTAATCCTGGAACTGAATGCTCCTTATCTTTTTTTGACTATCGACAATTATACGCATTGTTTCCTGATAAAATACAGCTTTGTCCATGTGACAACATTGTTTACATTGTGTAGCATTTTAAAAAGAGTGTCTGAGGTGTCCTACACTGTGGTCAAGAGCACACATTATAGGCTAATAGAGAAATTACAGGAGCAAGGGAAAATTATTTATCACATCTACAGATAAGTGAAGAGATCTTGAGAAAACAAGTTATACAGTTAATCACAGAAAATAAAATGAACAATTTCAACTATATCAAAGTGGAAAAGTTAATACACAAACAAATCTAATGCCATTAAAATTAGAAGGAAAAAAGGTTAATGTGGGAAAATTTGCAGCAAATTTCTCTACTAAAGGCTTTATATGTATACATACCTACATATATGTATATATAAATTTATAACTATATGTACATACATGAAGTGGATTAAAATCCACTAAAAGACTAAGAGCCTTGCACCAATAGATAAATTGTTAAGGTTATTATGAGGTAGGCTTGAAAGAAGAAATCCCAGCACTCAACAACCATATGATAAAATGCTCCAAGTTACTAATAACTAGAGAAATGCAAATTAAAGCAACTTTGAGGTTTCACTTCCCCACAATCAGACTGGGTGGCAAGGAAAAAAAATGAATCATCACATCCACACCCACCCACACACCCACCCATACATCTTACCCCCCACAGACTTCCCAGCTTCCTTTTCTGTGTGTTATCTTCCTCCATTAGATTATAAATTCCTTAACACAGGGACTGTCTTTCTTTTTGATATTTGCATCCCCACTGCTTAGTACAGTGGATGGCATATAGCAGGTGCTTAATAAATGTTTATCAACAAGCAAAATTACAAATGTTGAAGAAGCTGTAAGAAAACAGGGAATGAAAGCATTATTACAAGAGATACAAACTGGTCCAGGCATATTAGAAAACAATTTTTAATTTTGACCCCAAAGTTACTAAATTGTGGCCCATCTGTACCACCACTAGGCATACATCATAGCAAACAAAAAGGAAAAGGACCCACACATATAAACATATTTATGGGAGGGCTCTTTGAAGTAGCCAAAAGCTTGAAACTGAGGGGGTGTTCACCTATGGTGAAATAATTAAATGAATTGTGGTCTATGGTTGTAATGACAGCTAATATTTTCTTGTGCCATAAGAAATGAACAGTGTCAGAGGAAACTGGGAAGAATTCTTATTGATTGAAGTGAGCAGGACTAGAACAACTTACACAATGACATTATGGGGGAAAAAAACTTTAAAAGTTTTTAGAGCCCTAAGTAATACAGCCCAGAGGACTGTAGGTGAATCTTGCTAGCCACCTGCTGTCAGAAAGGTGATGGACTGCAAATCCAGAACGGCATCTGCCTATTTGGACAACGTCAAGATAGCAATTAGTTTTGCTAGAAAATACATATTAATTGTGAGGGTTTTGTCGTTGCTGTTGTTGTGGTGGGGAAGGGGGTGCCACTGGGAGAAAGTAATAATACATGCTCGTCCAATAGCTTTTTAGAACTTTAAAATAAAAGAATTGCTCTTCAACATCCAATTAAATTTGTTATATATATACAGGAACCATCCTTTTGGGCATTTGTAAGTATTTAAGATGGGATATTGTCCATACCTGACTGGCCTCAAAAAGCTATATTAGCTCTGCATCCAGTTAAGTGAGACTAAAAACAGTGGGTTTTGCCCTTGTGAAAGGCTTCAGCACTCTGATCAATGCAATGACCAATTAAGATCCTAGAAGACATAATGAAACACTACACCCACATCTTGACAGGTGAGGGAATCTAGACGCAGAATAAGACACGTTTTCACAGATAGTCAAAGACGAGATTTGCTTTGTTTGATTATGTCTATTCATTACAAAGGCTATTTTTTTCTTTTCTGATGAAGTGGAGATGTGGGAGGTAGAGAAGATAGATATGGGAGGAAAGAATAAACAAAAACAACAAAAAAGACATTCACTGAGGCATCTTTAAAAAAACTGAACAAAGAATAGAAAGAAAGTCCGAAAGAAGCGCTTGCAGCTTTGAAAAACGCAGACTGAATTTGTTACATATATTTCAAATTAACCTATAGATGGCAGTAATCAACAGGTGCATAGAAATTTTTTTCTGTTGTATTGCGTATATGGGAATATTTGGTCTTGAATAATAATGGATGAATGAACGAATGAATGAATGAAAAGGTAAAAAAATAAGAGATATTTAGTAGACTGGCTCTTCTTTTCCCACCACCACCACCACCCACCAGCCCTGCCTTCTGGGTCGCGCTCCATAGAGGGCCTGGGGAACTGGGGGGGGGGGGGGGGGGTTGGCGTAGTGGAGGGGCGTTGGGGCCTGGGGGTGGGGTGGGTAATCATCGAATGCGTTCCCCGGGGGCCTCCATCCCTCGCAACAGACAAACACAGGCCTGGGCACATCCATGGTGAAATCCAAAAGACCCTGGGCGGAGATCGGGGGTGGGGGGATGTGGGGGGTGGGGTGGGGGAAAGTCCTGCACATCCCCTGGGGGTTCTGGGGAGGGAAGGGAGGGAGTACAGAGGATGCTTCTCGGGACCTTACTTACCTCCCACACACAGCGGACTCCCCCGGGGTATCGATGAGGCCTGTGGTCCAGGGGCTGTGGAGCAGAAAGAGCTTCAGCTGCCGGCAGCCCCTTTTCACAGAATGCGCAACACCCCAGTCCAGGTGAAAACCGCAGAAAGGAGGAGACTTGTGACATCACCTTTGGAGGCGAGGCTTGATTCAGCCAATGGAATGCAGGTCGTGACTTGGGAGTTGGGAGGGGAGGGTGCCGTCTCCTTAGAAACAATCAGTCAAGCAGTCAATCAATATTGGGTGAGCTCCTACTATGCGTCAGACACTGCGCCAGAGCTGGAAATCAGAAAGGACAAAGGACATATCAGAAGAAAAAGAGATCATCTCATCAAATAAACTGACAAAAAGACACAACATACCGAAACTTTCAGGATTCAGGCAAAGCAATCTTTAGGTACAATATATCTTTCCAAATAAATTCATGAATACAAGAGAAAACGGAAATATCAAAAAGAAAAAAAAAATCCTGGGAAAGAAACAAAGGGGAAAAAACTGCGCATAAAGAAAAATTCTGAAAATAAAAGAAGGAATGAATAAAATTTGGGCAAAAATCGATTCAAATAGACCAACAGTTGTTTTTTTTTTTTTTTTTTAAAGGACAACCAAATTACCACGATTTTTTTTAATGGAAAAAAATGATGACAGTCACTTAGTCAATTACCATTTAACAAGTGCCTATCTGCTATGTGCCAGGTACTATGTTAAGCACTGGGGATAGAAAAAGAGGCAAAAGACAGCCCTTGTTCTCAAATAGCTCACAGCCCAAGGTGGGGGGAGACAGTAAGCAAAAAAATACGTACAAAGGAGCTACTTACAGAATAAATGGGAAATAATTAATAGAGATGGAATGTCTTGTTGGTGGAACAGTCAGGAGGCCAGTGTCACTGGATTGAATAGTGTAGGGAAGAAAAGCAAAGTGTAAGAAGATTGGGAAAGTAGGAGGGGGTGAGCTTAGGAAGGGCACTGAATGCCAAACAGAGTATTCTGTTTTTGATCCTGGAGGCAATAGGGAGTCACTGCTGAAGTGTGTGTGTGTGTGTGTGTGTGTGTGTGTGTGTGTGTGTGTGTGTGTGTGTGTGGAGGGGGGAGGCAGGGTTGATCTAGTCAGACCTGTGCTTTAGGATAATCACTTTGGTGACTGAATGTAGGATGGATTGGACTGGGTAGATGAAAGAAAAGAAAGTACTAGAAACACTTTCGCCAAATTTTATGCTAACAAAACTGATACATGAATGAATATTTATAAATGCATAAAGTAACCAGATTAACAGAACAAAAAGAAATTGAACAAATCATAAAAGAACTGGCAACAGTTGGGGGAGGTACAGAAGGAACCCAAGGAGCAAATGGATTTTCAAGTGAATTCTAGCAAATCTTCAAAGAACAATGAAACTTCAGCTTAACATAAGTTGTCTCTTAAACCAGAGAATCTTTTGAGAGAAAAATATGATTTCAAATAACAAAGTTCAAGGCAAGAAAAGTCAAAGGATATTATAGACCATTTTCTTTGATGAATGGCAATAAAAATACTGAATGATATATTGGCAAAGAAGCTACATATTACAAAGATTTTACTGTGCCCAGATTGTGTTTATACTAGCAGGCTGGTCTACTTCAACATTAAGAAAAATTATAAATATAATATAACATTAATAACAAAAACAAGGAAAATACATAATTATGTCACTAGATACTGTATCCATCTTGGTGTTACACAAATACTATTGACCCTATTAATGAAAGGGATTCAGTCTTTATTTCTATACTTTTTTTTTTTTTAACAAAAACAATGTTATATTTTCTCAAAAGCTTTATCTTCCATGGGGAAGTGCAAGAGGCCTTTCCAATAAGACTAAGGGCAAAGCAAGAATATTTACTGGTAATACTGTTACTTAATAGAGTAATAGAAATGCTGAGTGTAGCAATTAGACAAGAGGAAATGACCACAGGTAAACAAGAAACAAAATTATCACTTTTTACAGTCGATACAGTTGATGTGACATTTTAGGGACCTTAGAGTCAACTAAAATAGTAAAATAAATAAGTAAAACCTTCATTAAAGTAGCAAGATATAAAAACAAACCCACACAAGTAGTCATCCTTTCTGTGTATTACTAACAAAACCCAGCAGAGATGGAAAAAGCAATTTCATTCAAAACAATCACAGAATTTATAGAAGATCTGGGAGTCTGCCTATGAAGCCATACTCAGGAATTATATGAATACAACCACAAAATGTGCTCTACAAAAATAAAAGATGGCTCAAATAATTTTAGACAAATTGGTTGTTCGAGGTTATGACATGCTTACAGATAAGCTAGAACCCGGACTTGTGATTTCAATACTATAGGAAAATCCCCAAAGAGGAAGCTCCATCTACTCATGTAGCTCTGGCACCTTCTCTGCCACTTAGACTCTTAGTGAGTTACCTAAAGTACTGAGAATTACAGTGACTTGCTTAGGGTAACACAGCCAAAGTGTGTAAGAGGAAGGACTTGAATCTGGTCAGGTTTTCAGAGCTTTAAAGCTAGCTCTTTATTCATTAAGCCATATGACTTCTCATGAGGCAAGCTCATCTAAAAAAGATGATATCATTACATTAAAAAAGTTGCAGATTTAACACCATGCCAATCAAACTATCTAAGATCTACTAAAATTCATCTGAAGGTACACATGATCAAAAAGCTCTAAAGGAAATATGAAAGAAATTGAAAAGAAGTAGAGTAGCCATTATACTTCAAAGCAATAATTATCCAAAGAATTTGGAACTCGTTTAAAAAAATAGAAAAGCTGATCAATGTAACAGATTAAGTATAGAAGATATAAAAGTCGCTGAATGTATTAGATTTGAGAATGCAAGAACATCAAGTACTGAGATAAGGGCAAGGTATGTAACAACCTATCATGGTACTTGAAAAAGTGGAATACAGCATGGGAGAAGTTAAGCTTGGACTAATAGCTCACTCTAGATAAAACAATAAATTTCAAAAAGTTCTGTCCCAGGTTGAAAGGTTAGATCATTAAGAAATTAGAGGAGCAAAGAAGATATTTTTCCTGCTATGGATAGAGGAAGATATACACACTGTACCAAACAGGAGATGGATTTACAAGGGAGAGCTTTGATTACATAAAATTAAAAAAAAAAACAACACTTTTGTACAAATGAGATCAAAGAGGTTAGAATTAAAAGTAAAATTTAAAATGTAGTAAAATGGGGAGGGGGAGGGAATCTCTACAGTAAATTTCTCTGATAAAGTTCTAGTACCTGACATATATAGGCAAACATGACACAAATGTGTAGGAAAAAAAGCCCTTCCCCAACAGATGAATGGCCAAAGGAAATGAACAAGCAATTCACAAAAGAAAAAAATGCAAATCAGTAACCATATAAAAACATGCTCCAAATCACTAATAATGAAAGAAATGCAAGTTAAAACTTCTCTCAATTTGACCTCATAACCAGAAGACTGGCAAAGAGGGTTTAAAAAAAGGAAAAATAACAATTGTTTATGTGGCTATGGGAAGGACAGAGTCCCTTGCTGGAAATGAGAATTGATCCAACCTTTCTGTGGCAATTTTAAACTATACCCCAAAAGTCGGTGATTTGTGCATACTCTCTAGTCCAGCAATACAGCTACTAGGTGAATACTCCAAAGAGAGAAAGGATAAAGAAAAAGATCCAAGTGTACATTTTATTACAGGAAAGTCCTGGAAGCAAAGTTGATATGCATCATTTAGGGATGCCAAAACAGATTATGCAATAAGAATGAAATGGAATGTTATGGTGCCATAAGAAATGAATGACTGATTGAAATACTGAAATAAACCGATTCAGAGAAAAGTGAACAGGACCAGGAGAAAAAATTGTACAGTACAACATTTGAAAGAAAAAAATATCTTGGACCTAAAAAGAAACACAATATAATGATGAACCATAATTCCAGTGAACACTGTGCTTGTGGGTAGCCAGGACACATAATGATCAGAACAGTACCATCTGTCCTTCATAGATACCACACTCCAAGGTGACTGGTCCTCAGAACCCTGTGGAGAAAGATTAAGGACAACGAGACCCTGCAATTCTGGACTTGTGAGTGACCTTCATCACATGTGCTCCCCACATACATGCCTGTGTGATTTTAAATTGGTTTTAAAAATATACTTTAAATTTGGGCTCATGTTTCTTTTTCTCAAATTCTGTATTTGCAGAAGATTATCCCCATAGGGTTAGGAAAAATACTTGGAAACTACTTTTCTTACTATGTCATTCAAAGAAATATCTTTGCTGAAGAATTATATCTACTGGGGGAAGCACAATGATTGGAGCCTGTGAGATGGTGTTAGGAGGATAGCTGCTCCTGAACATCGTAGCCACCCTGGGGACTCAAACTTTGAGTTGGTCAAATGAGATCCAACAAGTGTCCTGATGTTACAAGGTCTGCACTGTAGTTGGGAGACAAGTGAGCCATGAGGTAGAGATGATTGCATACTCACAGTTTGCAGGTGTCTTCTTCCTTACTTCCCTGACTACAACCTGAGGTACAAAGCCTCAGACACTTCATAACACCCTCATTTTTTACCTCCTATGAATACATGAGGATAACAAATCATTCTTAGATCCATCATCTGAAGGATAATAGAAAAACCTACAGGTGGTGAAGACACCTGGGAACATGGGCTAAACAGTGAAACTTCCAGAAAGAATAAAGTTTGTTTGAGACTGTGTAAGTAGACCTCCGTCAACCTTCTATGACATAGGAAATGGTCTTCATAGGGAACTGTGGCCAAATAAATACTAGAGAGATAAAATGGCACAGTGGATAGAAATCTGGCCTTAGAACTAGGAAGACCTGGTATCAAACTTACTGGCTGTGTGACCCTGGGCAAGTCACTTAAGCTCTCAGCACCCTCGGCAAAATGGATTCGCATGAGTTAAGGAGTTTCTCACCTATAGAGGTTCCTCAGCACAGTCCTGATGACCACTGATGTAAAGGAGTTGAAGAAAGCCAATGGTGGTGTTGTCATAGTGTTCCTGTTTGCTGATGATTGTTAAAGTTCTGGTAAAAAGGGAAATAAACAAGAAGAAATTGCACCTCCAGTAGACAAATGCCTGTTGTCTAATCATACCTATGCCCTCACTTTTTCATGGGAAAACACTTTTTTTCTTCCTTCCTTCACTCTTCATCACATTTCCATAAGTTTATATTCTAACTCTTGGCCATCTTCATTTCTCTTCTCTTCCTAAACTTTTTCCATCTGACTTCATAACACAGATATCATTGAGACTTGACAGGATGGGATTACTGTGCCAGGAGGACGAAAAAGCTTTCTGGGTATGCATTCCATCCACAGAATTTCAGGTTAAATATTTTCCCCAGACCCTATTAACTCCCCAAATCTCCAATAAAGAGGAATTATGCACCAGATACAGAGCAATTATACTCAAATCCACAAAACAAAGAGAGAATCAAAACATGGCAAAATTTGGCTGAATTAACACTGAAAGAACCCAGGAATTCTTAAAGCACTCACTCAGCAGCCCTCCTTTACCAATCTCTCCTTTTGATGGCTCCATCTGTGTCCAGTATTTCCTTGGAATTCCTCTTTTGCTTCAGAGAATTTTCCAACACATTCTTTGCTAATGCCATACCCCCACTCCAGGCTCCTACTACTTTGTAAGGCACCACAGACACTGATTTCTGCTCTATAGTATCAGAATGAGGAAGGGAGAACTGGAAATATGCGATTGTATCCCTAGGGTTGACCTTAGGTTACGGACCCTCGTGTTTAGGTTACGGACCCCTCATGTTTACGGACTGCTTGGGAAATCCTCCTCCCATCCTTTAGTAGACACTGATTCAGCTCAGATACAAAAGGAAAAGAGAAACCAAGGAAGGAAAGGGATGGGGAATGCTTGGTGACTTCAAATTCCAAATGAAATTACCTTCTACTGCATCACAGTGAATGAGTAGAATTTACAGATCAGTTAGGACCTGGGAGAGGGCATTTTCTGTGTTTCTGAAAGGACACCTCATAGGCAGACGCCTTTTCTGTGAACAATTAAGGTCAACATTATAAGCAAGTTTCACTGTTTCCTATGTCAGGATCCTTCTAACGGCAAAGCATTTCATTTTTATAGAAGTGTGGAGTTCATGATCCAACCATTCTGCAGAGCAATTTGGAACTATCCCCAAAGGGCTATCAAACGTGCATGCCCTTTGATCCAGCAATATCATTACTAGGTCTGTATCCCAAAGAGATCATAAAACAGGAAAAAGGATCTTCATACTATTTTCACATTTTTGTTGTTGTCTTTTTTTGTTTTGTTTCTTCTTTCACAACATGACTAATGTGGAAATGTGTTTAACAAGTTTGCACATGTATAATCTATATCATATTGCCTGCCATCTTTGGGAGCAAGGAAGGAAGATAGGGAGGGAGAAAAAACTGGAACTCAAAAATCTTATAAAAATTAATGTTGATTTGTGTGGATTTATTTTTATGTTCTACAACTTTGCCAAAGTTGTTAATTGTTTCAAGTACTTTTCAGTTGATTGTCTGGGGTTCTCTAAATATACCATCATACTATCTATAAAGAGAGATAATTTTGTTTCCTTGTTGCCTATTCTAATTCGTTCAATTTCTTTTTCTTCTCTTATCACTAACATTTCTAGTACAATATTGAATAATAGTGGTGATAATGGGCAACCTTGTCTCATGTCAGATCTTATTGGGAAGGCTTCTAGCTTAGCCCCAGTACATATAATATGTGCTGATGTTTAAACTCCATTTATTACCATGTTTCATGACCCTTGTGAGTGGGGGTTCTTTCATTCTTTGTATTTGTATCCCCATTGCCTAGAACGTACTAGGCACTTAGCAAATTCTTATTAATTGGAATGGACAGGGAAACATTCTCTGTTGGTTAGCACCTTTTATCCTAAGAATGATCAGCCTTTTAGCCACCAGACGACAATGCAGCCTCCCTCAGCAGGAGGCAGCCCAAGGTCTCTGGTGACAGAGTGTAAATTGGAGGCTCTCTTTATATCAGTGAGCTAGTCAATTCAGAGAATAATCATGCTAAAACAAAGGCCTAAGGAGAGTGATAAAACTAATAATAGCTTTCATCTCTCTAGACTTTCAGATTTACAAAGCTCTTTTCTCCCTAAAATGCTGTGGAGTAGATTGTGCAAAAATTTGTAAAGGGTTGCATAGATTGGACAGCGCTAGGCCCCTGACCATGATCCACCTAAAGGTTGTTTTCTGAACGCTCCTGGCTGAAGAGTGATTATCAATAGCAACTATTGTTGTTTCCCTCCCAGACTGATGTAGTTATTTTTCTTTGCCTCATTAAAGGGGCCATCCCCTGATTACTTCTTAAGCAGGCCTAGTCACTGAATGGGGTTACGCCACCCTAAGTGAGTTCTTAAATAGACCTTGGTCCAAAGGGGTGAGGGTCTCCCATTGCATACTGCTCCATCTCCAGTTATCCTGATGAATATCTACTCACTGCATTCAGATGACTCTGGAGGAGAAATGAGGCTAGTGACTTTGCACAGCCCTCCCTCACCCAAAACAAAGTCAAGTGTAAATCATTCCTCTGATGGCCTAGTCCTCCTCAGCAATGAAGGATGAACACAACAGCAATGGGTTTAGAGGGAGGGATGAGTACCATCAGCCTAGAGGTAGAAGTCAATAATGTTGATAGTTTTCCTAATATTGAACCAGCCTTGCATTTCTGGTATAAATCCTACATGATCATAATGTATTATTCTTGTGATAAATTGCTGTATACTTTTTGCTAATATCTTATTTAAATTTTTGCATCTATATTCATTAGAGAATTTGATCTATAATTTTCTTTCACTGTTTTGGCTCTTCCTGGTTTAGGTATCAGAACCACATCTGTATCATAAAAAGAATTTGGTAGGATTCCTTTTTCCCTAATTTTCCCAAATAGTCTATATAGTATTGGAATTAACTGTTCTTTAAATGTTTGAGAGAATTCACTTGAAAATCCATCCAACCCTGAAGATTTTTTTCCTAGGGAGTTCATTGATGACTTGTTCAATTTCTTTTTCTGAGATGGGGTTATTTAAGTGTTCAACTTCCTCTTCTGTTAATCTGAGCAATTTATATTTTTAAATATTCATCCATCTCACTTAGATTGTCAAAGTTTGGGGCATACAGTTGGGCAAAGTAATTTCTAATTATCGTTTTAGTTTCCTCCTCACTGGAGGTGAATTAACCCTTTCATTTTTTATGTTGGTAATTTGGTTTTCTTCTTTTTTTTAATCAAATTGACCAAAGGTTTATCAATTTTATTGTTTTTTGTTTTTACAAAACCGACTCAGTTTTATTTATTAGTTCAATAGTTTTCTTAATTTCAATTTAGTTTGTCTCTCCTTTGGTTTTCAGTATTTCTAATTTGGTATTTTTGTAGGAATTTTCAATTTGTTCTGTTTCTAGCTTTTTCAAATGCTTGCCCAATTCATTGATCTCCTGCTCAATTTTATTCATGTAGGTATTCAATGACATATAATTTCCCCTAAAAACTTCTTTTGCAGCATCCCATAATTTTTGGCAGGTTGTCTCATCATTGTCATTCTCTTGAATGAAGTTGTTGATTGCTTCTATGATTTGTTGTTTAACCCACACATTCTTTTGGATTAAATTATTTATTTTTTGATTAATATTTGGTCTATCTTTCCATGGCCTTTTATTACACAGTTTTTATTGTATTATGATCTCAGAAGGATGCATTGACTTTCTCTGCCTTTCTGCATTGGATTGTGAGGTGTTTATGTCCTTGTACATGGCCAGTTTTTGTATATGTGTAATGTAGCTCTGAGAAAAAGATACATTCTTTTATATCCCCATTCAGTTTTCTCCAGAGATCTATTATATCTACTTTAACAAGAGTTCCATTCATCTGCTTACCTTCTTTCTAGTTTATTTTGAGGTTAGATTTATCAAGTTCAGGGAAGGGGAGGTTGAGGTCCCCTAGTAGTATAGTTTTGCTGTCTATTTCTTTCTGTAACTCCCTTAACTTCTCCTCTGAGAATGTGGATGCTATACCACTTGGTGCATATATGTTTAGTAATGATGTTGTTTCATTTTATATGGTGCCTTTCAGCAGGATATAGTTTCCTTCTTTATCTCTTTTGATTAGATCTATTTCAGCTTTTGCTTTTTTTGAGATTAGGATTGCTACCTCTGCTTTTTTTTACATCAGCTGAAGCATAATATATTTTGCTCCAAACTTTTACCTTTACCCTGTGTGTATCCCCCTGTTTCAAATGTGTTTCCTATAAATAATATATAGGTGGATTATGGTTTTTAATCCATTTTTAATCCACCTCCATTTTATGAGAGAATTCATCCCATTCACATTCACAGCTATGGTTACTATCTGTCTTTCCCTCCATCCTGTTTCCCCCCATTTATGCTTTTAGTTCTCCCTTCTCCCTTCCCCTCCACAATAGTTTTAATTTTGACCACTGCCTCCCTCTGTCTTCCCTCTCTTCTATCAGTCCCCTTCTCTTTTATTCCCTTTTTCCCTTACTACTTCTTCCCTCCCTTTTAATCTCCCCTCCCTTTTCTTTCCCTTTTACCCTCCAACTGCCTATGGAGATAGTTTGATTTCTAGTTAGATTTCCCCTCCTACTCCTTATAGAGTTAGTTAGATTCCTTACTTGAACCAAATCAGATGAGAGCAAATCTTAAACAGTGCTCATCTACCTCCCTTCTTTCCTTCTATTGTACTATGATTTTGTGCCCTTCCTGTGAGGTAATTTATCTTTTTCTGCCTCCTCGTTTTCACATCTCCCATTACAAACCCTTCTCACACTTAAATCGCATTTTTTTATCATCACATCAGTTAATTTATACCCATTCCCTCTATCTATGTATATCCCTTTTAAATTTCATCATAAATCTACAATTCTTAAGATTAACCAGTATCATTTTCCCTTGCAGTTTGCCCATATTGAATAACAATGTTTTTCCCCCCTGTTTACTTTGAATGCCTCTCTTGAGACTTGTATTTGAAGATCAAATTTTCTACTGAGCTCTGGTTTTTCCATCAGGAAGGTCTGGAAATCCCTTATTTCTTAGAATGTCCATCTCCTTGCCTGAAATATTATGTTCAATTTTGCTAGTTAATTGATCCTTGGTTTTAGTATTGCCTTACGGAATATCATAGTCCAATCCCTCCATTCTTTTAATATAGAAGTGGCAAGGTCTTGTGTGATCCTGACTGTAGTTCCTTGATATTTGAATTGTTTCTTTCTGGAATTTGGCAACAATATTCCTTGGTATTTTCAGTTTGGGACCTCTTTTTAGGAGGTGATCAGTGGATTCTTTTGATGACTATTTTGCCCTGTGGATCTCAGATCTCAGGGCAGTTTTGCTTGATTATTTCTTGGAAGATATTGTCCAGGCTACTTTTTTTCATCATGACTTTCCAGTAGAAAAATAATTCTTAGATTTTCTCTCCAGGATCTATTTTCAAGGTGAGTTGTTTTTTTTCAGTTAGATATTTGATATTTTCTTTTATTTTTTCAGTCTTTAGATTCTGTTTGACTGATTCTTGATGTCTCATTGTCATTAGCTTCTACTTTCTCGTACTATTTTTTTTTCTGAGATACTTTTATTTAAACAAAGGTGTTAAAATACTACAATGGCACTAAAAAAATCATTAGCAGTTTAATTAACAGTTCAGTGGACCATTATCCAGCTTGTTTGGTTCAGTGTGCAGCTGTGACTGTAATTCTACATCTGTTTTTTAAAATTATTTTTATTTATTTAAGTTTTCAACATTTGTTTCCACAAAATTTTGAGTTCCAAATTTTCTCCCCATCTCTCCCCTCCCCTCACCCCAGAATAACTTTCATTCTGATTGCCCCTTCCACCAATGTGCCCTCCTTTCTAACATCACTCCTTTCATTTATCCCCATCTTCTCTCTTGTCATGTAGGGCACGATAAATTTGTATATCCCATTACCTGTATTTCTTACATGCCAGTTGTATGCAAAAACAAATCTCAACATTTGTTCCTAAAACTTTGGAGTTCCAAATTCTCTTTCTTCCTCCCTCCCCACCCATCCCCACTGAGAAGGCAAGCAATCCAATATAGGATATATATATGTGTGTGTGTGTGTGTGTGTGTGTGTGTGTGTGTGTGTGTATGTATATATATATATATATATATATGTGTGTGTATATATGTGTGTCTGTGTGTCTGTGTGCATGTATGTGTGTCTGTGTGTGTAGTTTTGCAAATGACTTCCATAATAGTCATGTTGTGTAAGACTAATTTTATTTCCCTCCATACTATCCTGTCCCCATTTCTTCTATTCTGTCTTTTGACCTTGTCGCTCCCCAAGAGTGTTTACTTCTATTTGCTCCTTCCTCCCATTTGCCTCCTTTCCATCATCCCCTTGCTCTGTTTATCTCCTCCCTTACTTTTCTATAGTATAAGAGATTTTCATACCAAATTGAGTATGCATTTTATTCCTTCCTGGAGCCAAATGTGATGAGAGTAAGCTTCACTTTTTCTCTCTCACCGCTCCCTTTTTCCCCTCCATTGGAAAAGCTTTTTCTTTCCCCTTGTTGGGTAATAATTTGCCCAATTCCATTTCTCCCTTTCTCCTCCCAATATATTCCTCTCTCACACCTTAATTTTATTTTTTTAGATATGATCCCTTCCTATTCAAATCACCCTATGCTCTCTCTCTCTCTCTGTCTCTCTGTCTCTCTCTCTCTCTGTCTCTGTCTCTCTCTCTCTCTTTCTCTCTCTCTCTCCATATATATATATACATGTATATATACATGTATATATATATATATATGTGTGTGTGTGTGTGAGTGTGTGTGTGTGTGTGTCCGTGTGTGTATAATCACTCCAACTACCCAGATACTGAGAAAAGTTTCAAGAGTTACAAATATTATTTTTCCATGTAGGAATGTCAACAGTTCAACTTTAGTAAGTCCCTTGTGATTTCTCTTTCTTGTTTACCTTTTCATGCATCTCTTGATTCTTGTGTTTGAAAGCCAAATTTTCTTTTCAGCTCTGGTCTTTTCATCAAGAATGCTTGAAAGTGGGGTGGAGTCAAGATGGCAGAGTAGAAAGACACACACATGGAGGCTGCCCCCACACAGCTCATAAAATACCTGTAGAGAGGAACTCTCAACAAACTTTGGAGCAGCAGAAGTGGAGAACAACAGAGTGGAGATTTCCAGCCCAGGGTGACCTGAAAGGCCCACAGGAAACATCAGTTGTACCACATGCAGAGCGGAACATGGAGCCTAGCCCAGCCTTGGCAGAGAGGTACAGTGCATCGTGACTCTGGGAGGAGGACACCTTGGGGGGCAGAATCTCCAATCACAGCAGTAGGTCTGCAGATCCCTCAACCCACAGGTGCCAAAGGTCAGTGATGGGTTTTTTTCAGCTGTCTGAGAAGGGAGAAGGACCTTCCCATAGCTCCAGAAGCAGGCAGTGGCCACAGAGGCTGCACAGCAGCCTGTACAGACCATTCCATTGTTGGAGCACAAAAACCCCTGGGGTCACTGAAGAGCTGAGTCTTATCTCAGCCCTTTGTAGAGGCCCTGAAGCATTGGTTTTTGTCTCATACTGAATGGCAGCCCTGCCCTTAGAGCTTGACTGAATCCCAGACCTCAGTGCTGGCTTGGCCAAATTGGAGGCCAGGTGGCTGTGGAGAGGTAACTGCTAAGATTCTGGGCACAAAAATCCCTCTCTGCATCCAAACCAGTACACGCTTGATTGTGCCACCTTGGAGGAAGTGAGAACTTACAGATTCCCAGGGTATACTCTACTCCTCACAAAGGACCCAAAAGTCAAGTAACTGGTTGGGAAAATGCCCCAAAAAAGGGAAAACAATAAGACTATAGAAGGTTACTTTCTTGGCGAAAAGATATCTTCTCCCATCCTTTCAGATGAGGAAGAACAATGCTTACCATCAGGGAAAGACATAAAAGTCAAGGCTTCTGTATCCTAAACATCCAAAATAAATATTCAATGGGCTCAGGCCATGGAAGAGCTCAAAAAGGATTTTGAAAATCAAGTAAGAGAGGTGGAGGAAAAACTGGGAAGAGAAATGAGAGAGATGCAAGAAAAGCATGAAAAGCAGGTCAACACCTTACTAAAGAAGACCCCCAAAAAAATGCTGAAGAAAATAACACCTTTAAAAATAGGCTAACTCAATTGGAAAAAGAGGTTCAAAAAGTCAATGAGGAGAAGAATGTTTTAAAAAGCAGAATTAGCCAAATGGAAAAGGAGATTCAAAAGCTCACTTATTTTTTTCCACATTTTGGGGCATTTTCCCAACCAGTTACTTGACTTTTGGGTCCTTTGTCAAGGGTAGGGCATACTCTGTGGATCTGTAAGTTCTCACTTCCTCCAAGGTGGCACAATCAAGGGAAAGGAGTTTACTCCCTGGTCTGGCTTGGGGCTGAGATTCAGATCAGCTGCTCAAGTCCTCCAGGAGCTTTAAACTGAGGCTGCCATGGCCACCATCATCATAGCTGCAGCTGCCTCCTGCTGCCAGTGCCTGGGGCTGGGGCTTCGGGAGGACCCTGTTCCCTTGTCATGGAGGTGAAAAAGTTCTGTCACTGACTTTTGAAGTGTCTTTGTTGCCTGTGGGTTGAGGACTCTGAGATCCTCCACTGCTACTGCTGGGGATTCTGCCTCTGAGGCCTACTCTGCCCCTGCTCCTCCGAGTGCTGCGTGACCAAGGCTGGGCTGTGCTCCACTCCATGTCTGGTGTGACAGACCTTTCCTATCAGCCTACTAGGTCACCCTGGGGGCTAGAAATCTCCTCTACTCCATCTTTCTGTGGCTTCTTCTACTCTAGAATTTTTTGAGAGTCTTTCTTTACAGGTATTTTATGGGCAGTGGGGGAAGAGCTAGATTATGGGCGTCTTTCTACTCCACCAACTTGGCTCCACCCTGCCAATGCTAATTGTTAATAGACTGTTTTCTTGAGTTAACTTTTGCATCTCCTTTTTCATTTGCCAATTGTTCCTTTTAAGGAGTTATTTGATCCAGTTATGTTTTGTACTTCTTTTTCCATTTGTTCAATTTTCATTTTTAAGGTCTTCTCATCAGTGAATTCTTTTTTCATGTTTTTAAAATCATTAGCCATTTTTTCTTCTACCTCTCTAATTTGACTTTTAAAATTCTTCCTGAGCTCTTCTAATAATTCTATTTGGTCTTAAGATCCATTCATATTTCCTTCTGAAGTTTCATGTGGGAGTACAATCTCAATGCCGACCTCTTCAGTGTTCATGTTTTGGTCCTTATTCCCATAGTAAGATTCTATGGTCTTTTCTTTTCTGTTGCTTTCTGCTCATGATGAGTGACATTTTCCTGGCTTTTCAAATGGATCTCTGCTTCTCTGGCACAGGATACTCTGCCCCACCATTCCTGTGCTTGGAAATTGAGGCTTTTGTGTTGTGACCTCTGGTTCTTTCAGCTAGAAGCTAGAATGCTGCCACTTACCTGGTGCTGATCTGGCTGGTGTGTCAGAAAAGAGGCCAGGTAAAGTCTTTCTGAGTTTCCCTGGAGTTTCCCTGGAGCTCTCTGTGTGAGGTATGGAGGAGGTTTGGTCTGGCCACAGGTGGTCTCCTCTCCTGAGCTAGAGCACAGGCAGGCTCAGCAGTTGGTGAACTCCTTCTGTGCTAGTGTCTTCCTGATTCCCCTAGCATACTCAGGGACACCTGGGGTCCTATTGTTTGTGATTGTGGGCTCCATCCCTCTGGGGCTCAAGATCTCCTCCTGGTTCACTGAGGAGGGGCAGTCTGGGAGAGCTTGTTCCTGCACTGGTCCCCTTAAGCCACAGCAAGAGAGATTCCCCTTTGAGAGTTTCCTAGTCTCACAGGCTAAGAGACTTTTTACCCCTTCCTTTATCTAATCCAACTATTCCAGGATTTTTCCTGGGGAAATATTCTCTTGGTTTTTCAAGGTCAACAAGGGAAGGGGGAGAGCACTTATAGATCACTGCATCATCTTGGTTCTGGAAAGTAGGTGACTTACAAATATTTAATATGTGTTCCGATAGTCTCAGAAGTGGCTGCTGCTCTTATCTGGGTTTCTGTGCTTCTCTCTCACTCAGTTCTGCTGGACTGCCATCCTGGGCTGATATGTTTGAGAATCTGTACTGCCACTTCTCCTTCAGTCATCCCTGGAGTTCCACTATGGTGCAGTCTGTGCTGGTGCAGCCTGTATGCTTTGCACTCCTCCAGCTCCATGTATCAGATCCTTCCAGTCCACCTTCCAGGCTGTCTTGTGCTAGAAATCTGCCCCACTCTGTCTCCTAGTGGATTCTGCCATTCTAAAATTTGTTCAGATTCTCTTTTTAGAAGTATCTGAAGGATTTTGTCATAGAGCTTAGGTGAGTATTTGCTCTCACTCAGCCATCTTGGTTCTGCCTCTCCTCCACCAAGTTCCTAGTTACAGCTCTTTAAAGAGTGTCCAGGATAGTGTTTGCTAATTTAATGTGCAGTGATCATTGAGGGCTGTATGTGAAACTCTCAGTTTATTTTTCATTTATTACTAAAAATCTCTGGGAGAGCTTCATTCTAGGATTAGACAGACTGTATTTGCAGCAAACACACTCGAGATGCTATGGGGAAGAGGGTGGCATTAATGAGCTCTAAAGAATCATAGATCATTGGAAATGTGCACTTTTTTCCTTGGTCTGAGTTCTACTCCCTGGAGGCTCAGGCACTCCACAAAGAGGAGCTGTTATCCCCATCACAAGCTCCTCAAGCTTGGTCAAGTTTCTTCCCAGCTATGCCACTGAGTGTACTGGGGATCCTTAGAGCTCTGTCTCTTCACATGCTATGGACCCTTAGAGTGCTGCCAGTCTATGGTTGAAGGTCCCTCCCAGGCCTGACCTTCTTTGTCCTAAGGATCCTCCCAGCTTTGCCATTCTATGACCTATGACCTTCTCAACCCTGACATCCAGTATTGCAAGGTCCTTTCCACCTCTGATAGGCACTTGGTTAGGTCCCTTGGCTCAGCCAGTTTTTTGTTGTTGTTTGCTTGTTTGTTTTTGAGAGGGGAGGCTGTGTGGTATGGGGATGGGGAATATTCATAAAATGCAAGTTAGCACTAGAGTAGCAGCTTCTTGCCCCTTTTCCTGTTAGCCCTGGATGAAATTAACCCCCTGAACCACTTCCTCTCCACTTGCTCTCTCTAACCACCTTGGATTTGCTCACATAGGCCCTCATATTTGGCATCTTTTATCCCCCATCTGCATTGAATATAGTCTCTTGTCTCCGTCAAACCCTAGAGCAGTTTAGGCATCCTTCAGGAAGGCTTCTCTGAAGCCTTTTAAATGTCTTCTCCCTCTTCAAATTTCTCTTGACACTCTGGATCTCCCATTTTCTAATCTCACAGGCTAACAACTGCTTTTTCTGTAGGACTTTGAAGCTTAGAACAATTTTATTTGCATAATCATTTGAGATTTACGTTGGGCCATTTTATTTATTCTTGAAGAGGATGAAAGCAACAACACTATGTTGGGGTTTAGGAAGTTTGTCTAACTGTGGCTGATCAGAACAATACAAGCTTGGAAAGCTCGAACACAGATGACTCACAAATAGTCCACAATGAAAATCTGTTTCTTTTGAGCTAGTGCAGTTCCTTGCTCATAGAGCATAGTATCTTCTTTGATGCACATACCACATGCTAGAGGGTATTGTATCAGTGACTCCCATGTCTCAAAATCTATTCCAAAGTTCTTCAGAGAGACCTTCAGAGTGTTCTAGTATTACTTATGAGCTTTACATGAATGCCTGCTTTGTGTGAACTCTCTGTAAAATAGACTTTCAGGCAAACATACAATCAGCACTCAAATAACATAGCTGCCCCATCAAAGTTGTTCTCTCTTCAGTAGTTTGAATGCTTGGGAGATCAGCTCAAAAAAGGACCTTAGTATCATTTTCTTGCCAGAGGATCTTCAAAATTTTCTTAAAACATTTCAAATGGAAATTATTCAGTTTATTGGTATAGAGTTGGCAGATTGTCCAGGTTTCGCAGGCATACAACAATGAGGTCAGTGCAACAGCTTTGTTTGTTAGGCAGTCTAATACCTCTTCTCTCCCGTACTTTCCTTCAGAGCCTCCCAAAAACTGAGATAGCTCTGGCAACCTGATCATCTATATGTATATCCCTGGAAAATATACTGCCAAGGTGAGTGAGTGAACTCACAGCATTCAAAATTTCTCCAGTTGCTATAACCAATGATTGCATATGTGGATGGTAACTCTCCTGATGGAGAATTTGTATTTTCTTGGTGTTGATTATTAGGCCAAATTTAGCACAAGCAGCATAGCATTGATCCATACTCTGTTCTATCCCAGGCTCAGAGGTTTAAGGGCACAATCATCTCTGATGCTTACTACCACTGAAATTCAGTTTTTGTCTTTGAACAAAAAATTGTGCACCAAGTTCCCCTCCACTCCTGTACTATATACCTGAAGGAAAGCTCACTAATCTCAGGGACACAGAAAACTCAAAGCAGACCTTCCTCAAATTGCCTTAATGTTTTATACTCTGGAATGGATCTCTGCTTTTCTTTTTCTAATTTTTATAATGAAAGAACTCATAACTATCCCTGCCCATACCTCAGTGCCTCAAGCAGCTCTATAAGATTACAGATTTCAGAGCAGGAGTCAAACTGTCTTAGTAGAAATCCTAGGTCTGTTTCAACCACATCCATAACTATAACAATTCCTTTTGTCACAGCCCTTCAGATTTATAAAGCTCTGACCTCAAAATAATTCTGTATGTCATAAGTGAGAATACCATTTTCCTATCTTCAAAAATATGCAAACTGGACCCCTGAGAAGGGAAGTGATTTGCTCAAGTATATGTTCAAGGTGAGGGAGACAGAGCAGTGGCATCATGAAGCAACAAGTATTAAAACAAAGTGAAAAGTCTTAAAAAAAAGCCAAGAAAATGTAAGATACTTATTATCATAAACAACATACCTGGGATTGGAAAAAGATAGAAAGTGAATGGTGACTAAAGTATGAGGTGGTCTTGGTTCCAAGAAAGATACACTGTCAGGTCACCTATTAGAGGAAGACTGTGAGGGTTCAGCCCTGGCTGATTTGAAAGGTTATACTGTCCCTGACAATAAGAGAGTTCAGAAAAAGGATGTGTTTGTGTGAAAGATAATGACTTCTCTTGTGAACATGTAGAGTTTGTGATGCCTATAGGACATCCATCTAAAAATGTAGGCATGTATTGGTAAGGAAGTGGAGGGATAGAATTCCATACATAGCTCACCTTAGTGAGCAAAGATTGGAGTGCTCCCCCTTACTTGTGCTATGGGAAAAAGGTGCATTTCCAGAGAGTAGGAGCACCTCAAGGGAGGCTGGTCTTCTCTAGACTTAGTTTGCATTTGCCTGAAGGGTTTATTTCAATATGTTTAAGGGAATTTGAAGAAGAGGAGGAGGAAGAAGAAGAAGAAGAAGAAGAAGAAGAAGAAGAAGAAGAAGAAGAAGAATCTATATAGCATTTCAATGTTTGCAAAATAAAAACTCATTGGGCCACCATGGCAGCTACTGAAGAATACTTGAATCACTTTTCATCACTGAGAACAGATTACCAAAGAAGATATTGTCAACTCCAGTGCTGGGCATCTGGCCCTGAAGCAGAAGATCATAAACCCTGATGAGAGCAGACCCACAACCTCCTAGTCAGCTTACCTCTATTTCTGATAACTGTAATTGGTAGAAACAAGTCCCATCACTTCGATGCCAGACATTCTGCTGGCTGTCAGAGCCACCATGGAAACCTAGTGTTATTATGTTAAAGGAATAGGGAGGCAGCACTCCCCAAACTCCCAACCCCATTTCCACCTCACTTCCTCAGTCTGAGGTGGCTTTGTTCCATGTACTCTCCCTTCTGACTTCCAGAAACAATGTTGGTGGGGACTTAATCCTTGCAGCTTTAGAATCCTTCCTCCCACCCCTCACCTCTAGCTGCCCTCTTTGGTGACTAAGCACAGATTCACTTATATCACTCTATCTCATCAGCCCCATACCAAGTCATGCTTTTCCTCTCTACATGCAAATTCAACTCATTCATTGTGACATAGAGGAAAGTTTGGACATCAATTAATCAATCACTAAACATTTATTAAATATCTACTAACACCAGTCATTGTCCTAAGCAATAGGATGACAAGACAACATATCTGGCCTTGTATTCAGGTCATTCCTTAGCACTGTTTTCCTTCTATGTCTTGGTTGAATTAACATCTACCATAGTTTATGATCATTGAAGGTTCAGAATGGGAAAGGACTAGAGCAGAGGTGGGGAAACCAGCTGCTTCACGGCCACATGTGGCCCTCTAAGTCCTAAAGTGTGACCCTTTGATTGACTCCTAACTGCACAGAACAAATTGCTTAATAAAAGTATTTGTTCTGTAAAACTTGGACTCAGTTAAAAGGCCACATCCAAGGACCTAGAAGGCTACATGTGGCTTTGAGGTTGCAGGTTCCCCACTCCTGGAGAATATAACCTGAGCAGAGTTTCTATAACCTTGGGACTCTCAAACATAGGACTGGCCCCAGGCAGAAAATAATATGTTTTCAATGCCCACCTCCCACCCTCTTCCATCTGAAGTGACTGTGCAGAAGGTCTGTCTTCTGCTAATTGAAGGGAAATGTGACAAAAGTCTCTACAGCAGGGGGAAAGTCAACATAGGCCTCAGTCAGGAAGTCACAGGTCAGATGGCACATCCCTCCTTCTGGGAAGGTAGAGGCTCGTGGGGAAGGAGTGCAAAGGGAGTACTTTAAGGATTAATGGGCTCCTCCTGTGTCAATTCATCCCAATTTCACCATATCTTAATTTTTTCTTTGTCTTGTGGGAATGGGGGATGGGGGAATGTTGGCAAAGTCTTTGGAGCAGGATAGGATCCCAATATGGGCTCTAGGCTGCAGCCCCACCCTTAAGGAGTGAGACCCTGCTGAGGAAAAATTATGTTGTTCAAGCTGTATCAGTGGGGCCCTATCTCTGGTTGTCATGGTGACTTATCTGTTGCCAAGGAAATCTTATATCCTGAGTCTCTGACTCTGATAATAGCTCCTTATTAGGCTGGTATTATAATGATCAACAGGAGGAGGGGGCTTTTTCCCCTCTTTGCTCTGAGCAGCTAACTGGGCACAGACCTAAATCCCTAGGTACCACAGTCTAATGGGAGATCACAAACATATCCCAAATTTCATACATTCATACATATATATGCATTTCTCTCTCTCCCTCCCTCCCTCCTTCTCTCTCTCTCTCTCTCTCTCTCTCCCTGCCTCTCTCTCTCTCTCCCTCTCCCTCTCCCTCTCTCTCTCTCTCTCTCTGTCTCTCTCTCTCTCTCTCTCTCTCTCTCTCTCTCTCTCTCTCTTTCTCTCTCTCTCTCTGTCTCTCTCTCTCTCTTCCTCTCCCTCCAAACACACATTTTTCAGACTACTGTCCAGCTTTCCCAGGTTTTGTCAAATACTGAGTCCTTTTCCTAGTAAGTAGGTGCTTTAGGTTTATCAGTCACTTTGCTACTCTGATTGCTTTCTGCTGTATAATAGATAGCTAATCTGTTTCACTGACTAACCTCGCAATTGCTTAACCAGTACCAAGTCATTTTAATGATTGCTTCTTTGTACAACAGTACAAATAGACCTGCTTTCCTTGCCATATTCTTCTCATTATAAGCCTTTTTGACTTTCATATAAAATTGGTTATTATTTTCTAACTCTATACATTATATTTTTTACACTTTGTTATAGCACTGAATAAGTCAATTAATTTAGGTACCATTGTCCCTTTTATTATATTGACTAGGAAAAGAGGCCATTCTCTGACTCATTTTGCCTTAATCACTGAATGGGTGTTGCCTCAGTCAAACTGAGACCTTAAAGACCTTAGCTTGCAAAGGTCAAGGTCCCCCATTGCACTCTGGATCATCTCCATTTGTCCTAATCTGTATGTGGCCACTGGAGTCAGATGGCTGTGGAAGAGAAAGTGAGATTGGTGACTTTGCACAGCTCCCTAGTGCTCCCTCCCAAAATATAATTCACTTGCATATCATGGCATCACCTACCTGATGTCATGGTCCTCTTCTAGACTGAGGGACAAACAGCAACAGGTGGAACTACCTACCTATTAGCAAATAAAGTTTCTCCCATTATTTAAGGCTCTTTCTGTAAAGAGGGTTTTATACTTGGATTCATAGAGCTCTGGTTGCATCTTTGAAGTTACATTCCCAAATATTGTATATCTTCTGGAATAATTTTATTTTCTTCAGGATTTTTGGGGGGTCTCCTTTAGCAAGGTGTTGACATGCTTTTCGTGCTTTTCTTGCATCTCTCTCATTTCTCTTTCCAGTTTTTCCTCCACCTCTCTAACTTGAATTTCAAAATCCTTTTTGAGCTCTTCCATGACCTGAGCCCATTGAATATTTATTTCGAGTGTTTGGGATACAGAAGCCTTGACTTCTATGTCTTTCCCTGATGGTAAGCATTGTTCTTCCTCATCTGAAAGGATGGAAGGAGATATCTGTTCACCAAGAAAGTAACCTTCTATGGTCGTATTTTTTTTTCCCTTTTCTGGGCATTTTCCCAGCCAGTTACTTGACTTGTGAGATTCCTCTCCACACCCACCTCACCTCCAGATCTGCCCAGCTAGTGCTTGGGGTCTGAGATTCAAATGCTGCTTCCCAACCTCAGGGCTTTCAGCAAGGGTAGGGCTGCTATTCAGTGTGAGATTAAGTTCAGGTGCTCAGGTGGGGGTAGGGCTGCTATTCAGTGTGAAATTGAGTTCAGGTGCTCAGGTTGGGGCAGGGCCTCCACATGGGGCTTAGTTCCCTCAGGGGGTTTATGCAGAGACCTTCAACAATGGATCTGAGCTCCTGTCCGCTTTGGGAGCCCCTGTCTGCTGCTGCCTCCACTGCTGCCTCTGGAGGGGGCCCGAGCCACAGAGACACCCCACTACCCTCTCGGCAAGCCGAAAAGACCCTCTCACTGACCTTTGGTGGCTGTAGGTGGAGGGACCTGGGCTGCTGCTGGAGATTCTGTCCCTGAAGCCTGCTTGGATCTGCTCCTTTCGGTGCCTCCAGGCCAACACAGGGCTATGCTTTGCTCTGGGTCTGGTGCAGGACAGACCTTTGGTGTTGGTTTTCCAGGCCTCTCTGGGACAGATATCTCCTCCACTCCTTTGTTCTGTGGCTTCTGTGGCTCCAGAATTTGTTGAGAGCTCTTCTTTACAGGTATTTTACGGGCTGTGGGTTAGGACCTAGCATATGTGTATCTTTCTACTCCGCCATCTTGGCTCCTCCCCCCCTACTGGAATAATTTTAAATTCAGTTTCTCTTTCTAGCTCTTCCTACTGGGTTTTGTTGATGACATAAAGATTCTGATGATGAGGTGGATTTACTTTATATCACAACTCTGCTAAATTTGTTAATCATTTCAATTAATTTTTTGACTCTTTAGGGTTTTCTGAGTAAATCATTATACCATCTACAAAAAGTTTTCTCTTTGTCTATACTTATTCTTTTTATTGTTTTATTGCAGCAGCTCAGCCTTTCTGGCACTATATTAAATAATAATGATGATAATTAGCATCCTTATTTTATACATTCTAGGGGTGAAAGGTCTTTAAGACTTTTCCACTATGTATAATTCCTGATCTTGGATTTAGATAGATATTGTTGCTTGTATGAAAAAGAAAGGTCAATTGATTTCTGTGTTTTACAGAGCAATAAAAATAAATGTTTAATTTTGTCAAAAGCTTTTTTGTCAACTATTGACATAATTACATGGCTTTTATTATTTACATGATTAATATGATTTATTATTCTCATAGTCTTCCTGATATTGATCTAACCCTACGTTCCTAGCTAAAACACAATGTTATCGTGATAATCATTTAAATATGTTGCTTGTAACTTGCTAATATTTTGTTTAAAAGTTTATGGTGCATGTTTATTAGGAATATTGTTCTTTATTTACTTTTTTTGTATTTAAATTAATTTATTTAAAATTTCAACATTCATTTCCACAAAATTTTGAGTTCTAAGTTTTCTCCCCATTTCTCCCCTCCTCCTACCCCAAAATGTCAAGCATTCTACTTACCCCTATCACAAATCTGCCTTCCCCTCTAACATCCCTCCCTTCCATTATCTCCATCTTCTCTTTTGTCCTGTAGGGCAGGATGGCTTTCTATACCCCATTACCTGTATTTGTTATTTCCTAGTTGTATGGAAGAACAATCAACAGTTCCTAAAACTTTGAGTGCCAACTTCTCTTCCTCCCACCCTCCCCACCCATCCCCATTGGGAAGGCAAGCAATTCAATATAGGCCATAGCTGTGTAGTTTTGCAAATGACTTCCATAATAGTCATGTTGTATAAGACTAACTATATTTTCCTCCATCCTATTCTGCCGCCTTATTTCATCTATTCTCTCTTTTGATCCTGTCCCTCCCCAAGAGTGTTGACTTCAAATTGCTCCCTCCTCCCACTGCTCTCCCTTCCAACATCCCCCCCACCCTGCTTATCCCCTTCTCTCCTACTTTCCTGTATTGGAAGATAGCTTTTCATACCAAAATGAGTGTGCATTTTATTCCTTCCTTTAGTTGAATGTGATAAGAGTAAGCTTCATGTTTTTTCTCTCACCTCCCCCCATTTTCCCTCCATTGAAAAGTCTTTTACTTGCCCCTTTTATGAGAGATAATTTGCCCCATTCCATTTCTCCCTTTCTCCTCCCAATATATTTCATTCTCACCCCTCAATTTCACTTTTTAAGATATGATCCCATCCTATTCAATTCACCCTGTGCTCTCTGTCTCTCTGTGTGTGAGAGTGTGTGTGTGTGTATGTGTGTGTGTGTGTAATCCCACCAACTACCCAGATACTGAAAAAAGTTTCAAGAGTTACAAATATTGTCTTTCCATGTAGGAATGTAAACAGTTCAACTTTAGTAGGTCTCTTATGATTTCTATTTGCTTTTTACCTTTTCGTGCTTCTCTCAATTCTTGTGTTTGAAAGTCAAATTTTCTTTTCAACTCTGGTCTTTTCATCAAGAATGCTTGAAAGTCCTCTGTTTCATTAAAAGACCATTTTTTACCCTGAAGTATTAGACTCAGTTTTGCTGGGTAGGTGATTCTTGGTTTTAATTCTAGCTTCTTTGACTTCTGGAATATCATATTCCTAGCGCTTTGATTCCTTAATGTAGAAGCTGCTAGATCTTGTGTTATCCTGATTGTATTTCCACAATACTTGCATTGTTTCTTTCTAGCCACTTGCAATATTTTCTCCTTGACCTGGGAACTCTGGAATTTGGTCACAATGTTCCTAGGAGTTTCTTTTTTTAGATCTTTTTCAGAAGGTGATGGGTGGATTCTTTCAATATGTATTTTGCCCTCTGGTTCTAGAATAACAGGGCAGTTTTCTTTGATAATTTCATGAAAGATGATGTCTAGGCTCTTTTTTCTGGTCATGGCTTTCAGGCAGTCACAACATTTTTAAATTGTCTCTCCTGGATCTATTTTCCTGGTCAGTTATTTTTCCAATGAGTTATTTCACATTGTCTTCAATTTTTTTTCATTCTTTTGGTTTTGCTTTGTAATTTCTTGGTTTCTCATAAATTCTTTAGCCTCCATCTCTTCCATTCTAATTTTAAACTATCTATTTTCTTCAGTAAGCTTTTGAAACTCCTTTTCCATTTGGCTAATTCTGCTTTTTAAAGCATTCTTCTCCTCATTGGCTTTTTGAACCTATTTTGCCAATTGAGTTAGGCTATTTTTAAAGGTTTTATTTTCCTCAGCATTTTTTTTTTTTGGGTCTCCTTTAGCAAGCTGTTTACCCACTTTTCATGATTTTATTGCATCTCCCTCATTTCTCTTCCCAATTTTTCCTCCACCCCTCTCATTTGATTTTCAAAATCCTTTTTGAGCTCTTCCATGGCCTGAGAACATTGAATATTTAATTTGGATTTTTGAGATGCAGAAGGCTTGAGTTTTATGTCTTTCCCTCGTGGTAAGCATAGTTCTTCTTCATCCTAAAGGATGGGAAAAGATATCTGTTCACCAAGGAAGTAACCTTCTATGGTCTTATTTTTTTCCCTTTTTTGAGCATTTTTCCCAACCAGTTACTTGACTTTTGGGTCCTTTGTCAAGAGTAGGATATACGCTGGGGATCTGTAAGATCTCAGTTCCTCCAAGGTGGCACAATCAAGTGTGTACACTGGTCTAGGAGCAGTGAGAGATTTTTGTGCTCAGAATCTTAGCAGAGTTTCCTCTCCACATCCACCTGGTCTCCAGTTCTGCCAAGTCAGCCCTGGGGATTCAGATAACCTACATGGGCAGGGCAGCTTTTCAGTGTGAGATAAAGATCAGCTCCCTCAGGGCCTCTACACAGGTCTGAGGTAAGAATGGGCTGCTCAGTGCCCCCAGTGGTTTTACAATCCAACAATGGATGCGGACTGCTGTTGGGGCTGCTGTGGGAACTGCTTCCACCTGCCCTATGTGGCCTCTGTGGCTGCTGCCTAAAGCCAGAGCTATGGGAAGGCCCTTCTCCCTTCCTGGCCAGCTGAAAAAACCCTGTCACTGACTTTTGGCACCTGTGGGTTGAGGGATCTAAGAACCACTGCTACTGTGACTGGAGATTCCACCCCTGAGGACTGTTTGCAAGCCAAACAGCCAAGGCTGGGCTGGACTCCACTCTGTGTCCAGGTGCAACAGACATTTCCCATGGGCCTTTCAGGTCACCCTGAGCTGGAAATCTCGTCCACTCTGTTGTTCTCCACTTCTGCTGCTCCAAAATTTGTTGAGAGTCCCTCTCTACAGGTATTTTATAGGTTGTGTGGGGAGAGCCCACATATGTGTGTCTTTCTACTCCACCATCTTGACTCTGCCCCCTATATTTACTTTCTCTAGAAAAATCTACTTTCTCCCCCTAGCATAGTAATAATAATTTTTTATGATACATATATATGCATATATATGTTCATGTATATGTGCATGTATGTATAATAGGAAGATCTGAAGGATGCCTGTTATTAATATTATGGAAAATAGCACATATAATATCAAAATGCCTGCAATGTCCTTATAACTTCTGCATCATTACTTCCCTGGCTTTCTTCAAGCCTTGAATCAAATCTTACCTTCCATAGTCTTTTATTCCATCTAACTGAACCTTCTCCTTTCTTCTGTTCCCTATGTATCATGTATATACTTATTTAATTACATTTTGTCTCCACTATTAGATTTTAAGTTTCTTGAAAGCAGTAATTGTTTTTGTACTTTTGCTTTGCTTTGACAGAGATAAAGAAAAAGACACACACACACACAAAGAGAATTATTCAAAGGGGTGTCAGTAAAGATAATTGAAACAATTACTATTTACAATACATTTATTGTTCAGTTATTTACTTGAAAAGGGAGAGCATCCTTACAGTATAGCTCTTCTGCCTAGGTTGCCTCTTCTTATGGTATTGCTAGTGAGCTGAGAACCTCAAGCAGACACTAACTTGAAATGTTTTCTTTCATATAGTTAATTGTTTCTGTGATTTGTTCTCTGGCCCATTCATTATTTAGCATGTCACCATTAAGTCTTCATTTGGCTCTCTGTCTTGTTTGTGGTCCCTGACATAATTGTTTTATTGTTTTATGCAAATTCTGTAAAGGATATATTTACTATTTCTGCCTCTTTACATTTCTTTCCAATATTTCTTTGTCCCAATATGTGGTCAGTTTTTCTGAAAGGACTACGACATGCTGAGATATATGTTTAATCTTTGTTGTCTCATTCAGAAAATATCATGTCTTTGTCCAGCAACTTGTTCAATTCTGCACTTTTCCCACTTTGTTTACTTTCTATTAGACTTATCCATAAATGAGAAGGATATTGAAGTCTCCTGTAGACATTGTGTTACTGTCTTTGTGATCTTGTAGCTCAGTTAATGTTTGCTTTGTGAATGTTTATGCTAAGGTATCTGAAGCATATAACTTTATTCCTGATAATAGTTTGTCTATGGTTCCTTTCAGTATAATGTAGTATTCTTATTATTCACTTTGGCTCTCACTGATTGGCCAACAATAGGTCCAAGGCCAAGCCCTACGTGGTCACTGTTTGGGCCTGGATTGGCTTAAAGTGAATGTAAATAGTAATTGATTTTCTTTTGACCAGAAACCCTGAGGGTGTTTCCCTCCAAGATTTTTTTTTAATTAGGTAAAGAGGTCATTCTCTGCCCCATTTTTTATTAAGTCTTAATCACTGAATAGGCTTTGCCTGAATTAAACTGAGACCTGTTAAAGACCTTAGCTTGTAAAGGCCAAGGTCCCCCACTACGTCCTGGGCCATCTCCAGCTTTCTTGATCTACATCTGGACACTGGACCCTAATGCCTCTGGAGGAGAAAATGATGTTGGTGACTTTGCATAGCCTTCCCTCATTTAAATTCAATTTATTTGCATGTTATGGCATCACCTCCCTGATGTCATGGTCCTCTTTGAGTAGGACAAACAACAGTATTCTTTTCTTTTTTAATTTTTGAATGTTTCAGCTTTATCAGATAATATGATTGCAACTTTTGCTTTTTTGAGTTCTCTTGATGTACAGTAATTTTTCCCATCAATTTCATTTTGTTTATGTCTTTGTTTTTTAAACATGTTTCTTTTAAGCCATGAATTGTAGGGTCTTGTTTTCTTATCCACTCGGTCCTTTCTTTGTTTTATCAGAATGTTTAATCCATTCACATTTAAAGCTATGAAAGTTAGATGTTTTTTTTTTTCCCATTTGCTTCTGATATTTTTTAAGTTGAGATTTTTAATCCCTCTTCTGCTGTAAAAACAATCCTACATATCTTCAGATACTTTAGCTTAATCTTTTTTAAAAGTGGCCCTGTTCTTAGTGGTAATCTTCCCCTCTCCCATTTGGTACCCCCTCCTTTTTTTATCATGTGTTCATTTTTATTTCCTGCTTTTATATAATTATTTAATTCTTTCACCTTTCCCCCCTCTTAGTCAAGTCAATTTCCCTGTCCTCTTTTCTCCTTCAACTACTTCTGTTCATTAGTTTTTTTCTTCATTTTTGCACCATTTTTCAGGACTAATTTCTCTCACTGTCTTATCCATTCTCTCTCTCCATTCTAATCCTCTGTTCTCTGCTTTGTGAACCCTAGAGTTATATAGTCTCTTTCTATTTTCTCTATTCCTCATGGAATGAAAAACTCTGAGGTATCTAATCTGGGCTCTTTATCCTAGGCAGTTTTTCCCTTGCCTAGAGCTTTCCATAGAGATTCTCCTTTCCCAATTTGCCTCACTCTCAGAACAATACAGGAATTTGCAGATGACAGAGAAGACAGTGTCCTACTCAAAGGAAAATTCTTGGCTTGGGCTTTCACCCTAATTAATAAGGCAAAACTTAGGAAACAGAGAATTAAAAAGAGTTTATTAAAACTGATCTAAGTCGTAACATGTTGACTAGCTGATCACTACGACATCAGTCAGGGATTCAAAATAACTTTCATAACATGATAAAGACATTTCAGATAAGTTCATACCAGTAAAAGGGGATGGGACATCGCATCTCAGCTCAATTGTTAGCATATGTAGGCTAACAGGTAGCAGGTGACCTGACATGCAGATAATAATAAAAAAAAGATTGGGGTGATACCTCTTCCAACAGTGATTGACAACTGGAACTGGGAACAATGGGAAATTGAGTCAGCATAACTTTCCATAATTCCCCAATTTGTTGCTAACCGTATATACTGTGTAGCAGCACTAGTTTCATAGCACCCCTTTATCCTCAACTGCATTGTCCTGCTCTCTGCTGTTCATGCCACATCAATCCGAGCTAGCATCCATTTCTATAAGCTAGGGGACTTAAACTTCAACAGGAAACAAATGTATTGTGGTCATGAGGATCACAAGTCACAATCTCATGTTTCCATCAATATCATAAAGTCAAATAAGCTTAGTTACAGAGTCATAATGTCTTGTATCACCCAAGGAGACAAACCTTTTTAAATAAGCTCTGTATGTCAACTAAGGCAGATTCAACCTCAGGTCACTTAGAGGGCTCACCATATACTAATTTTAGAGGGGAGATTTACATATCAGCAAGGTCACCAAGAAAACTCAGTAAACATAAATACCATGGGACAGAAGGCCAAAGTAATACAATAATGATCATCAATATTAGTTAATACCAGTTATCCCTATAACCCACTCCCAATGTTCAGTTAATCAACACATTTCATCTTGAGTCCCAGATGTCTTATGTAGTTGTCTGGTCCCTGGCAATGTCTTCCCCTGGACATTGAGAGTAGGCCTCATTTCCAGGGCAGCTCTGAAGTGACCTCTTTCCAGTGGATTTTCTTCTCTGGTTCCAAGTCATTTGCAGAGATTCCTAGGTATCTATTCAAATCTCTAGTACAAGGTTCAATACAATTGAGTATAACCTCTTTTATATGTGCTTTGTCCAAGAACTAATTAATGTGGGTAAACCCCATGTAAGTCTTATGATTCTGTTCTTATTAACAATAGAGCTATGAAACATCAAATTAGGAACACATAATTCACCTGAAAATTCAGAAACTTTCAGATATTACATACCATTTGCTGTTTCTATTTTTCTTCTTTACAATTATCAATGCAATTTTATGTGTAATGTCTTGAATCCAACTTTTAGAACTTATTATTATAATATGTGCAAGGCCTGTCTGTATTTGTCTAATTTTGTTGCTTTCTCAAAATTTTCCATCCCTGGTAATTCCACTATAGCCAGAGAAAATACTTTAAGAATATTATTCTATATATGAATACTTAGCTACCAGCCTTCATTATATGTAAATACTTTTATTCCCTAGGATCAACAGTTACACAAATGAACTTTCTAAAAAGATACTTATTTAGTATTACAATGACAAACTTCTACTGTTCAGCTACTCTGATAAGAGAGATTTTCTATGAGAGGAAGAAGGAGTGACATAAATATAATAGTGCCAAAACTGATCTTCCAGGGCTGAAGCTAAAGGCACAGAATGGCTGAAGAAAGGCCTACCAGGACGACACATCTTTAGCTCCGTTTGATTTCAGGTAAGTTACAGTTAAATTTAAGAACAGTTAAAGTTCCACTTCATTCACAGGATATTATAGCTAATCAGGCTCAGAATTAGTCAGATGGGAAACATAACTATTCAAATAGAACTGGCACCATGGGGAAACTGAATGAAGAGAATCATTTCTTAGGCCTTGCCAGCTTCATTCCCTGAACCTTTGCTAGATCCAGATATCCACCTCTAGCAGTTCCTAGACTACACTTCTTTTGGGCAGCCTATGGCATCCTTCTTGACTGGAAAACTATTGGTCTCATGACAGTGCAGATAATCATACCTGAAATCCAAACTTTGGGCAACATCAGATTATAGTCCCATGAGATTTTACCTCAAATAGCAAGATTTATTAATCATAACTTAGGGCTAGTTATAGCTGTCTTGATGTTGGAATAATAAAAGACCTTCAAAAATTTACTCAGCAACCTTTTCCTTTTTTTCAGTATAAACTCATCCTGGTATAAAAATCAATCATTAGAAATCAAGAAAATATTATATTCTGGAATTCCGCAGAGACAATGAATATATGATAGTTCATTCAAAAAAACCAGAAAAACACTAGCCAATTGCTGTCGATATGTACTATTGCAGATACAATTCCATAATCATCAGAAATGATAGACAAGTAAATTTAGATGTAATTCACTCTTTTTTACAAGCCAACTTGAAAATTTCTCCCCAGTTTTTGCCTAAGAGTAGAAGATACAATCCCATTTTCTCAGTAAATCAGTTCATTGTTTAGGAATTTCACAGCACAAGCAACCTTTTTCATAAGACTGATAAGATTTTATAACCTTGCCCAAGCAGATGATCTCAGGAAACACCAGAAGCTTACAATTAAAGAGACTTTATAAGGTCTTTTCTTTGTACCTTTTCCTATACAGTAAGTAATTATCAATTTCCCCCTTTTAAAATATACCCAATTAAATACTTGATCGGTTTTTTTACATTATGAAAATAACCACTAAAGATTTAATAATTTCATAGTAACCAGAGCAAAATAAATTTTCAGCATGTCTCATACAATACTTTCCTATCATATACAGTACAAGGAATTGTGGAAACACAATAACAACATAAACGTAAACAATGTTATGGATTTTGAAAACATAACAGAATTTAGAGGTACATTGAACTGGATGCCAAATAACATCAATTTATTTGAATACATCTCTGAATTCTTTTACCCATAAATCCTATCATTTTATCTCTTTTAGCATTTTATACTGTTCATATATAAAACCTAGTTTGAAGTTATTAAGTATGAAGTAATTATATCAAATAATAATATTAACAATAGTTAACATAAATATAGTGTTTGCCATATGGCAACCACTATGTTAAACACTTTAAAATCATATGATCCTTACAAAAACTCTAGGAGGTGGGTGCTATTATTTCATTTTCTCCTTTACAGATGAGGAAACAGAGGTAAAGTCACACAGTCAATAAATTTCTGAGACCAGATTTTTTGACTCAGATTTTCCCGATCCACAAGGCTTTGCAAAATGATAAATGAATTTTTGCATTAGGTTCTGATTTACCACAATTATCCTGATAGGAGAAAACATTTTCACTATAAATGAGACCACATGATGATTTAGTTTCAGTACCAAATCAAATCTGGGTTTATTATCACTAATGGTAATGTGTAAATCTAAATTCATCCAAGGGCCATTTAAGGCCAGCCCTTCAAATTACAGGGCCAGATAATTTCAGTTGGTCTACTGCTAAAGATTTAAACTATGGTCTTTTATTTTAGTCTCTTTTTTAGGATCCACAAAACTCTTCTGAAACACAGAAATTGCAAACATGAACTGTTATTCAGTAATGAAATTATCAATGCATATTCTTTATATGAAGACTAAAATACACCCTCCTAATGGTTTGCTATCCCCAAGTAATTCAATGCTACAAATATATTCCTATATTTTCCATATCCTTGAATAACCAAATAAAATTTCTCATATTCTTCTTATCTAAATGAGATCAAACTCTTCCTTACTCCTCTTTCCAAATTTCCACAATCCTTTACTTTCAAGCATTCCACGAATATCAGTGTAAAAGAGACTACAAATTTCTTAACTACCTAATCATTTCCTCTTATCTCTAAGTTGGTTAAACTTTATCTCCTCCTTTTCTTTCAAGCTGAGATTAAAGTCCTTCACAGCTGGACCTGTCTTGTTTCTTTCATACTCTGACTAGACAGTTCCTTTGCCGATCGTATCCCAGACTATCTTTGGAAATAAGTTTCAGTTTGCTGAATTTTTTCTTCACTTTTTCTTGTCTGCCCTCCAACTTGGCCACAGTTAGAAAGTTAGAGAGAGATTTATCTTTTGTATGTTTATGTTTGAAAGTCTTGAAGGTTCTATTTTCAGCCTTCCCAAAAGGTGTTCCTAGTACTTCGTCACCTATTTCCTGTTTCAAAGCCTCCCTCAACAGCTCTGAAAATCCCTGGTTTGCCTAGCCTATAGATCTTCAAATCACATTTAGAATGTACAACTCACTTAGTTTAATATCTAAGGTCCTATGCTTTATCCTGCCAAAATATTTTTTTTCTTTTTTTTTCCCATAATTTCACCAATCCCTATCTATCCTCATTGCTCAGTTGTGGACATATCTGGCATCATGTTTCCCAAGCTATTACAACTTGTCTAACTTGGAGGTCCCTGAAGGCTCACTCCCCCATGCTCTTTATGAATTTTGGTATTCCCATGTGAAAGCATGTAAGGCCATTTACTTACCTGCTTCTTCCTGGTGAGCTTTGGTTTTTCCTTCTGCCTTCCCTTCTTGGCACATAAATTTAAAAACAAATTTTCATTTGGAAATATATTTCTCCATTTTCCATCCTCAGCTTTGGGGAGTTAAATTCTCTGCCACTTTACAGTTTAACTAATTGCTGGGGTGGGTGAGCCATCAGGCAGTAACTGATTGCTGGTTTGAGGGTAGGAGCAGGTCCACCCACATTGATAACCAATAGTGAAAACCTTCAAAAGTTTCTGGTGGTTCTTCATTTGTTAGAAGGAAAATTCTTTGGGTTTTTTCCTACATATTAAAAGGAGTTTATTAAAAGCACATCAAGGTAGCAACAGATTGACAGGATGACCACTAGAGATGGAGCCAGCTTTTATTGATAATTTTCATGATGAGATAAAGACAACTCACATACGTCCACATCAGCAAAAAGGTATTGGACATTGCATTATAACTCCTCCCCAATTGTCAGATGTATGTTAACAGATGTTAGATAACCTAGTACTTGAGAGATAGCAGGAAATTCACTATGAATTAAATAAATGCAAATTAAAACAACTCTGAAGTACAATCTCATACCAATCAGAATAGGTAATATGACAGAAGAAGGAAAATGATAAATGTTGAAAAGGATGTGGGAAAATAGGGACACTAAAAACTATTGGTGGAGTTGTGAACTGATTCAACCATTCTGGAGAGCAATTCGGAACTATGCCTAAATGGTTATAAAACTGTGAATACCATTTGATACAGCAATACTACCACTACTATCCTAAAGATATTACAAAAGGGAGAGAGGAACTATTTGTACAAAAATACTAACAGCATCATTGTGGTAACAAAGAATTGGAAATTGATGAGCTGTCCATCAATTGGGAAGGCTGAACAAGTTGTGGTATATGATTATAATGGAATCCTACTGTTCAATAAGAAATCTAAGACAGGATTCTTTCAGAAAAACCTGGAAAGACTTACACAAACTGATGCAAAATGAAGTAAGCAAAAACCAGGAGAACTTTGTACACAATAACAGTTATACTGTATGATGATCAATTACTATTGTGAGGAATACAATGATCCAAGATAATTCTGAAAGACAAATGCTGAAAAATGCTACCCACTTCAGAGAAAAAAAGAGATGCAGTAGGAATGGAGATCAAAGCAAATTATTTTTTAATTTATTTTTTCATGGGTTTTTTTTTTTGGGCTATGTTTTCTTTCAGAACATGACTAATATGTAAGTCTGTTTTGCATAATTGCACATGTATAACCTATATCAACTTGGCTGCCACCTAAAAGGAGGCAGGGGAAAGAGTGAGAAAGAGAATAGGAACTCCATTTTTTAAAAATAAATGTTAAAATTTTTTTTCTTTCAACTGGAAAAAAGGAAATAATATTTTTTCAAAAGGATAAATGATAAGCAGAATGGTCCCAGATAAAACCAAAAAGACTTCTATGAACTGATACAATGTAAATTGAGTAGAATCAGGAGAATATTGTACACAGTAACAGCAATACTCTATGATGATGCTTTGGATGACTTAGTAATTCTGATCAATAAAATGATCCAACAAAATTCAGAAGACTTATGATGGAAAAGGTTATCCACCTCCAGAGAAAGAACTGATGGAGTCTGAATGCAGATCAAGGCATAATATTATGACTTCCTTCATTTTTCTTGCTTTATTTTTGCAACCCAACCAATGCAGAAATGTGTTTTACATGATTTCACATGAATAATTGGTATGATGTTTACTATAATCACAATGAATGAGGAAAGAGTGGAAGAGAATTCAGAGCTTAAACTTTTAAAAAAATGTCTAAATTAAATAATAATTTTTTAAAAAATAAGAATTAAATGAACTACAGGAGGAAAAGTGATGATGGACAGCAAAATGTCTTAGAGATTTGGACATGGAAACAGGAAATCCCAACCAGGAATCCCACCTAAATCGCTTATGAGATGTATCATCTGGCAAAATCCCATTTCATATCGTAGTATCACTTAATTCTTCTGCCAGTTGAACTAAAAAGAACATCAAAATCAGAAGTCTGCTGCAGGGTCAAAAGAGATAATATATATATATATACTCTATACTTCATAAATGATATCTGCTGTAGTTTCTGTTTTTGTAGATGAATTGTGAATTGTGATTTTTGCTCTTATTGTTCTTGTGATTAAATCTGAACAAAAAGGAATAGTCTTGGTACACCTGGAGAATAAGAACGGAATCTGTCCATTATATTATGGCAGAGCTCTTGGGCAAAGCCAAACACTACCCCCAATGGTGACCTTCCTCCATTTCTCTCCAAAGAAAAAGGAATTGAAGAGATTGACCTTTGAAAAGGAAGAGGGATACTTACATGAGGAAGTTTGTAAAGAAGAGGGCAATTTCGGGGGCGGAGCCAAGATGGCGGAGTAGAAGGACGCAAGTTTACGAGCTCCAACCCACAGCTCATAGAATTAATGTAAAAAGAGATCCGCATAACTTCTGGACCACTGAAAGGGCTACAGAAACAGAGTGGAAGAGATTTCCATGCCAGAGAGCCCTGGAGACCCATCCCCAGGGTCCGTCGCTCCCCGGAAAGCGGACCCCACCCCCAGCACTGCCCTAGCCATGGCCCCAGAGAAGCTGACCGGAGCATGCTTCAGGGACAGCAGCTCCGGCAGCCGGGAAAGTCCCTCCGCCCACAGAAGCTACAGGTCAGTGAGAGAGGCTCGGATGGAGGAGGGGAGCGGAGTGTCTCCGTAACTTGGGCCCCCTCGGGAGGAAGTGGCGGCGGCAGAGACGGGGGCAGGAAGCGGCGGAGGCAGAGGCATGGGCGGCAGCGGAGGCAGCAGTGGCGCGGCTGCCTGGACTCCCTCAGCAGCAGACAGGATCCTCATTATGGAAGGTCTCTGCATAAACAACCTGAGGGAGCTGAGCCTGCGAGACAGCCCTGCCCCACTCCACTCTATTACTCAAGGCCTCTGCATAAAGCCCCTGAGGAGGCCGAGCCTGGGAGGCGGCTCTGCCCCCACCCCAGCACCAGAACTAAAGCTTGCTGCGGAAAGCCCATTTGAACCTCAGATCCCAAGCAATGGCTGGGCGGATCTAGGTGAAGGTAGACAGGAATCTCAGAAGTCAAGTAACTGGCTGGGAAAATGCCTAGAAAAGGGAAGAAAAATAAGACTATAGAGAATTTTTTCCAAAAATGCAAATGATCCCAACATTCGGATCTGATGACGAGGACGAGGACATATTCTCGCCATCGGGAAAAGATGTGGAGGGTGGGGTCTCAGTACGCCAGACACCCCAGGGGGATGTCAGGTGGGCTCAGGCCTTGGAAGAGCTAAAAAAGGATTTTGAAAAGCAAGTTAGACAGGTGGAGGAAAAGCTGGGAAGAGAAATGAGAGACATGCAAGAAAAGTATGAAAAACGGGTCAATACCTTGGTAAAGGAGACCCAAAAAAATGCTGAAGAAAATAACACCTTGAAGACTAGGCTCACTCAATTGGCAAAAGAGGTTCAAAAAGCCAATGGGGAGAAAAATGCTTTCAAAAGCAGAATTAGCCAAATGGAAAAAGACGTTCAAAAGCTCACTGAATTTAATAGTTCTCTCAAAATTAGAATGGAACAGATGGAGTCTAATGACTTTACGAGAAATCAAGAAATCACCAAACAAAACCAAAAGAATGAAAAAATGGAAGAGAATGTGAAATATCTCATGGGAAAAACAACTGACCTGGAAAATAGATCCAGGAGAGACAATTTAAAAATTATGGGACTACCTGAAACTCATGATCAAAAAAAGAGCCTAGACATCATCTTCCATGAAATTATCAAGGAAAACTGCCCTGACATTCTAGAACCAGAGGGCAAAATAAGTATTGAAAGAATCCATTGATCACCACCTGAAAGAGATCCAAAAAGAGAAACTCCTAGGAACATTGTGGCCAAATTCCAGAACTCCCAGCTCAAGGAGAAAATCTTGCAAGCAGCTAGAAAGAAACAATTTCAGTATTGTGGAAATACAATCAGGATAACTCAAGATCTAGCAGCTTCTACATTAAGAGATCGAAGTGCATGGAATAGGATATTCCAGAAGTCAAAGGAACTAGGACTCAAACCAAGAATCACCTACCCAGCTAAACTGAGTATAATACTTCAGGGGAAAATATGGTCTTTCAAGGAAACAGAGGACTTTCAATCATTCTTGATGAAAAGACCAGAGCTGAAAAGAAAATTTGACTTTCAAACACAAGAATGAGAAGAAGCATGAAAAAGTAAACAGCAAAGAGAAGTCTTAAGGGACTTACCAGAAGTGAACTGTTTACATTTCTACATGGAAAGACAATATTTGTAACTCTTAAAACTTTTCAGTATCTGGGTAGTTGGTGGGACCACACACACACATGTACACGCATGCATGCACACACACATACACACATGCACACACACACACAGAGACAGAGAGCACAGAGTGAATTGAATAGGATGGGACCATAGCTTAAAAGAAATTAAGGTAAATGGTGAGAGAGAAATGTAGTGGGAGGAAAGAGGGTGAAATGGAATGGGGTAATTATATGTCATTTAAGAGGCAAGTAGGAGACTTTATAGTGGAGGGATAAAGAGGAGAGCTGAGAAAAAAAAACAAGAAGTTTACCCTCATCACTTTTGACTAAAGGAAGGAATAAAATGCACACTCATTTTGGTATGAAAACGTATCTTACAATATAGGAAATTGGGGGGGAAGGAGATAAGCAAGGGGGGGATGATGGAAGGGAGGGCAAAGGGAGGAGGGAGCAATTTGAAGTCAACATTTGGGGAGGGACAGGATCAAAAGACAGAAGAGAAACAATGAGGGGTAGGGTAGGATGGAGGGTAATTCAATTAGTCTTACACAACACGACTATCAGGGAAGTCATTTGCAAAATTACACAGATATGGCCTATATTGAATTGCCTGCTGTCCCAAAGGGAATGGGTGGGGAGGGAGGGATGGGGAGAATTTGGAACTCAAAGTTTTAGGAACAACTGTCTAGTATTGCTGTTGCTACTAGGAAAGAAGACATACAGTTAATGAGGAATAGAAAGTCATCTGGCCCTACAGGAGGAAAGAGAAGATGGAGACAAGAAAAGGGAGGGATGACAGAAGAGAGGGCAGATTGGAGATAGGGAAAATTAGATTGCTTGGGGTATTGGGGTGGGGGGAGGGGAGCAAAGTGGAGAAAATTTGGAACCCAAAATTTTGTGAAAGTGAATGTAAAAAGTTAAATAAATAAATAGATAGCTAGATAGATAGATAAATAAATAAATAAAAGAAGAAGAGGGCAATTTCTCAAATCTTCCACGATATTACAATTCTAAGAATAAGAAGTAGAGAAGGATGTGATGCTACTGGAGGGTAGAGAAAAAGACATGGCAAGACTGACTGGGATCAAGAGGATAAGAGTGGGAAAGATGGACTGTGTAAGTGGCCCTGTATGTCTTTTAGCTGTCTGGCATCCCAACTACTTGTAATTTATTGTACTGCAGATTTTGTTCAATGAAGCCAGGAGAAAAGAAATTACAAGGAAGAAAAAAATGTGACCAATGTGGAGGAATAGCTCTGTCCAGTGCCCTCCATCTGGTGTTTCCCAAGCAGAGGTTTTAATGTACATATCACTCACTTTCACTCAATTAGGAATTGGCAAAGTGAGAGTCCCATTTTTCTCACTTGTCTGTTAAGGGGCTGTCAAGTAAGGGGCCCTTGAAAAATTCTGTTCTAGTTATGTAGACCCTAGAGTTTTGTTGTTGTTTATTCTCCATTCTCAAAGAGGACTATGACATCAACATGATGCCATGACATGCAGGTGAATTGGATTTCAGTGGAGGGCTGTGCAAAGTTACAAATTTTACTTTCCTTCTGGAGCCATCTGGGTTCAATGATCAGATATACATCAGGGTGACTAGAGATAGCCCTGGATGCAGTGGGTGACCTTGACCTTTTTCAGCCCGGGTCTTTCCCAGGTCTTACTTTGCCCAATGCAATGACCATTCAGTGATTAAGGCTAGGTAAGAAATGAGGCAAAAAATGGTCTCGTTTACTTAGTAAAAAAAAAAAATTAATCTGGGAATGAAAGATGCTCAGGGTTTCTGGCCAAAGAAGAAACAATTGCTACTTACATTCACTCTGAGCCTATCAGAACCCAAATGGGGCATGGCCTGAGACCTGCTGGCCAATCAAAGATAGCCAGAGGGATTTGGGTTTAAGGCATGGTCCTAAGAAAGAAATCTAGCCTGTAAACCTGAAGATATCTTGGGAAGTTTCAGTCATCAAAATTAACATTCCTTTGGGCAGAGCACCCACAAGTAAGGGTATGAAACTGGATTTTTAGGGAAGTGAAGGATAGCAAGTATGAATATATATGTGGTAGGAGAGGAAAATGAATAGCTGTCCAGCAAGGGCCCCAAACACTAAAAGGTTCTAGCCTGACATGCAGTCAGGAAGCCAGGACTTCACATCTCAACTCAATGACTTACCAATTATGTCAAGAAGGCCAAGTCATGTGATCTGCCTTCCTCCTTGCCTCTCTGACCTGTAAAATCAGAGCAAGAAAACCACCAATCTCACAATTTTCTCTGAGGCTGAAAAGGCATACAAAATGTTTGCTGTGTAGAAGGGAGCACTTATTTTTCTTATTATGAATGTTTCTGACAAAATTTCACATTGGATTAATACAAGGAAAAGTGAGAAATTATAGTGATTTTTCTAGTTTTCAACCACCCAAGTTATAAAAGCATCAATTTTATATGACTTAGTTTCCATGCCAATGAAAGAAATGTTAAAGTACTATAAACTTTTAGCAGACAAAGTAACACAATGCCACAGTAGGGAAACATCATAATATTATACAGAACTTAAACTCAAAGCTGCAATTTAAAATTGGAATATAGTGTTGTACTGTTCTTCATAATTTTAATGGAACTTTATCTGATCATTATTGACCCTGGATGTTGGGAAGATCCAAGAATGTTCCTATCTTATTTTTGTGAATATACCTTTCATTGACTAGATCTTATGTTTACTTATCTGTCTACATGTTGTATCTCTCAGTGAAATGCAAACTCCTTGAGGGCAGAGATGTTTTAATTTTGTCATTGTATCCCCAGGACCTATTATGGTTCTTTGTATATGATGTATGATTTCAATGGTGTGGTTCAGGGGTCAGATTGTAACTCATCCATGCCCTCTTTCTCTCTGTTTGTTGTCCAGGTCTACCATTAAATCTTCCATGGGGGTGTCTATTCTGTCTTCTGAAGGCCTTGCACTAGACTTCCTGACATTATATTGGTACAGAAACTGTCCATCTGTTAATCCTTGCCCCCTCTATATTACTGGCCTCCTTCCTTTTCTATTCATGTATCTCTTAAATTATATGGTTTGGGGGGTCATCAGTCATCTTGACTTATGTCTTGCCACTGGACTCTTACGACTCTGAGGAGAGAGTGAGGTTGATGACTCTGCAGAGCCCTGCCTCACTTAAATCCATTCATTTGCAAGTCAAGACATCACCCCCTTGATGTTATTGGTCTTCTTTGAGGACAAAGGATGAACAATAACAACAATGGATGTGTGTGAGCACTTCCAAGGAAAGATGTGTCAGGAGTGCAGGGGAACAGTTTCAAAGGTCCCTCAGGAGGTAAACTCCCTGGCATTCCCTGACTTATGATGCCAAACCTAATCTATTTAAATTTAATAAACAAATGCAAATCTTGAAACTCACCTTTGAAAAGAAACAGTGAGCTTGTCAAAATGAAATTTGTCCGTAAGAGAAAGGTTGCTCAGCTGTTATTCCAAATAATCCTAGCACAAACGGGCAGAGAAATAGGGTTAACCTTGAGTCATTAAGAGGCCAACAGAAAGAGAAACTGACTTTCTTAGAGGCCCCAAAATCTGATCCCAAGATCTGCAAGACCTATTACCCTTAGCAATGATCAATTATTTTGATAACGTTGAATACAAGTAGGATGAAGGAAAATGGAAAGGCACCAGAGAAATACAAAAAAGAGGGGAAACTATGAAAGTCCATGTCTATCACTGGTGTCAAGGCATCAAATCCTAGGGTCTTGGGGAAGATGAACACCCAAGAAAGTCAAAGATGATTACATGATAAAAGGAAAGGAAGCATGGGAACAAAAATGGTGGCAGACAGCCTAACATCTTAGGGCCTTAGACTTAGAGCCAGGAAGACCCAAATAGCAATCCCACCTCAACTACATATGACATTTATTCTCCTGGCCTGAGTAGCTTCCGATGTTTTAGCATCATTTAATTCCTCTGTCAATTGGACTACAAAGAACATCAGAACCAGAGGTCTACTGCTGGGTCAAAGGAGATGATATACACATACTGTACTCCTTCAATGATTTATACCATACTCCTTATTTGGTAGTTGAAATTATTATTACAGCTGGGTTTATTTTGTTGTTGCTATTCTTATTGTGATTAATCTTGAAACAGAAAGGAAACAAACTAGCAAATCTGAAGGGAGAAGAATTGAATCTGTCTGTCAGATTATGGCAAGTTCAAATGCCCACTCCCCAAAGGGCAACCATCATCTATTTTTCCCAAAAGAAAGAGGAATTGAGGACATTTACATTTAGAAGGGAAGAAGGAGGGTTACACGAAGACACTGGTAGACAAGAGGGTCACTTTTCAAATCTTCCAGGGTATGTCTGTCCTAAAAGGAGAAATGAGGAAATGAAGTATTGGTGACTTAGAGGAAAGAGATGGTAATACCGAATGCATGGGTCACCCTACACATTGTCCTAGCATTCTGGCATCCCAACTACTTGCATTTTTTTTGTCCTACTGAGTGCCTTCTTATGGAGGCAGAAGAACAGGAATGACAAGAAAGAATAAGATATGACTAAGGTAGAGGTGCACTCAAGATAGTATCCAGTGGTCACCATATAAGGACAACCACACAAGGGATGCAAAGCCTACATCAGACACATTCTACTGATTAGGCCTTTAAAAACCCTGAGGGTATCACTTCCCCCACTTGTTTGATTAGGCAAATAGCCCCTGAAAAGGCCTACAGTTCTGACTATATGGACCTGAATTTTTAGGGAAGTGAAAGATGGCATGAACATGTGACAGGAGAGGAAAAACCAATAGCTGACCAGCAGGAGCCAAAATCACTAAGAGTACACATCTTGCATGGTCAAGAAGACTGGACTTCATATCTCAACTCATCCACTTACCACACTTGTCAAGAGGCCAATTTATGTGACCTCATCCCTCAACTCTCTGACCTGTAAAATCAGAGCAAAGAAAACATCAATCTCACAATTTGTTCTGAGACTCAACAGGTTCTACACATGAGGTGTAGAGCTTGCTACATACAAAGGAGTTGTTCTTTTTCTTATTACTGATGTGTGATTGTGTGGCAATCAATAAAAAGTTTCACGAGACATGATTTCTGAGTAATTTAATCATTTTATTAATAAAACCAGCACATTTATTAATAAAAGGATGGTCATTTGGCCATTTCTTAGACTAAAGACAATCATGGTAATAAGTTCACAGGTTATATACCTTTCAAAGAATAGGTTTTATCCAAGGAAAGACTAAACAAAGACTGGTCAATTAATGAGAGAATGAATATTACAATGAAAGGCTGAAAATAACATCATGTTACCCTTAGAGTGAAAGACTATATACCCAGACCTCTCCCTCCCAAGGCCTTGGGCAATTTAGACAAAAGGGTCTGTCTCTAACCAATTTAGACAAAAGGATTTATATTCACCCAAGCCTGAACGAATGGGATTCACCTTAAACTAGAAATTGCTTATAGAGTTGGGTTGGGAGATGGAGAAGTTTAACTGGACTTTCAGAGACTTGGATCTTGAAATAAGGATAGAGAAAAGGGGAAACTCTGTATCTCCCCAAATCATTAGTTATCAATAGTGATTTCTCTCATGTGCAAGAGCATTTTCAAGGAAATATATGTCAGGAGTGCAGGGAAACTATTTCAGAGGTCCATTGGGAGGTAAAGTCCCTGATTCTCCCTAACTTAATCCTACAGAATTAACCTCTTCAAATTTCTGAAACAAATGCCAAGCTGGAAACACACCTTTGAAAAGAAACACTGACTTGGTCAAAATGAAATTTGTCCATAAGGGGAAGGTTGTTCAGCTATTCTTTGGAATAATCCTAGAACCAAAGGGGAGAGAAATAAGATTAACCTTAAAGCATTGAAAGGTCAAAAGGAGAAACAGACATTGTGAGGTGGCCCAGAATCTGAACTCATTCTACAGGAATTTTTCCCACTGGTAATGTGCATTTATGCCCATATACATCATTTTGGTGTCAACAAATCAAGATCTGGTTTCTTGGGGAAGATGAATATTCAAGAAAGTAAAGGATAGTGACATGGTGAAAGGAATAAAGTACAGGAACAAAAATGATGGGAGTAACTTCCCATGATTTCTCTGTCAATTGGACTACAAAGAGCTGGAATCAGAGGTTTGCTGCTGGATCAAAGGATGATAACATACACATAATGTACTCCTTGAATAGTATTTGTTGTGCTCATTTCTGATTTTGTAGTTTAAAATATTATTATGGTTGTTCCTATCGTGTTAACCTTAAACAGAAAGAAAAAGACCTAACACATCTGGAATAGGAAGAATAAGAAAGAATAAAATGTGATCAAGGTGGCCAGCATCTGGAGTCTGCCAGCAGGGGACCTAATGCATTCATTAAACACGATCTTTTGATTAGGCCTTGGAAAACTCAAGGGTCCCACTTTTCTCAGTTGCTTGATAAGAGCATTCCAAATAGAAGGTCTTTGAAAATGCCCATAGTTCTGGTTATGTTGACCATGAATTCTGAGGGAAGTCAAGCATGGCAAGAATGAATATATATGTGGTGGGGGAGAGAAAATGATGCTTGACAGGCAAGGTTCCAAATGACTTGGTGGTCACAACCTGACCTGTAGGGTCAGGAAGCCTGGACTTTACCTCTCAACTCATCCACTTACCAGACCTGTCAAGGTAACCAAGTGACTTATCCTGTATTATCCTCTGGTCACTCCCCTGCAACATTGGGATAAGAAAATTACTAATCGGAGGGGAGGAGCCAAGATGGCGGAGTAGAAAGACTCATGTATGCTAGCTCTGAACCCACAGCCCATAAATTTCCTGTATAAAGAACTCCCCACAAATTCTGGAGCAGTACAAGCCATGCAGAAACACAGTGGAAGAGATTTCCGTTCCAGAGAGCCCTGAAAAACCAACCCCAAAGGTCCATCACACACCAGACATGGAGCCCACCCCTGTGCTCCCCTGGCCAGGTGGCCCCAGAGGAGCAGATCCAAGCAGGCTTCAGGGACAGAACCTCCGGCGGCTGCGAAGGTCCCTCTACCCACAGGCGCTAATGTCAGTGAGAGAGACTTCTGGGCTGGCTGAGAGGGGAGAGGGGTGTCTCCGTGACTCGGGCCCCCTCGGGAGGCAGCGGCTGCGGCAGTGGCAGCCCGGGACTCCCGGAGCAGGAAGGAGCTCAGGGCCATTACCAAAGGTCTCTGCATAAACCGCCTGGGGGAACTGAGCCTGGGAGGCAGCCCTGCCCCAACCCGAGCACCACCACTTAAGCTCACATTGAATAGCAGCCACGCCCACCAAGGAAAGCCCTGAGGCTGGGGAGCAGCATTTGAATCTCAGACCCCAAGCACTAGCTGGGCAGATCTAGGTGGGGGTGGACAAGAATCTCAGGAGTCAAGTAACTGGCTGGGAAAATGCCCAGAAAAGGGAAGAAAAATAAGACCAGAAAAAGCTACTTTCTTGGGAAACAGATGTTTCTTCCTCCTTTCATTTCTGATGAAGAAGTGCAATGCTTGCCATCAGGGAAAGACGTGGAGGTCAGGTGGGCTGTATTCCAGACATCTGTATTCCAGACATCAAAGGTGGATGTCCGGTGGGCTCAGGCCATGGAAGAGCTCAAAAAGGATTTTGAAAATCAAGTTAGACAGGTGGAGGAAAAACTGGGAAGAGAAATGAGAGAGATGCAAGAAAAGCATGAAAAACAGGTCAATACCTTGGTAAAGCAGACCGAAAAAAATGCTGAAGAAAATAACACCTTGAAAATAGGCTCATCAATTGGCAAAAGAGGTTCAAAAAGCCAATGAGGAGAAGATGCTTTCAAAAGCAGAATTAGCCAAATGGAAAAAGACGTTCAAAAGCTCACTGAAGAAAATAGTTCGCTCAAAATTAGAATGGAACAGATGGAGGCTAATGACTTTCTGAGAAACCAAGAAATCACCAAACAAAACCAAAAGAATGAAAAAATGGAAGAGAATGTGAAATATCTCATTGGGAAAACAACTGACCTGGAAAATAGATCCAGGAGAGACAATTTAAAAATTATGGGACTACCTGAAAGCCATGATCCAAAAAAGAGCATAGACATCATCTTTCATGAAATTATGAAGGACAACTGCCCTAATACTCTAGAACCAGAGGGCAAAATAAGTATTCAAGGAATCCATCAATCACTGCCTGAAAGAGATCCAAAAAGAGAAACTCCTAGGAACGTTGTGGCCAAACTTCAGAATTCCCAGGTCAAGGAGAAAATATTGTAAGCAGCTAGAAAGAAACAATTCCAGCATTGTGGAAATACAATCAGGATAACTCAAGATCTAGCAGCTTCTACATTAAGAGATAGAAGGGCATGGAATAGGATATTCCAGAAGTCAAAGGAACTAGGACTCAAACCAAGAATCACCTACCCAGCTAAACTGAGTATAATACTACAGGAGAAAATATGGTCTTTCAATGAAATTGAGGACTTTCAAGCATTCTTGATGAAAAGACGAGAGCTGAAAAGAAAATTTGATTTTCAAACACAAGAATGGGAAGAAGCATGAAAAAGTAAACAGCAAGGAGAAGTCATAAGGGACTTACCAAAGGTGAACTGTTTACATTCCTACATAGAAAGACAATATTTGTAACTCTTCAAACTTTTCAGTATCTGAGTAGTTGGTGGGACCACACACACACATACACACACACACACGCACACACATGTACACACGTGCATGCACCACACATACAGAGACAGAGAGCACAGAGTGAATTGAATAGGATGGGATCATATCTTAAAAGAAATTAAGGTAAACGGTAAGAGAGAAATGTAGTGGGAGGAGAGAGGGTGAAATGGAATGGGGTAAATTATATCTCATTCAAGAGGCAAGCAGGAGACTTTTTAGTGGAGGGAAAAAGAGGAGAGCTGAGAAAAAAACATGAAGTTTACTCTCATCACATTCGACTGAAGAAAGGAATAAAATGCACACTCAATTGGTATGAAAACCTATCTTACAATACAGAAAAGTGGGGGAGAAGGAGATAAGCAGGGTGGGGGGATGATGGAAGGTAGGGCAATAGGAGGAGGGAGCAATTTGAAGTCAACACTCTTGGGCAGGGGCAGGATCAAAAGACAGAATAGAAACAATGGGGGGCAGGATAGGATGCAGGGAAATATAGTTAGTCTTACACAACATGACTATTATCGAAGTCATTTGTAAAACTACACAGATATGGCCTATATTGAATTGCCTGCCTTCCCAAAGGGAATGGGTGGGGAGGGAGGGATGGGGAGAATTTGGAACTCAAAGTTTTAGGAACAACTGTTTAGTATTGTTCTTGCTACTAGGAAATAAGAAATACAGGTAATGAGGAGTAGAAAGTCATCTGGCCCTACAGGACAAAAGAGAAGATGGGGACAAGAGAAGGGAGGGAGGATAGAAGAGAGAGCAGATTGGTGATAGGGGAAATTAGAATGCTTAGTGTGTTGGGGTGAGAGGAGGAGACAAATGGGGAGAAAGTTTGGAACCCAAAATTTTGTGAAAATGAATGTAAAAAAATAAATAAACTAATATTCATCAAAAAAAGAAAATTACTAATCTCACAGTTTGCTCAGAGTCCCATAATTGACCCAAAATGTACAGTTTTCTTTATACAATTGAGTTATTCTTTTTACTGGTGCAGACAGATAGGAGCGCTTGCAAAGAAGACTCAGGAGTGTAGTGGAACCATTTCGTTGGCCCATCAGGAGACACCAGCCTGGAATTGCCCTGACTGTTGCCCCCACCCCCCACCTCTATAAATTTCTTCAGCAAATTCAATTCTGGAAACTCACCTTTCTAAAATAACAGTGAACTTTTCGAAATGAAATTTGTCCAGAAAAGGAAGATTGTTCAGCTCTTCACTGGAATAATCCTAAGACCCACAAAGGGAGAAATCGTGTTACCTTTAAGGGACTCACAGGCAAAAAGATAGAGAACCTGAAGGGAACTCACTTTTCAAAGGTAACAGTGCCACATGTGAGAGGACATTTGTGCACAGGAGGTAGACAGCTAATCTCTTCCTAGCAGTGTTTCTGAGGACAAAGAAGTGCAGGCATAATGTTAATCTTCAGGGACTCACAGGAAAAAAAGAGAAAGTGATCCATGGTTGACCCTTGACTCCAACCTGGACCTAGGCCATCCTTTGCCACTTGCAATGTCTATTTTTCTCCTTACACTCAACACATGCAGGAATGAGGGAGGTGAAAAGGCACAAAGAACAAGAAAAACAAGTAGGAGGAAAATTAAATATAGTGGTCATTGTGTCCTTGGAGGGAAGGTGGCAAGGGACCAGGCATCTTCATCTGCCTCAGAGGACTTCCCTCTTGACGGGAGTCTACCACTTCCTGCTACACACTCTTTACCAGCTTCTTCAACTCAGAAGATGAGGCAAACATTACTATATCCCCATGCCTTGTATCGTCCATCCCCTGTTGGACACAGCAGGTCATCTGCAGGAAGGTGGCAAAAGGCCAGATCAGGAGTCTTCCATCTGCCCCAAACCAACAACTTCCACTTGTACAAGCACAAGGAACATCTACCTCCTACTGCCAGCTTGATCTCTCAACTAAGATGTGGAGAATCTCTAGGGCAAAGAAGAGCAACCTACCTTTTCACGTCAGGACTTCCATCTCCTGCTGTGCCTGTCTCTTGAGGGAAGAGGAAAGTTGGTGGGGAACGGGACTTCTGATCTGTTTCTTATTGCACAGGTGTGACTTTCACCACTTGTTGTATACTTTTCCTGCCTAATCTCCTTCAGAAGAAAGAGGACTAGGGAAGCAGGGTTTCCAATCTGACCACCTGAATCTCTGCCTCCACCTCATACTGTACTTCCTCTAGCCTCCACTGGGAAGAAGAGTGGTGCCCTCCACTCGATGAGGGATATTCTCATACCTGGTCATACTATTCTCACCTCAGGGATTCTGAACTCCTGAAGATCATCATATAAACCACATTCCAAATCCCCTACCAATCAATTACTTATTCCCTTTTCCCCTCAACACTCTTACTACCCAACCCTTCCACTGTGCCTTGTCGAACATCCATTCAATAGCCAATAAATTCCCTTTCATCCTAAATTATTTCCTCTCCCACTCCTCCCATATATAGGTATTACTGAAACCTGCCTACACCTACATGATACCTTCCCTGGTCACCCTTTCCAGTACTGGATGCACCTTCTCTCATTCTCCTCACTTCGAGGTGGAGTTAAAATAATTCTTGTTCCCTATTGCCACTTACAGAATCTCCTCCTACCTCTGTAATTCAGCAACCTCTCTCCCTTGAGGTTCATGCTACTCATCACTACCACTCATTCAAAATCCTGGTGGCTGTTCACTACAGACTCCCAGGTCACTCCCCTTACAACCTGAGTCACGTTGGTATATGGCTCATGATTATGCTTTCCTCTTCAACTCTTGCCCTCAAATTAAGGGACTTCAACTCAAATATTGATTCTCTATTACCCTAAGCACTCAGTTCCTCAACCTACTCAATTCCCACTCTACCACACCTTAGCCACTTATAAACATAGCTATAACCTTGATCTTGCCATCACTCAAATATATACCACTTCCAAGTTTAACAATTCCAAAATCACCTTATTCAACCACAACCTATTGTTTTTCACTACTTCCTCTGCCTTTGCTTACAGAATTCTACTTTTTTTCTACACCACTATCTCCAATTCCTTTACCTCTCAATTCTCTTCTGGGTCATGACCCCTAAACTAGCCACTCTCTTCACTCCTCCCCAAATCTTGATCACTTGTTGAACCAGTTCAACTCTATACTGTCTTCCACTCTTGAATTCTTATCCCTCTTCTGTTGTTGATTATGTCCTACCCAAGTTTCAGCCTTGGAATACTCACACAAAGGATTGCCTTACCTCCTCCACAAATGCTGCTGAATGAAGATGGAGAAAATCATACAACTGTTCTGAATCAGTCATGAAGTTACACAACATCATTGGGGCCTGCTCTGATGCTAGGCAATGCTATCATGGCTCCTATCAACTCACTATCCCACTCTCCGTGGTAGGTCTTCCCAACCTTTTCATCCCTCCTCAAACCTCTCACAGTACCACTCTCTCAGCTGAGATGTCTCTCCCTCATCTGTGATCATTCAGATTCCTTCTGCCACTATCTTTTCCTTCACTCTTCTCACAGGATTACATGGCTTTACTCCTTACCATAATTAACTATCCCTTTACTTGTTCTAGCAATGCCATTCCATCCCATGTCCTCCAATAGAGTACCCTGTCATCTGTACTCTATCACTTATTTTCAATCTCTCCCTGTTTACTGACTATGAATAGGTCCATATCTCCCCCATCCTCAAAAAACTCTCACTAGACCCTTTCATCTCCACTAGCTATTGTCTATATCTCTTCTGGATTTTGAAGCTAATTCCATTGAAAAGGCTCTCTACCATAACTGCCACTGTTTTCTCTTCTCTCTTTCTCATCTTAACCCGTTGTACTCTGGCTTCCAAACTTATCATCCCACTGAAACTGCTCTCTCCAAAACTACTAATGATCTCTTAATTACAAAATTCAATGACCTTTCCTCAATTCTTACTCTCCTTCACTTCCATGCCGTCTTTGACCTTAGTGATCTCCCTCTCCTCATTGATACTCTCTTCTCTCTAGATTTTTCAGATACCACTCTCTCCTGATTCCCCTGCCATCTGACCACTCCTTCTTAGTATCCTTTCCTGGATCCTCAACCTCTAATCATTGATGTCCCTGGGGATTTTTACCCTGGACCATCTTCTTTCCCCCCTCCATACTATGATCTCATCAGTTCCTATGGATTCAATTACCATCTCTAGGCTAATGATTCTAAAATCTACCTTTCTGCCAAAAACTCTGTTGACCTCCAGTCTTGCATCTCCAATTGTCTTTCATATATCTTGAACTGGATGTCCTGTAGATATTTGAAATTTAATATGTACAAAACAGAACTCATTATTTCCCCTATAAAGCCATGCTCCTCCCTCCTACCTTCCCTATTTACTGTAGAAGACAACACCATCCATCCTCCCAGTTCCTCAGGTTCCCAAAGTAGGAGACATGCTTGACCCTTCACTCTTTCACTCCTTATATCCAATCTGTTGCCAAGAATTGTCAACTTCACATCTGTAATGCCTCTTGATTATGCCTCCTTATCTTCTCTGATGTTGCTACACATCTGGTGCAGGCCCTCTTTACTCCATGCCTGAACTACTTCAAGAACTTTATGGTGAGTCTGGTGAGTCCCTTTTTCAAATCTCTCCCCACTCCAATTAGATTTCTTGAAAGAGTAGGTCTTATCATATCACTCACCAAGCCCCAACTCCCCCCACAGCTCCCACCCTATTGCCTTCAGAAGCAAATACAAAAATTGCCCTTTGGCATTCAAAATCATTTATACCCTGGTCGCCTTCCAAATTTTCTAGACTTCTTACACTTTACTCCCCACCATGTACTATTTGATCCAGTTCCACTGGTCTCCTTCATGTTCCACAGATAGGATAAAGGATCTGTTGGCATTTTCTCTGGCTACCCCTCATGACAGTGCATCCTCAACTTTACCTACTGATTTTCCTGACTGGCTTTTGGTCTCAATTAAAATTCCCTCTTATAGGAAGACTTTTCCAGCCCATCTTAATTCTAGTACCTTGAGTCTTAATTGGTTACTATTTCTTCTGTAAACAGTTTATTTTTGTTTTCTATGTTGTCTCCCCATGAGATAGTAAGCTCCTTGAGGGCAAAGATTGTATTTTCCCTCTTATTTTATCCCCAGTGCTTAGCACAGTGCTTGGTACATGGTAGGTTCATAATATTTATTTACTGATAGCATATATGCCTATATGTGTATATACTCTGGATGATAATTGTTTTCCTCTTTTTAAACATTTTATTTTCTTTCAAGAGTTGTCTCCACATAAATTTACTGCAACCTGAAAATTTAGCTGACTAATCAAGATGCTCAAGCACTGAAGGAGTGTAAGTGAACTCTCTGTAAGTATTCATGGCCACATTTTAGCAAGTGAGTGACCCTGACTTTTGAATAAGTCTCTGATCCAGGACTCCACCAACCAATGCCTTGGAAAGTAAAGAATTTTAAGAAATTAGAGACTAGGTATTGTAAATTAGAAAATGGTAGTGCAAGCTCTAAAAAAATCTCCACAGGCTAAAACGGTTGGAAAAATATGGGAAGCTATGTATGTTGCAGGCAAGTCTCCAACTTAACAGATTAATGTCTTTATCATGTGAGGAATGCTTCTACTTCTGAAGAGTCAGGTTTGCAGTGGCTACAGCAAATTTCATTTAAAGTGGGTAAGTTAGCATACTCAGTGGGATTTTGAGAAACACTGTGTTCAAAGCAAAGGGATTACTGGTATCTTTGAAGTGGGAATGTTGTTTCTAACAAATTTAAGAAGGATTTGGATAGTCAGAAAGTAAATAATGCAAGAAAATGGAAGAAGATGTAAGACAGATAAAAGTTCTCTCACTCTCTCCAAATCCACTGTACAAATAGAACATTTAATTGAGTATCATGGGGTTTTTTGCTATCACTAATTTTGCCTATAGATCTGGTGGGAAGAGACAGTGTGTGTAAATTATGATACGTATATTCTGTATGTTCTATACACCAGAGGGTGTATTTTTGGAACTTCAGCAGGAAAAGTATGATTTAGGCACTATGTGGCTTCAGGTTCAAGAATGGGATGAGGGAAAGGGGCAGCTTCATCCCAGGCTAGAAAAGCTCTCTGAAATGAAGGAAACAATCTGTATTATGGGCCTGGTATAGGAATGATTCTGGACTGATAAAGGAATTGAAATCTTTACAATCAGTTACTGTAAGGACAAGCCATGGCCATGCATTAAGCAATACCTTTTGTCTAAAATTCAAATTGAAGGACTCCAGTCACTAACTGAAGACTTAGAGAAGTAAGAACTTACCAAAAGAGGCAGTGCCCATGTAGTACCCAATTTTACTGGTAAGAAAAGAAGGAAAATTAGATAAAGTTAACCTGCATATCAGTTTTATTCGAATTAAGCATTCCTGTGATTTACCTACTATCTTTTCTAGATATTTGAAGGAAATTTAAAATTTGCATTCCAGCAAAGGGCCCACCTTAATTCATTATGCCTTTCAAGACTTCAGCCTATACTTGGATCCTCAATAATTTTGGTTGCTGTATCCTTCACACTTGAGACTCAAGCATCCTCCTACCTCACATGAGAGAAATTCTGATTTGTACTTCATAAAAAGATAAGAGTATATATGAATTTATTTACATACTAAATCATCAATCTCTCTCAGTTTGAAATGACTTTAATAGAAACATAAACAGAAATAATACAGAACTGAATAAATTGCTGGGATACTAGACCAGAAAGACTTCTGGCATCTTCTACATGGCACTAGAAAAGAGTATACACATTTCACAATAGCACATGGAACTTTTACAAAAATTGACCATGTAAATTTAGGGCACAGAGATAATACAAACAAATGTAAAAACACAGAAATAGTTAATATATTCTTTACAAACCATAACATTTTTTTTTCTGATCATGACACAGTTTTGACTTTATTAGAAGCAGATGCTTATTAGATGACACTGCCATTTAACCATTTCTCTCATAACATAAGCATAGAGCCAGAATGAGATAATTTAACAATTTAGAGAAGGATCAACTAAAGACCATTTGAGCTACAATACTTAACCTTCTGTCCTGGGGCAATAGAGTGTTGCATTATCCCTAATAAGCTATTTCTAACTGGGAAAGAAATCTCTCTGTATCAGAGGTGCCCTTTCATTTTCCAAACAATGCCACAGGATCCAGTATGTAAGCTCCTACTTAATATTTCTGCTTAGTTTTTGTAGCAAATATAAAAGGTAGACTCATTTAGAGATGAATGGGCATTGCATCTTTTGCCCTAGAACTACCCTGTTGAGGGGGCAATTAAAATAATGGCAAACTGAGTAGAAAATTTTTTGTAAGTTAAAAGTGAGAAAATATTTGGGTCTGAATGTGGTCTCAGTAAGACTAGACAAACAGAGCAATTATCACAAGGTGCACCCTAAAATGTGAGCTAAGAATGCAGAGAATCAGCATGGCAAACAAACCAATGTTAGTTGATTGTTAATGTGGAAACTCTGATTCCCAGGTCAATGAGCCTGTCCAAAGTTAGACAGTTAGTCAACAAGTATTAAGTGCTTTCTATATTCCAGGCACTGTGCTAAGTGCTGGGGATACAAAAAAAGGCAAAAGACAGTCTCTGCTTTCAAGTAGCTCATAGTCTATTGGTAAACACAATATGCAAACAACTATGTACAAACAAGTCACATACAAGATAAACTAGAGATAACCCACAGGGTAAAGTCACCAATAATAAGGGGATTTGGGAGAGGTTTCATGTAGAAGGTATGATTTTAGGTAGGAGATGAAAGAAGTCAGAAACGTTGGTCAGTGGAAATGTGGAGGAAAAGAATTCCAGGCTTGGGGAAAATACACAATCCAGAAAGATAGAGTTTCTTGTGCAAGGAACATCAAGGAAGTCAGCATCACTGAATCACAGAGTACACAGTCATGGAGCAAAGGGAGGGTAAGGTTATGAAGGTCTTTGAATGTCAAACAGGCTTTTCTACTTGTTCCTGAAAGTGACTGAACTTCAACAGACTTTAGCAAAGACAAACATATCTTTCCTCATTACTCAATTTATATTAAATTTGCCAGAACCCCAAGGATAGATAGTTTCTTTCTGAAATGAAGGACCCATGTAAGTATTTAGAGACTGTAATTTTCTTCAAGATGTCTTCCAATCTTTTTAATGTTCTTGGTTACCAGTGAGCAAGCTCTGGTGAGTTCTGAGGCCATTAACAGCTTATGACAATGTGAATGGATCTGAGGGTCCGTCATCACCTTTTGCAAGTGGTACAATGAAAAATTCCTTAACTCCAGCATCTCTGGTGACAGGAAAATGGAAACAGGCAGGAAAACTTTGGGATCTCACTAGAACAATTTATACATTCCTACCAGGACCTCAGTTTATCCAATAAAAACTAAAAATTTCAATGAATTAAGACAGGTTAGCACAGAGCAGTTCATCCCACTCACCCTTAAACAAACTGATTTCTTCTCAAGTTCCTTTATTTTTCTCTAAATGGTGCCTACTGTTTTGATTCCTTTGCACACCTACAGCTTTTGCAAGCCCAGCTCTCAAGGAATCCTTGAAGTCAGCACTCTTACTCAATTCCTTTTGCCTTCAGTTCCTGCTTGACACGCTGCAGATAGCCGGGATCAGGGTAGCCAAAGTTTTCTGGCCCACCGAATTGCAGAGTTTTGTGGTGAATATCATTCCAAGTGATCACATCCTTGACTCCTGATGTCCGGGACTGCCCTACTGTGAAAATCAGCCTTTGGTCAAAAGCTCTTCTGAGGAGAAGCAAAACCTGCCGTCCTTCTTCATTATTTGGCAAGTATGCCACCCGTCTTGTTCCTTCATAACGTTTCCCTGGGTTGGGATGATCTTCTGTCTGTATGCCTCCCCGCATGTCATAATGAATCACAATAGTGCCATAGGAATTATAACCTGGAAGTGAAGATGTTCTGTAAGAGGTTGTCATCGTTCCATCTGGCTGATTCCCTCTCAAGATGCCATAGGAAGTCTGGCACACAGGGCACACTGGCTTATGTTTCATGGCCTCTCTGATGCAAGGGGCACAGAACCCATGCTTGCACTTTGGGAGGACTTCCTTGTGTTGGATTGTTTCCATACAGATGACACACTCCTCCTTTTCCTCCTTTTCCTCTTTGTCCTCCTCTTTTCCTAAGTCCCTATAGTTAGGTAATCCCTTGAATACAGGTAAAGCCTTCTTGAAATCATAACTCATGTTGTCAAAGGGGGATTTGTGGTCTCTATTCCAATTCCATCTGAAGGGTGGTCCTTGTCTCTGCTGGGCAGGACTTTCAATACTAAAGTATCTCCTAACATACTTCCTTGCTTCTTCAATGTACTTGGGCAAACCAGTCAATGTCAGTTCTTGGACATTCCATTCCAAGTTTACATTGGGGTGCTTTCTTTCAAAATCTTCAAAGAATTTCTTCTCTGGCCAACAATTTCTATCTTGGTTTAATGGTTTCAGGAGAACTACCTCTTTGACAATCTGAGGTAAGAGCATCTGAGAGACATCAATGAAATCTTCATAAGCCTGTGCAGAGAGGTCTAAGCCTTTGTCTTTAGGTTTAAATGCAATAAGGGTTTTCTGAGTTTGGGGTATAGTCACCAATTCCACTGAAGTGTCATATTTTTTCTCTATTTCTCTGATTTCTTGGTACAGAAGGCGTAAGTGAGCTGTATCAACCTCAATTTCATTTTTCCTCACGTTTTGGGAAGCCATCATATCCAGAGGTTGTTTGCGGGAGAAGTTTGCTTCAATGAAGTGTTGAGCTCCTATGATATCCTGTGGGGTTCCCCAGAGAATTAAGACTTTTCCTTCAGCTTTAATATGGAGGTTTTGAAACATGTGAGCCAGTGTTTTTTGGACATCAAGAGCCAGCTTATTATCTGTGAAATGAACATCATGACGAGTCACATTCTGGATTTCCTTCTGAAATGCTCTGGTAAAAGCTTCTTGTGCTGCTTTTCTGTCCTCTATCTTACTTGCCTCGAAATCTAGACACACATTGCCTGTAGGATATACCAAATTACTTATGATGCGTACTTGATGCTCACTTTCTATTCTGTCCAGAGTATCAGCAAAGAAATATTTGAAATATTCATACAAATGTGAAGGAACCGAGATAATGTCCGACTCTTCATCTGTCATGTGTTTGAGGTTTGAGTGAAGAACAGGATTGTCACGGTCATTTGGCATAACATGTTCAATTTCTTTTGCTGAGGCTGAGTGGGAAAAATTCTCTTTCTCGTCATTTTCCAGGATTTTGTCACTTAAGAATCGATGAACTTTTTCAATATCTTCATAGTCACCAATTACTTTCTCAGGTCCATCATGGTCTCCCTCTACTTTGAGACTTGGGCAGAGGTTAATAATTTTCTTCCTCTGCTCTTTGGAAAGCTTGAAGTTCAGGTGGGCCTCCACGTGGTGAAATATCTTTCTAGTGGAGGAATCAGAGGAGCTAGCAGAACCTCCTTCATCTGGGTTATTCTCATCTGGAGATTCCTTTGGGAGTGACTGAGTCTGAGAGGAATGCTGGCTTACCTCCAAAGTATTGTTCTCTCCTAGGTCTTCATTTGTTTCTATGTAGACATTCACATGTAATGTATCACTAACTGCCACAGAGTGATCTCTCCTTGCTATTACACCTTCCTGGGCTTGTTTTTTATAAAACTCTACCCAGAAAGTGCCTTCTCGGGGACCAACTTTGACCTTGCACTTTCCTCCCCCGGACCTCCACGGGTTCTGGAAATACTTTTGTAACTTCCTCTCCATTCTAGGGTAGTTCTCAGACACCCGGACCAGGACCCGATAGAGTGGACTGTATACAGTGCTGCCAGTTGCCATCAGAGCAGGGTAGGGACTTGGGAGTTGAAGATCCATGGCTGTGATGGTTTTCCACTAGGTTCTGGAGAGAAAAACTGGGGAGCAGAGAGAGGAGATGAAAGAGTGTTGTCAGCTCTCTATCTCCAAGTGTCTGCCCAGACTATAACTTAATAAAAATAATAATTGGTTGAGACAGCATAAACATAAGACAGAGAACCAAATGGCAACATTAAAATGAAACCCTACATTATGACAAATTTAAAGAATATTTTTTTAAAAATACAAGTAATTATTTGAAAGAATTATGATGATGAAGACAACGATGAAACAATTTTCAAAAATACTAAAATGCAGGTAAAGCAGTCTTAAGGAGGGGGAAAAAATGTATCCTTACAAATGTATACTAACAGTATAGAAAATAAGAGGAATAATGAACAGAATATTAATTGAAAAAATTAGAAAGTAAACAAATAAAGAAATAAAGAAGCTAAAATAAGCACAAAGTTATTTTAAAAAGAGGAGAAACAGATAAAATGAATACAGAAATACTCCAAAGAAATGACATCTAAAACCAAAGGCTCATTTTTTTGAAAAAAAAATAATGAAACTGATAAACATTTACCTAATCTTATTGAAAAGAGGGGAGAAAGTCAAATCAATAAAATAGCAAATTAATAAAGTGAAATAATAATACCAGAAAAATAATCAGCATATTGTGTACAATATGAACCAAAAACAACATCACAAGTTCATGAGAGATACCTTACAACTGGGGTTATTAAAGGCCCATGTATATGGAAAGTCCCTATACTAAGGAGCTTAGAACTACAGGGAAACCCTTCGTATTTAAGTTACAGGGGAAAGAGGAAGTAATAAGGGAGGAGAAAAGGACTATTCCTTTCCCAAAATGAAGAAAAATAGAAATCATTAATAAGTAAAATATCAAAAGCAACATTCTTTTCTCTTGGAAACTGCTAGAGTATGAAGATATGGTAGTCTACTTATTTATAATGGTCCCTTCTGCAGAGTCAGTTTCCCAGTCTGAAGCAGACTGACTGATGTCTGTCTTGACTTCCAAGGATACACACTGGAGTCCAGCTTGGGGTGCAAGGAATAAATTGTGTCCATTAACAGTGAGTTTCATTCTTGATATATTCAGGGCTTCTTAAATACTCAAGGTACAGTAATTCTGCAAAATATGGCAACTCAAAAAAACAAGTTCAGGGGACCCCTTAACATTCCCCTCCTACCCCAAAGGTGACCCTGGATATGCCCAAGACCACAGAGAGTGCACTGGGTAAAATATTCCCATGGATAATACCCAGAAAGGGCCTCTGAAAGCAGGAGAAAAAAACACTTCTCAAAGAGAATGGTAAAAGGCAGAAAGCTAACAAGAAACCTTGGGTAATTTTATGGCTTGTGCCAATACAAGATAGCTCCAATTAGAAAGTGAGATTAGAACCATAAAAAAGCACAGTACAAGTCATGGTAACAATGTGCAAAATCAAGGATTAATCCAGAGGGGGAAATCATACAATATCAAGAAAACTGAGAAAACTTAGTTTTCAGATAAAGAAAATAAAAGCCAAACAGTTACAATAATGGATATCAATATTTTTTAAAAAGGAACAAACAATTACATCATTTGGCAATTCAGTAATCATTTCAAATATCCATTCAATCAACACATTTCATCTTGGATCTCAGACATCCCACAGAGTCATCCTATCCTTGGTACATCTCTTCTTCAGGCAGTCTGGAAAATATCAAGTCCTCAGGGCAACCACTTTAGTGGACTTACTTTCTGGTTTCAAGTTAATTTTAAAGATTCCTTAGACATTTTTGCACAAAGTTTTGACAAAACATCTCAAAATAGATATTCACACTAGGCAAAGTTTACTTCTCTAATAACTACTCCATGTGGTAGAAAACAGCTGAACCCTCATGATTCTCATACAATCAATAACAGAGATATAAGGGGAATATCAAATTAGAAGCCCATGACTCACCTGAAACTTCAGAAAATTTGTGTTATACCAGGAGCCAAGATAGTGGAGTGATGTGTAAGTGCTTTCCCCTCCCCTTGTTGACCTTGAAAAACCCAGAGAATATTTCCTCAGGAAAAATCCTGGAATAGTGGGATCAGCCAAAAGGGTAAACAATCTCTTAACTTGAGAGGCCAGGAAAATTATTAAGGAGAGACCCTCTTGCTGTGGCTGACGGGGACCAGTGCAGGACCAGAGCTGTCTCAGACAGCCCCACCTTAGCAAACCAGGAGGAGATGGTGAGCCCCAGGGGGATGGAGCCATAAGCACCAACACCAGGAATCCAGTCATTCCTTATCACAGTCTGAGGAATTGGGAAGACAATAGCACAGATGGGGGTTCACCAACTGCTGAGCCTTTCTGTAGGTTCTAGCTCTAGCTACAGAGCTCTAGCTCAGAAGAGGAGAACTCCTGTGGTCAGACCACCTCTGCCCCATACGTCATGCGGTTAGCTCCAGGGTAACTCCAGGAAAACTCAGAAAAACTTAACCTGGTCTATGCTTTGGCACACAATCCAGGTCAGCACCAGGTAAGCTGCAGCATTCTAGCTTCTAGCTGAAAGAACTAGAGGCCACAACATACAAAGCTTCAAGTTCCAAACATAAGAACCATGGGACAGAGTGCCCTGTGCCCCAGAAGCAGAGATCCATTTTAAAAGCCAGGAAAAAGGCAATCATCATGAACAAGAAGCAAATCATAAAGAAAAGATTATAGAATATTACTACAGAGACAAAGATACAAACATGAATACAGAAGAGGTCAGCATAGAGACTGTACCCCCACCTAAAACCTCAGAAGGGAATATGAACTGCTCCCAAGTTTAAAGAGCATTCTTGGAAGAGCTGAAGAAGGATATTAAAAGCCAAATTAGAGAGGAAGAAGAAAAAATGGCCAAAGATTTTAAAAATATGAAAAAATAATTCACTGAAGAGAATAGCTCCTTAAAAAGGAAAATTGGAGACCTCTGGGGCAGAATTCCCAGCAGAGAGAGTCCCAGATCCCTCAACCCACAAGCAACAAAGAAATCTCCAAAGGTCAGTGTGGGAAGGCTTTCCCAGATGGGAGAGAGGAGAATGGGGTTCCCCCAGCACTGGCTCCAGGTGGCAGCAGCAGCGGGAGGTAGGTGGCTATGCAGAAGCAGCCTGGTCCATTCATCAGGCAGCTCAGTTTAATGCCTCTGGCGGAGTTGAACAACTGATCTGAACCTCAGCCCTCAGTGGTGGCCCTTTCCCCACCCAAAGCCCCTGGGGAAGTTGAGCAGCTGATCTGAATATCAGCCTTGAGCAAGGTACTGGGGGGGGGGGGAGGAGAGTAGGACTCTCCTCTTGACAAAGGATTCAGAAGTCAAGTAACTGGCTGGGAAAATGTCCTAAAAAGGGGAAAAAAATAAGACCATCAAAGGTTAGTTTCTTGGTGAACAGGTGTCTCCATCCATCTTTTTGGATGAGGAAGAACAAGGAATACTGTTGGAAGAAGTCAAGGCCTCTGCCTCCAGTACCTCCAAAATGAATACAAAATGGGCTCAGACCATAGAAGAGCTTCAAATGCGTGTCAGTAGCCTGCTAAAGGAGAACCAAAAAGATACTGAGGAAAATAACACCTTTAAAAAGAGGCTAACTCAACTGGAAAAAGAGGCCCAAAAAGTCAATGAGGAGAAGGAGGCTTTAAAAAGCAGAATTAGCCAAATGGAAAAGGAGGTTCAAAAGCTCGCTGAAGAAAATAGTTCATTAAAAGACAGAATTGAGTTCAGAGAAGCTAATGACTATGAGATAAACCAAGAAATTACAAAACAAAACCAAAAGAATGAAAAAAATGGAAGATAATGTAAACTGTCTCATTGGAAAGACAACTGACCTGGAAAATAGATCCAGGAGAGATAATTTAAAAATTATGGGACTACCTATTATCTTCCATGGAATTATCAAGGAAAACTGCCCTAATATTCTAGAACCAGAGGGAAAAATAAATATCAAAATGAATCCACAGATCACCTCCTGAAAGAAAACCAAAAAGAGAAACTCCTAGGAATATTGTGGCCAAATTCCAGAGTTCCTAGGGGAAGGAGAAAATAGAGAAATCATAAAAGACTTTCTAAAGCTAAACTGTTTACATTCCTACATGGAAAGATAATATTTGTAACTCTTGAGACTTTTCTCAGTATTTGGGTAATTGGAGTGATTACACACACACACACACACACACACACACACACACACACACACACACACACACACATAGTACAGGCTGAGTTGAATGAGAAGAGATGATATCCATAAAAAAAAAAATAAAAATTAAGGTTTGAGGGAGGAAAATACTGAGAGGAGAAAGGGAGAAATGGAATGAGGCAGGCTCTAACTCATAAAAGAGATAAGAAAAATCTTTTTCCAATGGAGAAAAAAGGGAGAAGGTGAGAGGGGAAAAGTAAAGCTTACTCTCTTCACATACGGCTTAAGGAGGGAATAACATGCTCACTAAATTTGGTATGAAAATCTATCTTACACTACAGGAAAGAAGGGGAGGAGGGGACAAGTGGGGTGAGGGGGAAAATGGCAGAAGGGAGTAACTAGAAGTAAACACTTTTGAGAAGGGACAATGTCAAATGAGAGAATAAAAAATGGGGGGCACAGGCTAGGATAGAGGGCAATTTGGTTAGTATTACACAGCATTATTATTATGGAAGTCTTTTGCAAAATGACACACATATAGCCTATATTGAATTGCTTGCCTTCTCGGTGGGGATGGGCAGGGAGGGAGGAAGGGAGAGAAGCTGGAATTCAAAGTATTAGAAATGAATGTTGAGAATTACAGTTGCATATAACTGGGAAATAAGAAACACAGGTAATGGGGTATAGAAATTTATCTTGCCCAACAAGAAAAGAGAAAATATGGAGATAAGGGAAGGGTAGGGTGTGATAGAAGGGAGACTATATTGAGGGAAGGGGTAATCAGAATGCAAGGTATTAGGGGGTGGGAAGAGGGGAGAGATGGAGAGAAAAAATGGAACTCAAAATTTTGTGGAAATGAATGTTGAAATATAAAAATTAATAAATACAATAAAAAATTTTAAAAAAGAAAATATAAACAGAGAAATAAAGACCAACAGACAGGGCTTCCAACTGTCTAACCATAAGCAATACCTATATCACAGATCAACAGACAGATCCAACTGTCTGACCATTATGTACATACATAGTTACCAAAGAGAGAAGCACCAACATCTGGGTTTTCAAAGCCAGGGGGTAGTGGGGTGCACCTTAATAACTGCCTAGAGTCTCATCTGGCCAATGAAACACTTCCAATGAGTAAGCCCCAATGCAAAACCTCACCTCAGAGTATTTTTTCACTTTTCAGAGCAGGAGCACAGGACCCTCTGACCCAGTGCCTCAGAAGAAATTAACAAAAAGTATTGAGGCCTATTAATGGGTAGAGAAGATCTTTAATTCTACCCCCCACTCATCCTTAGCCTTACATTAACATTGTACCCTCATAGCTCTAACTCCTACCACCCTGAAACTCAGTGAAAAAAGTAACATGGTAAAACTCCATGTGATAGAAAGTGAAGTGAGGGAACTCAGGCTTGAATCCAAGCTCCATGATTTCTTAACTATGTGACCTTGGGTGAGTCAGCTTCATCTTCTGTAAATGAGAGGTTTGAACTATCTTATCTCTAAGGTGCTTTCCATCTCTATATCTTATCATGCTAAATTAAACTCCACAACCCCTTTTCCAGGAGATTCATTTATATTGAGACAAGTGCCCAATTTAAAACCTCCTTTGTCCAATGATATGTACATTTTATGTGTAAATGATAACTGATCTGAAATAAACCAGTTTGGAAGTCATCAAAAAACAAAAGGACAATTGGACAAATGGAAAGGAAGTACAAAATCTAACTTAAGGAAATAACTACTTTAAGGAAAAACTGGGCAAATGGAAAAGGAGATGCGAAATTTAACTGAAGGAAACAATCACTTAAAAATTAGAATTGGGCAAGTAGAAGTTAATGACTTTATGAGACATCAAGAACCAGTCAAACAGAATGAAAAAGAATGAAAAAAAGAAAGAAATGTAAAATATCTCATTGGTAAAACAACTGACCTGGAAAATAGATCCAGGAGAGAAAATATAAGAATTATTGGTCTCCTGGAAAGCCAGGATGTAAAAAGGAGCTGGGACAATATCTTTCAAGGAATCAAGGAAAATTGCCCTGAGGTCCTAGATCCGGAGGGCAAAATACTAATCAAAAGAATCCACCAATCACCTCCTGAAAGAGATATCAAACTGAAAATGCCAAGGAATATTGTTGCTAAATTCCAGAACTATCAAGTTAAGGAGAATATACGGCAAGCAGTCAGAAAGAAATCAATTCAAATATCGAGGAACTACAGTCAGGATCACACATGACTTTGTTGCTTTTACGTTAAAAGACTGGAGGGATTGGAATATGATATTCCATAAGGCAAAGGAGCTGGGGCTACAACCAAGAATCAATTAACCAGCAAAACTGAGCATATTTTGGGGAGAGGAGCCAAGATGGCGGAGTAGAAAGACTCATGTATGCTAGCTCCAAATCCACAGTCGATAAATTTCCTGTAAAAAAAACTCCCCACAAATTCTGGAGTAGAGCAAGCAATGCACCAACGCAGTGGAGATTTCCTTTCCAGAGAGCCCTGGAAAGCCATCCCCAAAGGTCCATCACACATGGACAGCAGAGCCCACCCCTGTGCTGCCCTGGCCACATGGCCCCGAGAGGAACAGATCCGAGCAGGCTTCTCTGGCAGCCATGAAGGTCCCTCAACCTACAGGCTCTACAGGTCAGTGAGAGAGACTTCTGGGCTGGCCGAGAGGGGAGCGGGGTGTCTCTGTGACTCGGGCCCCCTCGGACCTGGGACTCCCAGAGCAGACAGGGGCTCAGGGCCATTACTGAAGGTCTCTGCATAAACCCCCTGGGTGAACTGAGCCTGGGAGGTGGCCCTGCCCCCACCTGAGCACCAGAACCGAAGCTCACATTGAATAGCAGCCGCATCTGCCCCTGAAAGCCCTGAGGCTGGGAAGCAGCATTTGAATCTCAGACCCCAAGCACTAGCTGGACGGATCTAGGCAGGGGTGGAGAAGAATCTCAGAAGTCAAGTAACTGGCTAGGAAAATGCCCAAAAAAATGCTGAAGAAAATAACACCTTGAAAAATAGGCTCACTCAATTGGCAAAAGAGGTTCAAAAAGCTAATGAGGAGAAGATGCTTTCAAAAGCAGAATTAGCCAAATAGAAAAAGAGGTTCAAAAGCTCACTGAAGAAAATAGTTCTCTCAAAATTAGAATGGAACAGATGGAGGCTAATGACTTTATGAGAAACCAAGAAATGATAAAACCAAAAGAATGAAAAAATGGAAGAGAATGTGAAATATCTCATTGGAAAAACAACTGACCTGGAAAATAGATCCAGGAGAGAGAATTTAAAAGTTATGGGACTACCTGAAAGCCATGATCAAAAAAAGAGCCTAGACATCATCTTTCAGGAAATTATCAAGGAAAACTGCCCTGAGATTCTAGAACCAGAGGGCAAAATAAGTATTGAAGGAATCCACAGATCACCGCCTGAAACAGATCCAAAAAGAGAAACTCCTAGAAACATTGTGGCCAAATTCCAGAATTCGCAGGTCAAGGAGAAAATATTGGAAGCAGCTAGAAACAAAAAATTCCAGTATTGTGGAAATACAATCAGGATAACACAAGATCTAGCAGCTTCTACATTAAGGGATTGAAGAGAGTGGAATAGGATATTCCAGAAGTCAAAGGTACTAGGACTCAAACCAAGAATCGCCTACCCAGCAAAACTGAGTCTAATACTTCAGGGGAAAATATGGTCTTTCAATGAAACAGAGGACTTTCAATCATTCTTAATGAAAAGACCAGAGCTGAAAAGAAAATTTGACTCTCAAACACAAGAATGAGAAGAAGCATAAAAAAGTAAACAGCAAAGAGAAGTCATAAGGGACTTACCAGAGGTGAACTGTTTACATTCCTACATGGAAAGACAATATTTGTAACTCTTAAAACTTTTCAGTATCTGGGTAGTTGGTGGGACCACACACACACATACACACACATGTACACATGTGCACGCACACACACATACACACATGCACGCACATACAGAGACAGAGAGTACAGAGTGAATAGAATAGGATGGGACCATATCTTAAAAGAAATTACAGTAAATGGTGAGAGAGAAATGTAGTGGGAGGAGAGAGGGTGAAATGGAATGGGGTTAATTATATCTCATTCAAGAGGCAAGCAGGAGACTTTTTAGTGGAGGGAAAAAGAGGAGAGCTGAGAAAAAAAACATGAAGTTTACCCTCATCACATTCGACTAAAGGAAAAAGTAAAATGCACACTCATTTTGGTATGAAAACCTATCTTATAATACAGGAAAGTGGGGGAGAAAGAGATAAGCAGGGTGGTGGGGATGATGGAAGGGAGGGCAATGGGAGGAGGGAGCAATTTGAAGTCAACACTCTTGGGGAGGGACAGAATAGAAACAATGGGGGGCAGGATAGGATGGAGGGAAATACAGTTAGTCTTACACAACATGCCTGTTATCGAAGTCATTTGCAAAACTACACAGATATGGCCCATACTGAATTGCCTGCCTTCCCAAAGGGAATGGGTGGGGAGGGAGAGATGGGGAGAATTTGGAACTCAAAGTTTTATGAACAACTGTTTAGTGTTGTTCTTGCTATTAGGAAATAAGAAACACAGTTAATGGGGAATAGAAAGTCATCTGGCCCTACAGGACAAAAGAGAAAATGGGGACAAGAGAAGGGAGGGATGATAGAAGAGAGGGCAGATTGGTGATAGGGAAAATTAGAATGCTCGGTGTACTGGGGCGGGGGCAGGGGATAAATGGGGAGAAAATTTGGAACCCAAAATTTTGTGAAAATGTTTGTAAAAAGTTAAATAAATAAATTTAGTTTAAAAAATTGAGCATATTTCAGGCAAGGAGATGGACATTCAATGAAATAGGGGACTTCCAGACCTTCCTGATGAAAAGGCCAGAGCTCAATAGAAAATTTGATCTTCAAACATAAGTCTCAAGAGAGGCAAAAATGGTAAACAGAGAAAAAAACTTGTTATTCAACCTGGTCCAACTGTTTGGTGATAAGGAAAGGTGATACTTGTTCATATTGAGAATTATATATTTATTATGATACTTAAAAGGGATATAATAGAGGGAGTGGGTATAAATTAAATGATGTGATGATAAAAACGTGATTTAAGAGTGTGAATAGATTGTAATGGGAGATGTGAAAAGGATGAAGCAGAAAAAGGTAAATTACATCATAGGAAGAGGCACAAAACCTTATTACAGTAGAAGGAAAGAGGGGAGGGAGATGAGCACTGTTCGAGACTTACTCTCATCTGGTTTGGTTCAAGGAGGGAACAATAAACTCAGTTAAGTACAGAAATCTAAATTGCCCTATAGGTAGTAGAAGGGGAAAGGGGAAAGAAAAGGGAGGAGAGGTTAAAAGGGAGGGAAGAAGTAACAAAGGGAAAGGGGAACAAAAGGGAGAGGGGCTGATAGAAGAGAGGGAAGACTGAGTGAAGTGGTGGTCAAAAATTAAAGCTATTGTGGAAGGTAAGGGAGAAGGGAGAACTAAAAGCATAAATGGGGAAAAATATCATGGAGGGAAAGACACAGATAGTAATCATAACTGTGAATGTGAATAGGATGAACTCTCCCATAAAATGGAGGCAGATAGGAGAATGGATTAAAAACCATAATCCAATAGTAAATTGTTTACAAGAAACATATTTGAAACAGGATAATTCACACACGGTAAAGGTAAAAGGTTGGAGCAGAATATATTATGCTTCAGCTGATGTAAAAAAAGGAGGAGTAGTAATCCTAATCTCAGAAAAAGCAAAAGCTGAAATAGATCTAATCAAAAGAGATAAGAAAGGAAACTATATCCTACTAAAAGGCACCAAAGACAATGTAGCAATATTGTTACTAAGTATATATACACTGAGTGATATAGCATCCAAATTCTTAGAGGAGAAGTTAAGGGAGTTACAGAAAGAAATAGACAGCAAAACTGTCTACCTCAACCTCCCCTTCCCTGAACTTGATAAATCTAACCTCAAAATAAAAAAGAAAGAAGTTAAGGAGGTGAATAGAACTCTGGATAAGGTGGGTATGATAGATCTCTGGAGAAAACTGAATGGGGACAGAAAGGAATATACCTTTTTCTCAGAGGTTCATGACACATATACAAAAATTGACCATGTACTAGGACATAAACTGAGGCTTTTATGCCCTAACATATGGTCAAGGGGAGGTTGAGGTCCCCTAGTAGACAGTTTTTCTGTCTATTTCTTTCCAAAAATTAATTGAAAACTATAAAATCTAATCCTAAAGAATGAGTGGGTTAAACAACAAATCATAGAAACAATCAATAGCTTCATTCAAGAGAATGACAATAATGAAATAATCTACCAAAACTTATGGGATGTTGCAAAAGTAGTTTTTAGGGGAAATTTTATATCATTGAACGCCTACAGGAATAAAATAGAGAAAGAGGAGATCAATGAATTGGGCATACAGCTGAAAAAGCTAGAAAAAGAACAAATTGAAAATCCCCAAGTAAATGTCAAAATAGAAATACTGAAAACAAAGGCGAGATTAACAAAACTGAAATTAAGAAAACTATTGAACTAATACATAAAACTTAAGAGTTGGTTTTATGCAAAAACCAATAAAGTTGATGAACCTTTGGTCAATTTGATTAAAAAAAGAAAGAAGAAAACCAAATTACCAATATCAAACATGAAAAGGTTAAACTCACCTTCAATGAAGAGGAAACAATAATTATAAATTGCTTTGCCCAACTCTATGTCCATAAATATGGCAATCTAAGTGAGATGGATGAATATTCTAAAAAATACAAATTGCTCAGATAAACAGAAGAGGAAGTTAAATACTTAAAATTTAAGTTATAAATATCCCATGCTATTTCTATATTTAACCAAACTCTGTACCTGACATTGTTAACAATAGACTTAAGGGTTACTGTTAAATTGATAAAAGTAAAACATTTGACATTAAATATTTTAAATACCACAGAAGTAGAACTCTTAAAACCTTCCAAATTATATATATGTATGTTTGTATATGTATATTCATTTGATCATGTTTTCTCAACACATACTCATTTTTTTTTACTTTTCAATTTGTATTTTAATTGTTACATATTGTAGAACTCTAAATTTAAATACCACTTAATTTAATTCCAAATTAATTCAATTCAGTTATTCAATTCCTTTCTACTCCTCCACACCCTCCCCTATAGGAGAAACAGAGACAGAGAAAGATTTAATATTCAAGTAAAAACATATATTACAGAGCACTTTTTATAAGAATATGACTTTTGATACACAAATTAATTTACATAAAAGTTACCAAGTTAATTTCAATTGTACCAAAAGACTTGGGATTGGATTCAAAGATATACTTAAGTAATCAATTTCAAAACAGTACATATCCAAGAAGTTGTTGATAATAAAACATGCTTGTACCACAGGAAACAATCAGTGTTATTTCCACATTTAATAGGAATCCTAAATAAAAATGAGTTTTCCATAGATGTAGTACAAATTATTTCATAAGTTTCTCTCCTCTGAGAGAACTGATCATAATAAAATTCATTTTTTCAAACCAAACTGAAGATTTCATTTTAATTATTAATAGAATAATAGCATGGTCCCATAAACTGTTGCATTAATACCCAATTATTCTTATAACATTTGGAAACATTTAAGGACTTTATTTTATACTGAATTATATATCCCATAATAGACAGATGACTAGGCCAAATTCTGAGGTATTCAGGACATATAAAGGACTATAATTCTAGCCTGAATAGCTCCAATCTTATAAACATGCATTTTATTTTAGTAGCAAATATGTATTCGAGCCTTAGTCTATGGGACTTAACATTGTGCTTCTATCTTTGTTTCACAAGCTTCTTTTACCTTTGTGTAATTATTACTATAACAGTCAGAAAGAAGGAGCTATTCCACAGACCCAGTCTTACACTTGACAATATAAATATTAGCAGGCATAGGACAAGCCCAAGTACTAAGTTACTTGTTTCTTTGGGATATGGAATGAATACACATTTAGACTAAAATCAGTAAAATCTTACGTATTTGCAATGTGCTCATACCTTCCAGTGACCACTTGCTCTGATTATAGAAATTTGCTATGAAATGGAAAAAAAAAAAACAGGGACATGATACTGTTTCAAGTGATCCTTAATGATTCAACACTTATATGACAAGATAAAACATCCTTAGCACTGTTTGACATGAAGTAAGAGTCAGAGTTGATTACCGATCATGCAGTAACCATTCCACCTAATAGCCAGATTCAGAAATAGACAGACAGGTGGGAAACGTTCCTGTTCAAAAGCAAGTAACACAATGGGCCAACTGAGCCACAAGAATCCTACCTTAGGTTATGCCAAGTTTGTCCTTTCGACTTTTTCCCAGATACAGATCTCCATTTATATATATTCGGGATCACATTCCCTCTGCATAGTTTGTAGCATTTCTCTCAAATGCTGGATTACTGACTTAATGACCCTTTAGATAGTTATACCTGAATTCAAAACTCACAATATCAGTTACAGACTCAAGAGCTTTTTTCTCAAATGACCAGTCTCACTGATCACAGATTTGGACTAGATAGAGTTATTTTTACTCTCATGAAGTGGCAATAAGCAAAAAAAGTTTACCAGGGCTCAGACATACATGAGAGATTTCACTTAACATTCTTCACTTGTATACCTTTTTCTTTTCTTCTTCTTGAGTTTACACACATGCTACTCTAAGGAACAATCATGAGAAATCACTTCTATGTTATATACAATCTTGTAAATTCTCAGCTAGCAAATTTCATTGTTTTGTAACTCCATAACCCATATGACCTTGTCCACACAAATGGTTTCCAGGAATATTGCAAGTTTACACAATAAGGGGAATCTACAAGGTCTTTTCTTTGTATCATTTCTCACACAGTAATCAATTACCAATTTTCTCTTTTAAAATCGCTATGTAAATACTTGATAGGTTTTTAACATTATGACAATAATCCTAAATAACAATCTTACAACTTTCAGAAGTGACAGTTAAATAGTTTTAGCTGTATCTCTCTCTTAACTACAGGCAAAGATGAAAATTTCCCATTTCCTAACTTGCAGTTACAAAACATTATAAAACAGGGGTAAGAAGGGCTGTTAAAACACAACATTTTTCAAAGTTTTTCTACCTTCTTTTGGTCATTCAATTCGTACTCTAATGTCATTCCAGTTATGAAAAATTGTTCCTCTAACACAATTGATACAACAGTTTACCAATTTTACAATATAAGAAAATTTAGAAACATAACAATCCCATAAGCAATAATATGTATTTGAGACTTGGAACAAACCCATTAACAATCAGGTGACCTCAATTCAGTTGCATGCATTTACAAATTGCCTTCCATAGAAAATCATTTTATCACTATTGGCACTATACACTGATCACATATAAAACCTGTATAAAGTCATCATGTGTGAAACAATTTCAGCTAATTAAAGAAAAAATAATAACAGCATTCATATATCACTTGCCCTATGCCAGGCATTGTGTTAAGTGCTTTACAATCATGTGATCCTCACAATAATCCAGGGAGGTGGGTGCTGTCATTATCCATTTAAAGAGTAGTAAACTGAGGCAAACACACTTGTGGTAACTTTCTTCAAGTCAGTTAACAAAATTTCAGATCCATGCATTTGTCTTAATGTCAAATAGTATAATAAATTCTAATGCATCATAAACATATTAGAAGAGATACATTTCACTTAAAATAAGATGAGAATAAATTCAATTATACCTGAATCTCTCTTCCAAATGGTAATGAATCTCAATTCGTAATTTTAATTAAGTATTATTATATTTTACACAACGGTCAGTTATTCCAACCATTTCATATTATGGGGTCCACTATTTCTACCCAATCCATTGCCAAAGACTATAAAAGTGGGAGTGTAATATTAGATTTTCATCTACCCCAAAGATCACGCTTAAGAGCACATTTTAATTTAGTTCAAATCTGGGTTCTATAATCTCCAAAAGAACACATTGCTTATAAATTTACTCCTAGCTCTCCATAACTGTTTCTCTATATACTTCCAAATCAAATAGCAACTGTTTATTGCTACAGTTCCTAATAAGATAAGCACCTGCAGTTTCACACAGCCTTCCCACTTAAAGCCAAAACTTTTTGAACCTTTTTCCGTCAACATATTCAAGCCATGTTAATGTGCTTAAAATTTTTGAAGCTGACACAAGAGCACTTAAAGCAACAGTCCAGGAACAGGATATATCCCCAAATGTTATCTTCCATATTTTCCCTCCAGCCTTTATTTTCCTTTTTTTCTCTTTTCAAATCTTCCAAAGCAATAATTCAGACTATACAACTTTCCTTTACTCAAATCCTACATTTCAACCATATTCGAAACTATATTCATTCTGCTGAATGTTTCCTATCCAATGACTTAAATCCTTACTTTCCCAGTTGTATAGCAATAGAGGGTGGTGGAAAGAACTTGACTACAGTTCATAAATGTGAAGGAAGGGAACAGAATCTTGTTAAAAATCTAGATGAGCTAACAAGACTCAAAGAGAGAACTTTACTGGCAAAATTCTTCCTCTTAAGCTCTGTGAACACAATTACAAATTTTGAGAGACACCTAAACACAGACACAGGAAAAACAAACAGACAGGTACAAAATGTTACTTCTTGCCTGCTATATATCTCGAGAGGGCCATGCTATTTATCACATGAAAATATATACAGTCTAAGAAATTTTAAAAATTGTACCTGTCTTACTTCTTGCATATTCTGACCTGACACATCCTTTATCAATCATAACCCAAATAATTTTTGCTTTGCTGAGTTTTTCCTCCTCTGTGTCTCTCCCATCCCCCTGATGAGTGCAGTCAGAAAAGGAGGGAGGGGGAAAGAAAAAATAACTTTCTGTGTTCTTAACCCAAGATACAGAGGCCATTTTGAGGTCTCGTTTAACAGCACCAAAAGTTCTCACATTTGCCTAGGCTATAAATATAGGAATTAAGTTTAGAATGTGCATTTCTCTCTAATTCCAGGTATTTTAACCTTTTTTGTCTACTACCTGCAGGTTTTCAGGGCCACACAGCTGTATCATTTGGCCCATGGCAGTCCCTTTGGGTGAAGGCATAAAGCCATCTTTGGACACTTTGTTATCCATGGGTAACACACAAAGGCAAAAGCAACAACAGAGTCAAATATTTTGTATTCTTAAATCATACCCATATATTTTATTTATTATTTTTCAGTTAATCAAAATTACCAGGGCCCACCAGAGCCCTCTTTGACTGCACCTTGATCAGGCCACCCAGCCCTCCTCAGCCACCCCTCAGACTAGCAATAGCTGGAAACAGAGACATAGCTCTCTTCAGCCAAGTCTTCCAGCTAGCAACAACCAAAATGTAGAGTGCAGTAGCCTAATCCTATCCTAGCTAAAATTACCATATCACCAGTCAGGGAAATTATTAAGACTAGATGTTTAAATCTGCTTCAGTTGAAATACCCTTCAAAAAACAAAAGGCCTTACCTTTCACCCCTTAACCACAGACAACCCAATTTGTCTTGTAATAGGGAACTCAACCAAAACAGACAAGAGTCTAAGATATGAGTAGAGAAGTGAAACTCCCCAAACCAGAGATCTGATATAGGTAGGACACAAAGGGGCCCAATATTGGTACCCAGACTCGAGTCAGTCTGAGTCACTTTCTCTCATCATATCTCAGCACTGCACCATTTACTGTTAACAAAACACAATATCACAAGTCCATGAAACATACTTTGCAACTGGATTTATTATGAGAAAAAGCACATGTATGTAGAATCCAAGACAATTCTGAAGAACCTATGATGAAAAATGCTATCTATCTTCAGAGATAGTATCTTAATTCAGATTGAAGCATATTGTTTTTATAACTATCTATTTTTTGGTGTTTGTCTTTCATAACATGAATAACGTGGAAATATGTTTTACATGACTGCATATATATAACCTTTATCAAATTACTTGCCTACTCAATGATGTGGCAGGTGAAGGAAGGTAGGAGAAAATTTGGAATTAAAAACTGTAAAATTATAAAGGTTAAAACCATTTTTACAAGCAATTGAGAAAAATAAAATATAAAAGAAAAAATAAAACCTATATCACCCCTTAAATTATAACTAACAGCTTCTTAAAATAGGAAAAATACTATGAGATGATTTAAATTCATTTACAGGATCAGTCAATTCATTCCATAATTACCAATAGTCTGTTTTGGTTTTTATCTGGTATTTATATTTTAAAATCTTTCAGCTTATGATAATTCAATTCCCCAGCTATGTTTTTCTCTGTTTTAAACCAGATATTACAAAACCTAATTGGTTCTTTTTGTGTGAGTCATTCCTGCCTCAGTTGGGAGTTCTCCCTTATACAATACTTTGAGGTGCTTCTCCCCAAAGGAGTTTCCTTTGGCACATTATTTTTGTACTCTCTCTCTCTCTCTCTCTCTCTCTCTCTCTCTCTCTCTCTCTCTCTCTCTCTGTCTCTTCATATACATATATATGAATATGTGTGTGTATACATATGCATAAGTATATACATATGTATATAATTCTTTTAAACATGACCAAGGAAATACATAAATAAAATATATATTATAAATATAAACATATAAATACAATCTCTATAAATATAACCAACAAAAATCTGTAGACACACACTCACACAAAGATAATGCATGAGGTCTTCCCACTAGCTCTTAGTTTAAGGTTTTAGCAGTGACTTCTGGATTTTACTTCTCTGTCTTGGGTAAAGTGCTTCTTCTGGTTGGAAAAGTGCAAAAGACTTTTTTACTGGCTCTATTTGCAATCTAGAGTAGGGCAGTGGCGGGGGGGTGGGGGGGGGGCGCAGGATATTTGTGGAGAAGGTCTTCAAAAATGCCCTGGCTCAGGTTTTAATCATTTCAGGAAACCTTCCTGAAGGACCATGAAGCTTGACTGAACAGCCTTGCAACAGATTTGGTGCTCAAGTTTATGAATCTAATCAGGATTCAAGAGTCCCTAGCAGGAATCCCTTTTTGACTATTCAAAATGTCAAAAAACTAGATGCCAGTTTTTTAACACCAGAACTGGGGGTCACTTAATGGCTAAGGAAAAATCCGTGGCTTATGTTAGTGCTCTTGGTAAAAAATGAAATCTCCTGGGAGGACAAAGAATTCTCCTGTGAGCCTTGCTTTCTACAATGGAGTTGCCATACTTGCCCAGCATAGGTGTGACTGCCAAAACATTTGGTATTTTGTCTGAGGACCCAGTTTATAAGTTAATAGAGGGAACTATTAGGGCTAAAACCTGGAGAACATCTCTATCTCTTTGTCTCTGTCTCTCTCTCTCCCTAAATGAATTCGAGAAGCATTCTCACTAAGTACCACTGATGAGAAAAAAAATAAGCATGCTGCTATTACCACATCCGTAAGGCTGATCAGACCAGAAGGGGGGAAAGCACCTTCTTTTACATTCACTAGTACAGATACGTATACACATAAAAAGAATAATCCCTTTTATTACAATAGTGGGATAGAAATCAATTTTCTATCCTTTTAGTTATTCCCCAACTCAGCTAGGAGGCCAAGTTAATATTTCAATAAGTCCTTTCAATTCTCCAAGCTTTGAGGGACACCAAGGGTGATACATGATGTCATACCCTGGCTAGAAAGATAAGACTTTTCTCAATCCTTCAGTCTTGGGATAACAACAAAAAGGGTGGACACTCTCTGGTTACACCTGATTTAGGGGGTCAGATGTAAATCTCAAATTAAAAAACTCCTTCAAGGGGATGATAGATTATCTTCCCCATCCTATTTTGTAAGATGTTGCCATTTCTAATGCAATATTATTCCTACAGGTGAGTGTGTTGGGTAAGGAGCCATGATGGCAGAGAGAAGCCAGGAAGGCTGCCTGCACAAACTGAGTTTTCTTCAGAAATAAAGTTGAATAAAGCCTCTAAAAGAATTCTGAAGCAATAGAATTCACAAAAAGACAGAGTTAAACAATTTTCCAGCCCAAATGGGACTGGAGTTTAAGGAAGGTCTGTTTCACTTGGGAGAATCCAGTGCAGATGTTGTCTGGGCAAGCCATCAGGAGTCTCTTAGCCACAGCATAGATCAACACCCAAGACCTTGTCGTCCTGGCTCAGCAAGCCAGCTGTGAAGTCTCCAGCTTCAGCAAAGAAGAAAAATTGCCAGCCCCAGAAATCTGCCAACAGGCATGACTAGGCCAGGTCCAGCACAGTAGGCAAGCTTTCAGCTCCTCAGGCCCTGGAGCAGAAAGCCAGTGAACAGGCCCCTGGTCCCCAACACAAGAAGCTTGGGACAGTGTCCTCGTGGCCCCAGGAGTAGAACTCAACCTTTTAAAAATGAGAAAAAACAGGAAAAAAAAAAGGTCTGAGCACTGAAAACTACTACAGTGGCTGGGAAGATCCAGACACAAACTCAGAAGAGGACAACAATGTCTTAATGTCTACATATGAAACCTCAAAGGGGAATACAAATTGGTCTCAAGTCCCAAAAGCCTTCTTGGAAGAGCTCAAAGAGGGTTTTAAAAAAGTTAATTTATTTATTTTTAGTTTTCAACATTCACTTCCATAAGTTTTCAAGTTTCTCCCCCTCCTTCCCTTTCCTCCTCTCCAACACAGCATGTAATCTTCTATAGGCTCTATATAAACATTCTTATTAAATATGTTTCCACATTAGTCATGTTTTATAGAAGAATTTGAATGAATGGGAGGAACCATGAAAAAGAAAAAAACAAAACAAAACAAAACAAAGAAAATAGTCTACTTTGATCTGCTTTCAAACTCCATATTGCTTTCTCTGGATGTGGATAGCATTTTCCATCATGAGTCTTCTGTAATTGTTTTAGGTCTTTGAATTGCTGAGAGGAGCTAAGTTTATCAAAGCTAGTTATCACACACCATGGCTGTTACTGTGTACAATATTTTCCTGTTTCTGCTCACTTCACTCAGCATGAGCTTATATAAGTCTTTCCAGATTTTTCTGAAGTCCACCTGTTCTTATTTCTTATAGCACAATAGTATTCCATTATATTCATATACCACAACTTGTTCAGTCATTCCCCAGTTGATGAGCATCCCTTTAACTTCCAGTTCTTGGCTACCTCAAAAGGAGCTGCTATAAATATTTTTGTACATGTGGGTCCTTTTCCCATTTTTATGATCACTTTGGGATACAGCACTAGAAGTGGTCTTGCTAAGTCAAAGGGTATATACATTTTTATAGCCCTTTGGGCATAGTTCCACATTGCTCTCCTGAATGGTTGGATAAGTTCACAACTCTACCAACAATGAATTAGTATTCCAATTTTCCTGACATCTTCTCCAACATTTATAATTTTCCTGTTTTGTCATATTAGCCGATCTGATAGGTGTGATGTGGTACCTCAGAGTTGTTTGTATGTGCATTTCTCTAACCAATAGTGATTTAGAGCATTTTTTCATATAACTATAGACAGCTTTAATTTTTTCTTCTGAAAACTGCCTGTTCATGTCCTTTGATGATTGTCAATTGGGGAATGACATATATTCTTATAAATTTGACTTAGTTCTTTATATATTTTAGAAATGAGGCCTTATCAGAGATACTGGTTGTAAATCAAAGAGGATTTTAAAAATCAAAAAAGAAAGGGAGAAGAAATATTGGGAAAGGAAATGAGAGGTATGCAAGAAAGTGAGTCAACAGGTAAAAATGGACAAAATTGACTGAAGAAAACAATTCCTTGAAAAATGAAGTTGTCCAAATTGGAAAAAAACATCTCCTCAGGGAAACAACTCCTTTAAAAGTAGAATTGACCAAATGGAAAAGGAGGTACAAAAGCTAACTGAAGAAAAATGTTCCTTAAAAATTAGAATTGGTTAAGTGGGAGCTAATGACTCTATGAGACATCAAGAATCAGTCAAATAAAATAAACACAGTTGTACACAGCAACAACATTATGTGATCATGAACTATGACAGACTTGGTTCTTCTCAGCAATACAACAGTTTAAGACAATTCCAAAAGACTCAGGTTGGAAAATGCTATCCATATCCAGAAAAGGAATTATGAATTCTGAATGTAGAGCACAGCACACTATTTTCATTTTTCTTGTTATTTTATGTTTTTTTTTTTTTATTCTAGTGCTTTTCCCTTTCATTCTAATTTTCCTTTCACAACATGACTAATGTGGAAATATGATTAATATAATTGTACATGTACAACCTATGTCAAATTACTTGCTATCTTAGGAAGGGGGAGGGGCTAGGAATGGAGAAAAATTTGGAACTTGAAATCTTATAAAAGTGAATGTTGAAAATTATCTTTACATGTAATTAGAAAAAATATAAAATACTATTAAGTGAGAAAAAGGACAACCCAAAACAACAAAAAATACAATATCATTCCCAACAGAGTTCTTACCTTTTTACCTGGAAAAAATCTTGGGTTTTCAGGGGAAAAGTTAGTTCATAGACACAAATCCTTACCAGAAAATGCTCCCTTTGTAGAAAATTACACAAAGGCCCAAAGAAGAGAGGGGTTCTGCTAAGGAGCCTAGAGTACCTGCTCCACCCCAAAACCTGAGATGAGCCCCCAAAACCATGGTGAGGGAAATTGCAACAAGGGACTGCTGAGACATAGTTTTCTCCAGTGCAAAGTAACATTTTATTAACATTAACATATAGACTGTTACTCATGCTGGCCATCTCAGCCAAAAGACCAGGGATTAAACACAAAGGCTCCCAAATGTATTCCACCTGCCACCCACTTTTCAAAAAAAAATTACTCAACACCCCCCTGGAAATCTACTTTTTGTCCCCTTATTTTTATTCAATGCCCCCAATTGCACCTGAGCCTACTATCACCCCACTGGATCATTCCATTCCAGAGACCCCCAGGGGGTGGTATTAGCCCACTTTGGGAACCTCTGAACTAGAGCATGAACAATTTATTAGCTAGGTTAGCAGTAACCAATAAATTGGATAAATGACCTCTCTCAGTTACCAAAGATCCCAAGTGAAGGCCCACAGAGTCATTAAACCTCAATGTGTTTTTCTTCCGGTGGACTGATAATACATCATTTGAACCTCCCCTGGCAAAGGTAAGACAATCCAGACTGATAAATATTTCAATAAGGAAGTGGGTTAAGAGTTACCTCAACTCCTACCTTATACTTCTTCATTGGAAGACTGGAATAATGCTGAGCTGATTGGATTAGTCTGCAGCTGAGGAAAGTGGTTGGCCCTCAGGTGTGGCTGATCATGCCCCTCTGTGGCAATTAAATAATTGCTTGATGGGCATCAGATGCCTACAATGATCTTGGCTAGAAAATCATAATCAAAGGTTACTTCCACACCCTTTCCCTCCCCTTATGGCCCAGCTCAAGCTGATTCTTGTCTACTTGTAAATTAAAGCAAGGGTCCCAAGTTAACAAACAAGTGCCTGGAGGGGCTAGGAGTTGAACCACACCTACAATTCAGACCCAGAAAGAGTGTCTTTTCAGGTAGAGGGTTTGACAAAATGGGGATTAGGCTGGATTACATAGTAATATTGGGGGTTTTTTTTGAGAGTGTGAGTCAATGAGTGCCATGTAATTCTCATAGTAACCTGGTCTTTATTTGTTTCAATTTCACTCCTTTCCTCTCTTCATGCAGAATAGTATTTCCCAAACTTCTATTTACCAGGCTATAGGAATAGGCCTTTCATGAAAAATGGTAGATGCTGGCCATGTTTTCCCCTCCATCTTGTAAAATATTAAAGATGAAATTACATATAAGCCATAAATGTTTTGTGTTCTTTTCTTTTAATTTTTTTATTTTTTAAAAATGTTTAAACATTTTTATTCAAAGTTTTGAGTTTCAAATTCTATCACTTCCTCACTTCTCCCTGTCCCTTAGACAGTAAATAAGTAGATATAGGTTATACATGTGCAATTATGTAAAACCTTTCCCTATTAGTCATTTTGCACAAGAAGACTCAAATAAAAAGAAAAAGAAAGAAAGTGAAGAATATCATGTTTCAGCCTACATTCAGTTAATATCAGTTCTTTCTTTGGAGACAGATAGTATGCTTTGTCATTAGTCCTTTGGGATTGTCTTGGATCATTGTATTTCTAAGAATAGCTAAGTCATTCACAATTCTTCATTTAACAATATTTAACAATGTTACTGTGTACAACATTCTCCTGGTTCTGTTCACTTCATTATGCATCAGTTCATGTAAGTCTTTCCAGGTTTTTCTGAAATCATCCTGATTGCCATTTCTTATAGCACAATAGTATTCCATTATAATCATGTACCACAACGTTTTAGCCATTTTTCAATTGATGGGCATCCCTTTGATTTCCAATTCTTAGCTACCACAAAAAGAGCTGCTATAAATATTCTTGTATAAATAGGTAATTTTCTCATTTTTTGGTGTCTCTGAGATATAGACCTAGCAGTGATATTGCTAGATCAAAGGGGTATGCATAGTTTTATAGCCCTTAGGGCATAGTTCCAAATTGCTCTCCAGAATGGGTATATCAGTTCATAACTCCACCAACAGTGTATTAGTGTTCCAGTTTTCCCACATCCCCTACAATATCTAACATTTTCATTTTCAGTCATATGAACACTCTAATATATGTGAGGTGATACCTCAGAGTTGTTTTAATTTGTATTTCTCTGATCAGTAGTAATTTAGAGCATTTTGTCACATGACTCTTTTACATATACATACATACATACTGAAAATCTTTTAATATAAATTTTGAACTTTAATAAGGACAATCAATCAGACTACTTTGCTTTGTTCTAAAAATGCCCTTTTTTGTGTCAGCAAATTCAAAGACCTGTTTATGACAGGATGCCTGCAACCAGAGTAGTGGAATTTTTTTCTTCTCTTGTGTCACAGAGACATATGCTATATGGAGGAAATTCACAAATTCTGGAGTCATAAATTCCAACTGACACTACTTTGTTAATTGTCTTATCTCACTGAATATACAACTTATTCAACTAAAAAAGTTCCTTTCTCATGGTAAAGTGTATTTGAGCCTGGTCATTCTTCCATCAGGAAGTCAGAAGTTTCTTCTGGCTCTATGCTCAGGTAACTGCTAGCTTTAAGGGAATAAACTGCTTGCATGTAGCCTGTTTGCCTTTTTCTTAACTAAATTTTCAGGTCAACAGTTTTGGTGCCATGATGTGGATTGTAACTGATGGAATTGAATGGAACAGCTCCCCCCCTCACCAAAGCCAAAGACTTAGGCACCTCAGGATTCTTTTTTCCTGAAGTCTTAAGCCTTGACAGGGTCAGGTAAGTCCTCCTATTTCCAGCTTCCAAAGGACTCCTACTAGTTTGGTTGAAGTCTGAAATTTCCCTTTAAGGCTAGCTCAGGGGAAAGGGATCAAGTCTGCAGTCAAACGCTCTGTATAGATGCCCTGTATTTATCAATCTCAGGAAAAACATTAACACAAGTACTGCTAAGTACTAGTGTCAATTAACTAAAGATAGTCCTAAATTATGTTGGCCACCATAGGGCTCTTTTGAACTGGTCAAAGTTACTTTATCTTGAAATTAAGTTTAAAGGCCAACAAAACATCTAGCCAGCAATGGGAATGTTTTCATCTTGGGCTTGCAGAAATGGCTAAGGGAGAAAAAAAGTCAGCAGCCTCTACTCTTAAGACTCCCAAAGCTGCTTCAGCACCACCCCTGATATTGGCTAATTCTCTTCGTCCCACTCTCTGCTCTTTCCCAACAACCCCATCCCCTCTTTCTCCTCCAAACTCTGCTCCTCCTCCACACTATTCCTTCATTCCTTCCTCTCACCTTTCCCTTAAGAATTTCCTGCAGATTATAGCTGAGCTGGCCTCCCAGTTTGCCAAAACACTAGAAACACAAGCTGAGGAGGACTTTAAAGCCAAAAGGGAGTTTCAAACAGCTCCCATTCCAAACTCACACCCCACCCCTAATGTGGTAAGGGACCACAAACCTTATATTTGTCACTATTATAAGAAACCATGGCATTGGAAATCTGAATGCAGGACCCATATCAAGGTTATGGAAAGTCAGAAACTTCAGGGGCACCAAGGCTCCCCACCTCCAATGACCATAGGGGTGCTTTGAGAAAAGGTTGCAGGATCCACCCTTATTCTGTAAGGTCTTGAATACTTGCAGCCCCCTTTCCTCAGATAATAATAGCAATTCATGATGGGGATTTCTAATAAGCTTCTGATTCCCTCTCTCTCTCTTCTTAAATGTGAGCTCTGTTTGTATTTGTCCTGTTGTTAATTGTCAATTTGTCTGTCCATGTATGTCTCTGTCTGTATCATGTGTGCTGTGAATAAGTCTTGTAAGATTTAAAATGCAAGCAGTCAGAGACTTTTAACGGCTGCAGCTAGGGAAACAAACAAACAAAATGTTAAGAGTTTTCCTTGTTGCTCCAGTCTGGTCAACCCTGGAATTACAATGGAAAGTTAGATCATCTTAGGTAAAATCATTTTAGCAGATTTGTAGGTTGTGGGATTAATCATTACAAAGTTTGGGAAGGGATCATTAGAAATTACTGGGAAAGAATTCCTAAGACTGTGGGTAGCTCCAGGAGCTCACCTTAACATCCCCTCCCAATCCTGATCACTTAACATTCCCCGCTCCCTCTTAGAGTTAAGCGAGTATCTCAGAATGGAGATTTTTAACAGCTACCAGGGTTCTGTTAACCCCTCTCATCACAGATCTAATTATAGAGGGGAGAATGTAGAAGAAGTGGAGAGGCACCAATTCACAGACTGGCAGTGATGCTAACAGTCCTGTGCCCTCAGGCACCTTGTAGCCCACCCTTCTAGGTAAAGTTTGGAAATGTCACCTACATCCTGTACATTCTGCCCACCCTGTCCCAGCAGCTACAAACCAGCTCGGGCTTAGTAAATTCTGCAGCCGTGGGAGAAGGGGACAGGTGGATGGATCAGGCCTGTGGTGAACATTCCCTAAGCCCTGCCTACAAGAATCATCACCACTGGGACACAAGTTTCTCTGCTTTTGGTAAACTTCACTTCTCTGTTCCAGTTGCAAAAACGTATTTTATCTCTGTTTGACCTGTTTTCTGATTTGTAAAGGTAAAAATAATGGTGGTTGTTGTTACGGGATCAAAATGATATAATGATTGTAAAATGCTTAACATAATGACTGACATGTTACATACAATATTATTATTCTCTCTCTCTAATATAATTGTTAACTTTGCACTGGTTTTAATTACCAAAAGTAATAAGATGAATAATTTCTATATGTGGTAATCTAGAAATGCAATCAATGTCATATGAAATCTATTGGTTGTGTTAAAACTGTATTTCTAAGATTATATTTCTGAAATTCTCTGAAATTTGAGACACCACTGTGAGGTAGAAATGTTGTCAAAGAAATTTTATTTTGTATCTTGTTGCATATGAATTGGGCTTTTAAAAGGATGTGATAAATTTTAATTTGCTATTTACTATGATAGCAGATTTTTTCATTTGAAATCTTGACTATTATGAAAAAAATATATGGTGGTGTAAATTTATAGTTTCCACATATAATGCAAGGTGATTTAGAAATGCACTGACCTCAAGTTCTTATAAAACTCTGTGCAAAAGTTTCTGTGTTGTTAAATTTCTATTGAGCAAATGAGAATCCTTAAAAAAATTGGGGTGTGATTTTCAAGCCTGTTTCATCTAAAGGATATGCTTATGCATGTTAACTTGAAAGTTTTTGGATCATCTATGTGAAATGCCAGAATGTACTTAATTTCTAGTGATATATTTAAGGAAAACCTGTTATTGTGATAAGATTAATTAATTAGATACATCATTCTTGACATATAGAAACTAAATCTCCTTTCCATTACAAACACCTTTTTGACAAAGAATTTTATGATATCTAGGAATTCTGTAATAACTAAGAATTTAGTTTTCTTATAATATTTTGTGAATTTGTACTACTTTATACTAACTTAGTTTTAATGAATTCCAATTTTAAAGGTTTAGTTTTGCTTTAAGGAGAAAGAGATATCTATCATTTTAAAAGTTTCCAACTAATTTTCTTCATAAAAGTTTAGTGAACATCAGAATAAATTTTAAACTCTTTTTAAAGAAGAGGAAATACTTTTAGAAGAAATATTTTGAAAAATCTTTTCTGATTTTTTTTCGAAGGCCCAATAAAATTTCAAAATAATTTATAGTTAAATTAGAGTGTAAAGCAGAAGAGGTCTCACCGTTTTGATCTAAATTTGTAGTCATTCCATGGCCTAAGCAAGAGTAAAAATTTGCATATGAACTTATATGTAAAATATTTAATTCCTGAGGCATTTTATTTTTCCAGAGTGAGTATAATTAAAGAAGAATAGCAATTTGTGAAACAAAGACGTAATTCCATCAACCTGTAAGGTTATCAATTAACCTCTTTCCTTTACTTAAGATGGAATTCCAGTACAATTACAGTAGTAAAAAGTAATAACTTCTGAACTATCTTGTCTTATGGTTAAAATGTATAGGAAAGCTGAATAATTGGAGAAATAGAATTGACAGATTTGGAAAGATAAATTCTTCCCTGAGGCAGTCAGAAGTTTCTTCTGGCTCCATGATCATGCAACTTTAAGGATAACACTGTATGCGTTAAAACTGTTTGCCTTTTTCTTAACCAAACTTTCAGGTTGATAATACATATATATGTATTATGTACATAAGATAGCCTTGGTTTCTTTGTCTGAAAACTGCCTGCTCATATCCTCTGACCATTTATCAATTGGAGAATGACTTGTATTTTTATAAATTTGACTCAGTTCTCTATATATTTGAGAAATGAGGCTTTTATCAGGGATGCTTGTTGCAAACTTTTCCCCCAGTTTTCTTCCTTTCTTATAATTTTCATTGCATTGGTTTCATCTGTGCAAAAATCTTTTTAATTATATATAGTCAAAATGATCTAGTTTACATTTTGTAATGGTCTCAGTGTCTTCTTTGGTCCTAAATTCTTCCCTTATATATAAATATGACAGATAAACTATTCCATGCTTTCTTAATTTGTTTATGGTATCGCCATTTATGATAATATTGGATAATATGTAATGTAGCATAATATTAATTTTCCTCATCTTGGATGAAGCAGAATCTTCCTTGAATCTAAAACAAGCAAAGCAAATGGTAGGAAATGGAGAGTTGGTAATTCTGAGCCCTCTAAGAATGGAGGCATTGAAAGAAGTTCTATTTTTGTTTGTTTGTTTTGCTCCAATTCTGATTAACAGCTGAGGGAGGAAGAGGCAACTAAGGACGCTTAAGATTTGTCAAGTGCCTACACTCCAGGGCTCTGAGATTTCTGGTCCTGATTTTCTTTTGAAAGAAGCATGATATGTCTGAAGTAGAAATTAATGGCTAATTTGATAGTCTAAGCCTCTGCCCCACTTTTTGTATTTTTAATAATATTTTCCCCCAATTACAAACAAAAACAATTTTTAACATTCTTTTTTTTAAACTGAGTTCCAAATTCTCTCCCTTTCTCCCTGGTGAGTTTATCCTGGAGGCACCTAGGGATGTCCTGGATTCCACCAAACAGCAATTGGCAGAAAAGGAAGAGCTAAGAACTCTGAGTCTTCCATAAAGCAAGATTTTAGAACAAGTTTTTAAAAGCTAAAAACAAGGGGATCTTTTTCGCTTTTAAGAAACAAGTTTTAAGCTTTTAAAAAATTAAGCAAAAGAGTTAAAAAGATATTATTTTGTGTTTACAATAGAAGTGGGGGTATCATAACTTAAGAATGATAGATTTGATAAGAAATCAAAACTCCCAAATCTATGTCTAATAAGAAACAACATTGAAACTCAAAGACATACACAGAATAAAAATGGGGTCATAAGAAACACTTGTATTATGCATCAAATAAATCCTAAAATACAAAAGTATCAACCATGATGTCCACCAATACAAAAACAAACATAAAAAATAAAAAAGGTATGAACAAAGAAAGTGTATTTTGCTGAAAGGAACCATAGGCAACAAACCAAAATAAATGATACAGTTATATGCTTAACATCCAAATTCATAAGGAAAATATTAACTGAGCTACTAGAAAACAAAGACAGTGTTACCTGAATGCCCCTCTCCTGGTTTTCTATAAATGAAAGAAAAAATAAGTAACTGAATGAATTGCTAGGGAAACCAGAGCAAAAAGACTTATACCATCTTCAAAAAATGACTGCAAAAGGATTGAAATATTTTTCAGGATCATGTGAAATTTTTATAAAAATGAGCAAGTGTTAGGGAACAGAGATATTGCAAACAAATGTAAAAATGAAGAAATAGTTAATATATCCTTTACAGACTATTCACAATAAAAACAGTGACTGGTTTAGGAAGCAGAAACAAAAGCACAGAGCCCAATGGAAACTTAATCATGAAATCCTAAAGAATGAGTGGGTTGATGAAAAAAAATCATAGAGACAAACCTGTAAAAAATGATAATGATTAAAACAATATATGAAAATTTCTAGTATGCATCTAAAACAGTTCTTTTAGGAGAAAAAATAACTATATCCCTATAAAATAAATTCACAAAATATGGAAAGAGAGCATTAACGAACTGAACATGCATTTGAAAAATTAAAAAGCCAACAAATAAACAAATCTAAAGAAGCAAAACTGAGCAGAAATTTAAAACTAGAGGAGAAATAGACAAAGTAGAAACAAAAATGTTAGAAATGATAAATGAAACTAAAAACTGCTTCTTTGAAAAGGCTAAAAAATTAATCAAATTTAATAAAAATTAATAAACCTTTATCAATTAACTTTTGGGCATCAAATCAAATCCACACAGTAGGAAAGAATTAGAAGATTTTACAACAAAATCATAAGAAATTTAAAAATTAATCAAAACTTATTATGCACATTTATGCTAACAGAATAGAAGAAAAAAGAAATGGAGGAGTGCTTTAAAATATTTAATACTCATCAGAAGATCAAACAGAGGTCTTAATCAAACCACTGAAAAGTAAATAAAGCTAGCTCTAAAGGAAGTACCAAAGGCAGGGAGTGGGGAACAATTCCTAGTGCTTAGAGTTTCACAGGAGAATTCTAGCAAATTTTCAAAGAACAATTAGTGCCCCAAACATACATATTCTCACAAACTGAGAAAGTGCCCTATGCTAGAATCCTTTAATGAGAAAAATATGGCCCAAATACCTAAACCAGAAAAGACACAGGCTATCTACAGACAAATTCCCTTAATGAATATTGATTCAAAAAATTTTAAATAAAAACCTATCAAACAACCTATGGCAATGTATCTAAGAAATTATTCATTATGACTAAGTTGGATTTATTTCAGCAAAGAAAAGATGATTCATAATTAGAAAAACATACAAAACCACATGATTATCTCACGAGTTTTGGGAAAAGTCTTTGACAAAGTACAATGCCCATTGATATTAAAAACCATACAAAGTATAAGCTTAGAGAGTTTTTTAAATGTCCTAAAAGTTACCTATTTAAAACTAAAAACAAATGTCATATACAATAGAGATACCCTAGAACATTTTCTGTACTGACAGGAGCAAAGCAAGGATGCTTACAGTCCCCATTTCATAGAGTGAAACAACTTCTGTAAGGTTTTAGAATACAAAGTGAACCCACACAAAACAGCTTCATTTCTATATTTTTGCACCCACCTCCCCAAATAAGTAGGAAAAGCTAGAAAGAAAACTTCCATTTAAAATAACAATTCATTATAAAATACTTGGGAGTCTATCTGCAAGACAAACCCAGGAACTATATGGACATAATTAAAAAAGACTTTTCACATAAAGACAAATCTAAACAATTGCAGAAATATTAATTACTTATGTATAGGCCAAGTCAATATAAAAAATGGCAATTGTACCTAAATTTATTTAGTGCCATACCAATCAAACTACCAAAGAATTATTTTATAGTGCTAGAAAAAAATATTAACAAAATTCATCTGGAAGAACAAGAGGTCAAGAATACCAAGGAAAACAAGGAAAAAAATGTGAAGGCTGCCAAGTAGTGCCAAATTTCAAAAAATGTTACAAAGCAGTTACCATCAAACCAATTTGGGTCAGCTGAATAGATTAAGTACACAATGCACAGTAGTAAATGACCATGGTAACCTAGTGTTTGAAAAATCCAAAGAATTAAAATTTGGAGGCAAAAACTCAGTATCTGAAAAAAATTGCTGGGAAAACTGCAAAGCAGTTTGGCAGAAACAAGGCAGAGACCATCTCACATTGTATACCAAGATAGCATCAAAATGGATTTAGAAAAATTAGAGGAGCATGGAAAAATTCACCTATCAGATCTATGGAGAAGGAAACTCATAAAAATATAAACCATTTCCCAACTACTATGAACAAGTAGTATTTCAAAAAAATCAAAGCTATCACTAGGTCTAGGGGAAAAAATGCTTTAAATCACTCTAGCTCACTTCCAGAGAGAGAACTGATCAACTCCGAATACAGATTGAAGCATATTTTTCATTTTCTTTATTTATGTTGCTTCTTATTTTGTGATATAGCTAATATGAAAATATATTATATATCTTAGATATCATATTGCTTGCCTTCTCAATGAGTAGGAAAGAGGATGGAAGGAGGGAGTGTATTTAGAACTTAAAAAATAAAAGTTAATTTTTTTTAGTTCAGCAAAAAGGTGATTTCTCCCAAACATTTAAACAATTAATTCCAATACTACATAAACTATTTGGAAAATAAAAGATAAAGAGGTTCTACGAAATCCCTTCTATGACACAAATGTGGTCTTGATAACTAAAAATGGGAGTCAAAAAGAGAAAGAAAGCTATAGATCAATTTTTATAATGATTATTGATAAGGAAACTTTCAATAAAATGTTGGCAAGGAGACTACAGTAATATATGCTATGATCAACTTGCATTTATACCAGGAATGGAGATCTAGTTCAACACAAGGAAAACTATAAATATAACTGATCAGATTAATAGCAAACTCATAAAATAATGATTATTTCCATATATACAGAAGATTTTGATAAAATACAATACCAATTTCTGTTTTAAAAAAAATATAGGAATAATTGGAGATTTGTTTAAAATTATAAGAAGAATATCTAAAACTAAGAGCAAGTAATATCTTTAATGGAGTATAGTCACAAACCTTTCCAATAAGATCAGGGCTGAAACAGGGATGTCCATCATCACCATTGTTATCTGGTATTTTACTACGAATTCAAGGCATGGAAATAAGATAATAAAAGCATTTTGAAGAACTAAGCATTGACAAAGAAAAAACCAAACAATCAGTTTATATGCATGATATGATGGTTTATTTTTTTAAAAAAAAATCAACTAAAAACCTAATTAAAACAATGAACATTTTCAGTAATGTAAAATAAACACAGTTGTACACAGCAACAACATTATGTGATCATGAACTATGACAGACTTAGTTCTTCTCAGCAATACAACAGTTTAAGACAATTCCAAAAGACTCAGGTTGGAAAATGCTATCCATATCCAGAAAAGGAATTATGAATTCTGAATGTAGAGCACAGCATACTATTTTCATTTTTTCTTGTTATTTTATGTTTTTTTTATTCTAGTGCTTTTCCCTTTCATTCTAATTTTCCTTTCACAACATGACTAATGTGGAAATATGATTAATATAATTGTACATGTACAACCTATGTCAAATTACTTGCTATCTTAGGAAGGGGGAGAGGCAGGAATGGAGAAAAATTGGAACTTGAAATCTTATAAAAGTGAATGTTGAAAATTATCTTTACATGTAATTAGAAAAAATATAAAATACTATTAAGTGAGAAAAAGGACAACCCAAAACAACAAAAAATACAATATCATTCCCAACAGAGGTTCTTACCTTTTTACCTGGAAAAAATCTTGGGTTTTCAGGGGAAAAGTTAGTTCATAGACACAAATCCTTACCAGAAAATGCTCCCTTTGTAGAAAATTACACAAAGGCCCAAAGAAGAGAGGGGTTCTGCTAAGGAGCCTAGAGTACCTGCTCCACCCCAAAACCTGAGATGAGCCCCCAAAACTATGGTGAGGGAAATTGAAACAAGGGACTGCTGAGACATAGTTTTCTCCAGTGCAAAGTAACATTTTATTAACATTAACATATAGACTGTTACTCATGCTGGCCATCTCAGCCAAAAGACCAGGGATTAAACACAAAGGCTCCCAAATTTATTCCACCTGCCACCCACTTTTCAAAAAAAAATTACTCAACACCCCCCTGGAAATCTACTTTTTGTCCCCTTATTTTTATTCAATGCCCCCAATTGCACCTGAGCCTACTATCACCCCACTGGATCATTCCATTCCAGAGACCCCCAGGGGGTGGTATTGCCCACTTTGGGAACCTCTGAACTAGAGCATGAACAATTTATTAGCTAGGTTAGCAGTAACCAATAAATTGGATAAATGACCTCTCTCAGTTACCAAAGATCCTAAGTGAAGGCCCACAGAGTCATTAAACCTCAATGTGTTTTTCTTCTGGTGGACTGATAATACATCATTTGAACCTCCCCTGGCAAAGGTAAGACAATCCAGACTGATAAACATTTCAATAAGGAAGTGGGTTAAGAGTTACCTCAACTCCTACCTTATACTTCTTCATTGGAAGACTGGAATAATGCTGAGCTGATTGGATTAGTCTGCAGCTGAGGAAAGTGGTTGGCCCTCAGGTGTGGCTGATCATGCCCTTCTGTGGCAATTAAATAATTGCTTGATGGGCATCAGATGCCTACAATGATCTTGGCTAGAAAATCATAATCAAAGGTTACTTCCACACCCTTTCCCTCCCCTTATGGCCCAGCTCAAGCTGATTCTTGTCTACTTGTAAATTAAAGCAAGGGTCCCAAGTTAACAAACAAGTGCCTGGAGGGGCTAGGAGTTGAACCACACCTACAATTCAGACCCAGAAAGAGTGTCTTTTCAGGTAGAGGGTTTGACAAAATGGGGATTAGGCTGGATTACATAGTAATATTGGGGGGTTTTTTTGAGAGTGTGAGTCAATGAGTGCCATGTAATTCTCATAGTAACCTGGTCTTTATTTGTTTCAATTTCACTCCTTTCCTCTCTTCATGCAGAATAGTATTTCCCAAACTTCTATTTACCAGGCTATAGGAATAGGCCTTTCATGAAAAATGGTAGATGCTGGCCATGTTTTCCCCTCCATCTTGTAAAATATTAAAGATGAAATTACATATAAGCCATAAATGTTTTGTGTTCTTTTCTTTTAATTTTTTTATTTTTTAAAAATGTTTAAAAATTTTTATTCAAAGTTTTGAGTTTCAAATTCTATCACTTCCTCACCTCTCCCTGTCCCTTAGACAGTAAATAAGTAGATATAGGTTATACATGTGCAATTATGTAAAACCTTTCCCTATTAGTCATTTTGCACAAGAAGACTCAAATAAAAAGAAAAAGAAAGAAAGTGAAGAATATCATGTTTCAGCCTACATTCAGTTAATATCAGTTCTTTCTTTGGAGACAGATAGTATGCTTTGTCATTAGTCCTTTGGGATTGTCTTTGGATCATTGTATTTCTAAGAATAGCTAAATCATTCACAATTCTTCATTTAACAATATTTAACAATGTTACTGTGTACAACATCCTCCTGGTTCTGTTCACTTCATTATGCATCAGTTCATGTAAGTCTTTCCAGGTTTTTCTGAAATCATCCTGATTGACATTTCTTATAGCACAATAGTATTCCATTATAATCATGTACCACAACGTTTTAGCCATTTTTCAATTGATGGGCATCCCTTTGATTTCCAATTCTTAGCTACCACAAAAAGAGCTGCTATAAATATTCTTGTATAAATAGGTAATTTTCTCATTTTTTGGTGTCTCTGAGATATAGACCTAGCAGTGATATTGCTAGATCAAAGGGGTATGCATAGTTTTATAGCCCTTAGGGCATAGTTCCAAATTGCTCTCCAGAATGGGTATATCAGTTCATAACTCCACCAACAGTGTATTAGTGTTCCAGTTTTCCCACATCCCCTACAATATCTAACATTTTCATTTTCAGTCATATGAACACTCTAATATGTGTGAGGTGATACCTCAGAGTTGTTTTAATTTGTATTTCTCTGATTAGTAGTAATTTAGAGCATTTTTTCACATGACTCTTTTACATATACATACATACATACTGAAAATCTTTTAATATAAATTTTGAACTTTAATAAGGACAATCATTCAGACTACTTTGCTTTGTTCTAAAAATGCCCTTTTTTGTGTCAGCAAATTCAAAGACCTGTTTATGACAGGATGCCTGCAACCAGAGTAGTGGAATTTTTTTCTTCTCTTGTGTCACAGAGACATATGCTATATGGAGGAAATTCACAAATTCTGGAGTCATAAATTCCAACTGACACTACTTTGTTAATTGTCTTATCTCACTGAATATACAACTTATTCAACTAAAAAAGTTCCTTTCTCATGGTAAAGTGTATTTGAGCCTGGTCATTCTTCCATCAGGAAGTCAGAAGTTTCTTCTGGCTCTATGCTCAGGTAACTGCTAGCTTTAAGGGAATAAACTGCTTGCATGTAGCCTGTTTGCCTTTTTCTTAACTAAATTTTCAGGTCAACAGTTTTGGTGCCATGATGTGGATTGTAACTGATGGAATTGAATGGAACAGCTCCCCCCCTCACCAAAGCCAAAGACTTAGGCACCTCAGGATTCTTTTTTCCTGAAGTCTTAAGCCTTGACAGGGTCAGGTAAGTCCTCCTATTTCCAGCTTCCAAAGGACTCCCACTAGTTTGGTTGAAGTCTGAAATTTCCCTTTAAGGCTAGCTCAGGGGAAAGGGATCAAGTCTGCAGTCAAACGCTCTGTATAGATGCCCTGTATTTATCAATCTCAGGAAAAACATTAACACAAGTACTGCTAAGTACTAGTGTCAATTAACTAAAGATAGTCCTAAATTATGTTGGCCACCATAGGGCTCTTTTGAATTGGTCAAAGTTACTTTATCTTGAAATTAAGTTAAAGGCCAACAAAACATCTAGCCAGCAATGGGAATGTTTTCATCTTGGGCTTGCAGAAATGGCTAAGGGAGAAAAAAAGTCAGCAGCCTCTACTCTTAAGACTCCCAAAGCTGCTTCAGCACCACCCCTGATATTGGCTAATTCTCTTCGTCCCACTCTCCGCTCTTTCCAACAACCCCATCCCCTCTTTCTCCTCCAAACTCTGCTCCTCCTCCACACTATTCCTTCATTCCTTCCTCTCACCTTTCCCTTAAGAATTTCCTGCAGATTATAGCTGAGCTGGCCTCCCAGTTTGCCAAAACACTAGAAACACAAGCTGAGGAGGACTTTAAAGCCAAAAGGGAGTTTCAAACAGCTCCCATTCCAAACTCACACCCCACCCCCTAATGTGGTAAGGGACCACAAACCTTATATTTGTCACTATTATAAGAAACCATGGCATTGGAAATCTGAATGCAGGACCCATATCAAGGTTATGGAAAGTCAGAAACTTCAGGGGCACCAAGGCTCCCCACCTCCAATGACCATAGGGATGCTTTGAGAAAAGGTTGCAGGATCCACCCTTATTCTGTAAGGTCTTGAATACTTGCAGCCCCCTTTCCTCAGAATAATAATAGCAATTCATGATGGGGATTTCTAATAAGCTTCTGATTCCCTCTCTCTCTCTTCTTAAATGTGAGCTCTGTTTGTATTTGTCCTGTTGTTAATTGTCAATTTGTCTGTCCATGTATGTCTCTGTCTGTATCATGTGTGCTGTGAATAAGTCTTGTAAGATTTAAAATGCAAGCAGTCAGAGACTTTTAACGGCTGCAGCTAGGGAAACAAACAAACAAAATGTTAAGAGTTTTCCTTGTTGCTCCAGTCTGGTCAACCTGGAATTACAGTGGAAAGTTAGATCATCTTAGGTAAAATCATTTTTAGCAGATTTGTAGGTTGTGGGATTAATCATTACAAAGTTTGGGAAGGGATCATTAGAAATTACTGGGAAAGAATTCCTAAGACTGTGGGTAGCTCCAGGAGCTCACCTTAACATCCCCTCCCAATCCTGATCACTTAACATTCCCCGCTCCCTCTTAGAGTTAAGCGAGTATCTCAGAATGGAGATTTTTAACAGCTACCAGGGTTCATGTTAACCCCTCTCATCACAGATCTAATTATAGAGGGGAGAATGTAGAAGAAGTGGAGAGGCACCAATTCACAGACTGGCAGTGATTCTAACAGTCCTGTGCCCTCAGGCACCTTGTAGCCCACCCTTCTAGGTAAAGTTTGGAAATGTCACCTACATCCTGTACATTCTGCCCACCCTGTCCCAGCAGCTCCAAACCAGCTCGGGCTTAGTAAATTCTGCAGCCATGGGAGAAGGGACAGGTGGATGGATCAGGCCTGTGGTGAACATTCCCTAAGCCCTGCCTCCAAGAATCATCACCACTGGGACACAAGTTTCTCTGCTTTTGGTAAACTTCACTTCTCTGTTCCAGTTGCAAAAATGTATTTTATCTCTGTTTGACCTGTTTTCTGATTTGTAAAGGTAAAAATAATGGTGGTTTTTGTTACGGGATCAAAATGATATAATGATTGTAAAATGCTTAACATAATGACTGACATGTTACATACAATATTACTATTATCTCTCTCTAATATAATTGTTAACTTTGCACTGGTTTTAATTACCAAAAGTAATAAGATGAATAATTTCTATATGTGGTAATCTAGAAATGCAATTAATGTCATATGAAATCTATTGGTTGTGTTAAAACTGTATTTCTAAGATTATATTTCTGAAATTCTCTGAAATTTGAGACACCACTGTGAGGTAGAAATGTTGTCAAAGAAATTTTATTTTGTATCTTGTTGCATATGAATTGGGCTTTTAAAAGGATGTGATAAATTTTAATTTGCTATTTACTATGATAGCAGATTTTTTCATCTGAAATCTTGACTATTATGAAAAAAATATATGGTGGTGTAAATTTATAGTTTCCACATATAATGCAAGGTGATTTAGAAATGCACTGACCTCAAGTTCTTATAAAACTCTGTGCAAAAGTTTCTGTGTTGTTAAATTTCTATTGAGCAAATGAGAATCCTTAAAAAAATTGGGGTGTGATTTTCAAGCCTGTTTCATCTAAAGGATATGCTTATGTATGTTAACTTGAAAGTTTTTGGATCATCTATGTGAAATGCCAGAATGTACTTAATTTCTAGTGATATATTTAAGGAAAACCTGTTATTGTGATAAGATTAATTAATTAGATACATCATTCTTGACATATAGAAACTAAATCTCCTTTCCATTACAAACACCTTTTTGACAAAGAATTTTATGATATCTAGGAATTCTGTAATAACTAAGAATTTAATTTTCTTATAATATTTTGTGAATTTGTACTACTTTATACTAACTTAGTTTTAATGAATTCCAATTTTAAAGGTTTAGTTTTGCTTTAAGGAGAAAGAGATATCTATCATTTTAAAAGTTTCCAACTAATTTTCTTCATAAAAGTTTAGTGAACATCAGAATAAATTTTAAACTCTTTTTAAAGAAGAGGAAATACTTTTAGAAGAAATATTTTGAAAAATCTTTTCTGATTTTTTTTCGAAGGCCCAATAAAATTTCAAAATAATTTATAGTTAAATTAGAGTGTAAAGCAGAAGAGGTCTCACCGTTTTGATCTAAATTTGTAGTCATTCCATGGCCTAAGCAAGAGTAAAAACTTGCATATGAACTTATATGTAAAAGATTTAATTCCTGAGGCATTTTATTTTTCCAGAGTGAGTATAATTAAAGAAGAATAGCAATTTGTGAAACAAAGACGTAATTCCATCAACCTGTAAGGTTAGCAATTAACCTCTTTCCTTTACTTAAGATGGAATTCCAGTACAATTACAGTAGTAAAAAGTAATAACTTCTGAACTATCTTGTCTTATGGTTAAAATGTATAGGAAAGCTGAATAATTGGAGAAATAGAATTGACAGATTTGGAAAGATAAATTCTTCCCTGAGGCAGTCAGAAGTTTCTTCTGGCTCCATGATCATGCAACTTTAAGGATAACACTGTATGCGTTAAAACTGTTTGCCTTTTTCTTAACCAAACTTTCAGGTTGATAATACATATATATGTATTATGTACATAAGATAGCCTTGGTTTCTTTGTCTGAAAACTGCCTGCTCATATCCTCTGACCATTTATCAATTGGAGAATGACTTGTATTTTTATAAGTTTGACTCAGTTCTCTATATATTTGAGAAATGAGGCTTTTATCAGGGATGCTTGTTGCAAACTTTTCCCCCAGTTTTCTTCCTTTCTTATAATTTTCATTGCATTGGTTTCATCTGTGCAAAAAATCTTTTTAATTATATATAGTCAAAATGATCTAGTTTACATTTTGTAATGGTCTCAGTGTCTTCTTTGGTCCTAAATTCTTCCCTTATATATAAATATGACAGATAAACTATTCCATGCTTTCTTAATTTGTTTATGGTATCACCATTTATGATAATATTGGATAATATGTAATGTAGCATAATATTAATTTTCCTCATCCTGGATGAAGCAGAATCTTCCTTGAATCTAAAACAAGCAAAGCAAATGGTAGGAAATGGAGAGTTGGTAATTCTGAGCCCTCTAAGAATGGAGGCATTGAAAGAAGTTCTATTTTTGTTTGTTTGTTTTGCTCCAATTCTGATTAACAGCTGAGGGAGGAAGAGGCAACTAAGGACGCTTAAGATTTGTCAAGTGCCTACACTCCAGGGCTCTGAGATTTCTGGTCCTGATTTTCTTTTGAAAGAAGCATGATATGTCTGAAGTAGAAATTAATGGCTAATTTGATAGTCTAAGTCTCTGCCCCACTTTTTGTATATTTAATAATATTTTCCCCCAATTACAAACAAAAACAATTTTTAACATTCTTTTTTTTAAACTGAGTTCCAAATTCTCTCCCTTTCTCCCTGGTGAGTTTATCCTGGAGGCACCTAGGGATGTCCTGGATTCCACCAAACAGCAATTGGCAGAAAAGGAAGAGCTAAGAACTCTGAGTCTTCCATAAAGCAAGATTTTAGAACAAGTTTTTAAAAGCTAAAAACAAGGGGATCTTTTTTGCTTTTAAGAAACAAGTTTTAAGCTTTTAAAAAATTAAGCAAAAGAGTTAAAAAGATATTATTTTGTGTTTACAATAGAAGTGGGGGTATCATAACTTAAGAATGATAGATTTGATAAGAAATCAAAACTCCCAAATCTATGTCTAATAAGAAACAACATTGAAACTCAAAGACATACACAGAATAAAAATGGGGTCATAGGAAACACTTGTATTATGCATCAAATAAATCCTAAAATACAAAAGTATCAACCATGATGTCCACCAATACAAAAACAAACATAAAAAATAAAAAAGGCATGAACAAAGAAAGTGTATTTTGCTGAAAGGAACCATAGGCAACAAACCAAAATAAATGATACAGTTATATGCTTAACATCCAAATTCATAAGGAAAATATTAACTGAGCTACTAGAAAACAAAGAGAGTGTTACCTGAATGCCCCTCTCCTGGTTTTCTATAAATGAAAGAAAAAATAAGTAACTGAATGAATTGCTAGGGAAACCAGAGCAAAAAGACTTATACCATCTTCAAAAAATGACTGCAAAAGAATTGAAATATTTTTCAGGATCATGTGAAATTTTTATAAAAATGAACAAGTGTTAGGGAACAGAGATATTGCAAACAAATGTAAAAATGAAGAAATAGTTAATATATCCTTTACAGACTATTCACAATAAAAAAACAGTGACTGGTTTAGGAAGCAGAAACAAAAGCACAGAGCCCAATGGAAACTTAATCATGAAATCCTAAAGAATGAGTGGGTTGATGAAAAAAAATCATAGAGACAAACCTGTAAAAAAAATGATAATGATTAAAACAATATATGAAAATTTCTAGTATGCATCTAAAACAGCTCTTTTAGGAGAAAAAATAACTATATCCCTATAAAATAAATTCACAAAATATGGAAAGAGAGCATTAACGAACTGAACATGCATTTGAAAAATTAAAAAGCCAACAAATAAACAAATCTAAAGAAGCAAAACTGAGCAGAAATTTAAAACTAGAGGAGAAATAGACAAAGTAGAAACAAAAATGTTATAAATGATAAATGAAACTAAAAACTGCTTCTTTGAAAAGGCTAAAAAATTAATCAAATTTAATAAAAATTAATAAACCTTTATCAATTAACTTTTGGGCATCAAATCAAATCCACACAGTAGGAAAGAATTAGAAGATTTTACAACAAAATCATAAGAAATTTAAAAATTAATCAAAACTTATTTGATCAGACCAGAAGGGGGGAAAGCACCTTCTTTTACATTCACTAGTACAGATACGTATACACATAAAAAGAATAATCCCTTTTATTACAATAGTGGGATAGAAATCAATTTTCTATCCTTTTAGTTATTCCCCAACTCAGCTAGGAGGCCAAGTTAATATTTCAATAAGTCCTTTCAATTCTCCAAGCTTTGAGGGACACCAAGGGTGATACATGATGTCATACCCTGGCTAGAAAGATAAGACTTTTCTCAATCCTTCAATCTTGGGATAACAACAAAAAGGGTGGACACTCTCTGGTTACACCTGATTTAGGGGGTCAGATGTAAATCTCAAATTAAAAAACTCCTTCAAGGGGATGATAGATTATCTTCCCCATCCTATTTTGTAAGATGTTGCCATTTCTAATGCAATATTATTCCTACAGGTGAGTGTGTTGGGTAAGGAGCCATGATGGCAGAGAGAAGCCAGGAAGGCTGCCTGCACAAACTGAGTTTTCTTCAGAAATAAAGTTGAATAAAGCCTCTAAAAGAATTCTGAAGCAATAGAATTCACAAAAAGACAGAGTTAAACAATTTTCCAGCCCAAATGGGACTGGAGTTTAAGGAAGGTCTGTTTCACTTGGGAGAATCCAGTGCAGATGTTGTCTGGGCAAGCCATCAGGAGTCTCTTAGCCACAGCATAGATCAACACCCAAGACCTTGTCGTCCTGGCTCAGCAAGCCAGCTGTGAAGTCTCCAGCTTCAGCAAAGAAGAAAAATTGCCAGCCCCAGAAATCTGCCAACAGGCATGACTAGGCCAGGTCCAGCACAGTAGGCAAGCTTTCAGCTCCTCAGGCCCTGGAGCAGAAAGCCAGTGAACAGGCCCCTGGTCCCCAACACAAGAAGCTTGGGACAGTGTCCTCGTGGCCCCAGGAGTAGAACTCAACTTTTAAAAATGAGAAAAAACAGGAAAAAAAAAAGGTCTGTGCACTGAAAACTACTACAGTGGCTGGGAAGATCCAGACACAAACTCAGAAGAGGACAACAATGTCTTAATGTCTACATATGAAACCTCAAAGGGGAATACAAATTGGTCTCAAGTCCCAAAAGCCTTCTTGGAAGAGCTCAAAGAGGGTTTTAAAAAAGTTAATTTATTTATTTTTAGTTTTCAACATTCACTTCCATAAGTTTTCAAGTTTCTCCCCCTCCTTCCCTTTCCTCCTCTCCAACACAGCATGTAATCTTCTATAGGCTCTATATAAACATTCTTATTAAATATGTTTCCACATTAGTCATGTTTTATAGAAGAATTTGAATGAATGGGAGGAACCATGAAAAAGAAAAAAACAAAACAAAACAAAACAAAGAAAATAGTCTACTTTGATCTGCTTTCAAACTCCATATTGCTTTCTCTGGATGTGGATAGCATTTTCCATCATGAGTCTTCTGTAATTGTTTTAGGTCTTTGAATTGCTGAGAGGAGCTAAGTTTATCAAAGCTAGTTATCACACACCATGGCTGTTACTGTGTACAATATTTTCCTGTTTCTGCTCACTTCACTCAGCATGAGCTTATATAAGTCTTTCCAGATTTTTCTGAAGTCCACCTGTTCTTATTTCTTATAGCACAATAGTATTCCATTATATTCATATACCACAACTTGTTCAGTCATTCCCCAGTTGATGAGCATCCCTTTAACTTCCAGTTCTTGGCTACCTCAAAAGGAGCTGCTATAAATATTTTTGTACATGTGGGTCCTTTTCCCATTTTTATGATCACTTTGGGATACAGCACTAGAAGTGGTCTTGCTAAGTCAAAGGGTATATACATTTTTATAGCCCTTTGGGCATAGTTCCACATTGCTCTCCTGAATGGTTGGATAAGTTCACAACTCTACCAACAATGAATTAGTATTCCAATTTTCCTGACATCTTCTCCAACATTTATAATTTTCCTGTTTTGTCATATTAGCCGATCTGATAGGTGTGATGTGGTACCTCAGAGTTGTTTGTATGTGCATTTCTCTAACCAATAGTGATTTAGAGCATTTTTTCATATAACTATAGACAGCTTTAATTTTTTCTTCTGAAAACTGCCTGTTCATGTCCTTTGATGATTGTCAATTGGGGAATGACATATATTCTTATAAATTTGACTTAGTTCTTTATATATTTTAGAAATGAGGCCTTATCAGAGATACTGGTTGTAAATCAAAGAGGATTTTAAAAATCAAAAAAGAAAGGGAGAAGAAATATTGGGAAAGGAAATGAGAGGTATGCAAGAAAGTGAGTCAACAGGTAAAAATGGACAAAATTGACTGAAGAAAACAATTCCTTGAAAAATGAAGTTGTCCAAATTGGAAAAAAACATCTCCTTAGGAAAACAACTCCTTTAAAAGTAGAATTGACCAATGGAAAAGGAGGTACAAAAGCTAACTGAAGAAAAAGGTTCCTTAAAAATTAGAATTGGTTAAGTGGGAGCTAATGACTCTATGAGACATCAAGAATCAGTCAAATAAAATAAACACAGTTGTACACAGCAACAACATTATGTGATCATGAACTATGACAGACTTGGTTCTTCTCAGCAATACAACAGTTTAAGACAATTCCAAAAGACTCAGGTTGGAAAATGCTATCCATATCCAGAAAAGGAATTATGAATTCTGAATGTAGAGCACAGCACACTATTTTCATTTTTCTTGTTATTTTATGTTTTTTTTTTTTATTCTAGTGCTTTTCCCTTTCATTCTAATTTTCCTTTCACAACATGACTAATGTGGAAATATGATTAATATAATTGTACATGTACAACCTATGTCAAATTACTTGCTATCTTAGGAAGGGGGAGGGGCAGGAATGGAGAAAAATTTGGAACTTGAAATCTTATAAAAGTGAATGTTGAAAATTATCTTTACATGTAATTAGAAAAAATATAAAATACTATTAAGTGAGAAAAAGGACAACCCAAAACAACAAAAAATACAATATCATTCCCAACAGAGTTCTTACCTTTTTACCTGGAAAAAATCTTGGGTTTTCAGGGGAAAAGTTAGTTCATAGACACAAATCCTTACCAGAAAATGCTCCCTTTGTAGAAAATTACACAAAGGCCCAAAGAAGAGAGGGGTTCTGCTAAGGAGCCTAGAGTACCTGCTCCACCCCAAAACCTGAGATGAGCCCCCAAAACCATGGTGAGGGAAATTGCAACAAGGGACTGCTGAGACATAGTTTTCTCCAGTGCAAAGTAACATTTTATTAACATTAACATATAGACTGTTACTCATGCTGGCCATCTCAGCCAAAAGACCAGGGATTAAACACAAAGGCTCCCAAATGTATTCCACCTGCCACCCACTTTTCAAAAAAAAATTACTCAACACCCCCCTGGAAATCTACTTTTTGTCCCCTTATTTTTATTCAATGCCCCCAATTGCACCTGAGCCTACTATCACCCCACTGGATCATTCCATTCCAGAGACCCCCAGGGGGTGGTATTAGCCCACTTTGGGAACCTCTGAACTAGAGCATGAACAATTTATTAGCTAGGTTAGCAGTAACCAATAAATTGGATAAATGACCTCTCTCAGTTACCAAAGATCCCAAGTGAAGGCCCACAGAGTCATTAAACCTCAATGTGTTTTTCTTCCGGTGGACTGATAATACATCATTTGAACCTCCCCTGGCAAAGGTAAGACAATCCAGACTGATAAATATTTCAATAAGGAAGTGGGTTAAGAGTTACCTCAACTCCTACCTTATACTTCTTCATTGGAAGACTGGAATAATGCTGAGCTGATTGGATTAGTCTGCAGCTGAGGAAAGTGGTTGGCCCTCAGGTGTGGCTGATCATGCCCCTCTGTGGCAATTAAATAATTGCTTGATGGGCATCAGATGCCTACAATGATCTTGGCTAGAAAATCATAATCAAAGGTTACTTCCACACCCTTTCCCTCCCCTTATGGCCCAGCTCAAGCTGATTCTTGTCTACTTGTAAATTAAAGCAAGGGTCCCAAGTTAACAAACAAGTGCCTGGAGGGGCTAGGAGTTGAACCACACCTACAATTCAGACCCAGAAAGAGTGTCTTTTCAGGTAGAGGGTTTGACAAAATGGGGATTAGGCTGGATTACATAGTAATATTGGGGGTTTTTTTTGAGAGTGTGAGTCAATGAGTGCCATGTAATTCTCATAGTAACCTGGTCTTTATTTGTTTCAATTTCACTCCTTTCCTCTCTTCATGCAGAATAGTATTTCCCAAACTTCTATTTACCAGGCTATAGGAATAGGCCTTTCATGAAAAATGGTAGATGCTGGCCATGTTTTCCCCTCCATCTTGTAAAATATTAAAGATGAAATTACATATAAGCCATAAATGTTTTGTGTTCTTTTCTTTTAATTTTTTTATTTTTTAAAAATGTTTAAACATTTTTATTCAAAGTTTTGAGTTTCAAATTCTATCACTTCCTCACTTCTCCCTGTCCCTTAGACAGTAAATAAGTAGATATAGGTTATACATGTGCAATTATGTAAAACCTTTCCCTATTAGTCATTTTGCACAAGAAGACTCAAATAAAAAGAAAAAGAAAGAAAGTGAAGAATATCATGTTTCAGCCTACATTCAGTTAATATCAGTTCTTTCTTTGGAGACAGATAGTATGCTTTGTCATTAGTCCTTTGGGATTGTCTTGGATCATTGTATTTCTAAGAATAGCTAAGTCATTCACAATTCTTCATTTAACAATATTTAACAATGTTACTGTGTACAACATTCTCCTGGTTCTGTTCACTTCATTATGCATCAGTTCATGTAAGTCTTTCCAGGTTTTTCTGAAATCATCCTGATTGCCATTTCTTATAGCACAATAGTATTCCATTATAATCATGTACCACAACGTTTTAGCCATTTTTCAATTGATGGGCATCCCTTTGATTTCCAATTCTTAGCTACCACAAAAAGAGCTGCTATAAATATTCTTGTATAAATAGGTAATTTTCTCATTTTTTGGTGTCTCTGAGATATAGACCTAGCAGTGATATTGCTAGATCAAAGGGGTATGCATAGTTTTATAGCCCTTAGGGCATAGTTCCAAATTGCTCTCCAGAATGGGTATATCAGTTCATAACTCCACCAACAGTGTATTAGTGTTCCAGTTTTCCCACATCCCCTACAATATCTAACATTTTCATTTTCAGTCATATGAACACTCTAATATATGTGAGGTGATACCTCAGAGTTGTTTTAATTTGTATTTCTCTGATCAGTAGTAATTTAGAGCATTTTGTCACATGACTCTTTTACATATACATACATACATACTGAAAATCTTTTAATATAAATTTTGAACTTTAATAAGGACAATCAATCAGACTACTTTGCTTTGTTCTAAAAATGCCCTTTTTTGTGTCAGCAAATTCAAAGACCTGTTTATGACAGGATGCCTGCAACCAGAGTAGTGGAATTTTTTTCTTCTCTTGTGTCACAGAGACATATGCTATATGGAGGAAATTCACAAATTCTGGAGTCATAAATTCCAACTGACACTACTTTGTTAATTGTCTTATCTCACTGAATATACAACTTATTCAACTAAAAAAGTTCCTTTCTCATGGTAAAGTGTATTTGAGCCTGGTCATTCTTCCATCAGGAAGTCAGAAGTTTCTTCTGGCTCTATGCTCAGGTAACTGCTAGCTTTAAGGGAATAAACTGCTTGCATGTAGCCTGTTTGCCTTTTTCTTAACTAAATTTTCAGGTCAACAGTTTTGGTGCCATGATGTGGATTGTAACTGATGGAATTGAATGGAACAGCTCCCCCCCTCACCAAAGCCAAAGACTTAGGCACCTCAGGATTCTTTTTTCCTGAAGTCTTAAGCCTTGACAGGGTCAGGTAAGTCCTCCTATTTCCAGCTTCCAAAGGACTCCTACTAGTTTGGTTGAAGTCTGAAATTTCCCTTTAAGGCTAGCTCAGGGGAAAGGGATCAAGTCTGCAGTCAAACGCTCTGTATAGATGCCCTGTATTTATCAATCTCAGGAAAAACATTAACACAAGTACTGCTAAGTACTAGTGTCAATTAACTAAAGATAGTCCTAAATTATGTTGGCCACCATAGGGCTCTTTTGAACTGGTCAAAGTTACTTTATCTTGAAATTAAGTTTAAAGGCCAACAAAACATCTAGCCAGCAATGGGAATGTTTTCATCTTGGGCTTGCAGAAATGGCTAAGGGAGAAAAAAAGTCAGCAGCCTCTACTCTTAAGACTCCCAAAGCTGCTTCAGCACCACCCCTGATATTGGCTAATTCTCTTCGTCCCACTCTCTGCTCTTTCCCAACAACCCCATCCCCTCTTTCTCCTCCAAACTCTGCTCCTCCTCCACACTATTCCTTCATTCCTTCCTCTCACCTTTCCCTTAAGAATTTCCTGCAGATTATAGCTGAGCTGGCCTCCCAGTTTGCCAAAACACTAGAAACACAAGCTGAGGAGGACTTTAAAGCCAAAAGGGAGTTTCAAACAGCTCCCATTCCAAACTCACACCCCACCCCTAATGTGGTAAGGGACCACAAACCTTATATTTGTCACTATTATAAGAAACCATGGCATTGGAAATCTGAATGCAGGACCCATATCAAGGTTATGGAAAGTCAGAAACTTCAGGGGCACCAAGGCTCCCCACCTCCAATGACCATAGGGGTGCTTTGAGAAAAGGTTGCAGGATCCACCCTTATTCTGTAAGGTCTTGAATACTTGCAGCCCCCTTTCCTCAGATAATAATAGCAATTCATGATGGGGATTTCTAATAAGCTTCTGATTCCCTCTCTCTCTCTTCTTAAATGTGAGCTCTGTTTGTATTTGTCCTGTTGTTAATTGTCAATTTGTCTGTCCATGTATGTCTCTGTCTGTATCATGTGTGCTGTGAATAAGTCTTGTAAGATTTAAAATGCAAGCAGTCAGAGACTTTTAACGGCTGCAGCTAGGGAAACAAACAAACAAAATGTTAAGAGTTTTCCTTGTTGCTCCAGTCTGGTCAACCTGGAATTACAATGGAAAGTTAGATCATCTTAGGTAAAATCATTTTTAGCAGATTTGTAGGTTGTGGGATTAATCATTACAAAGTTTGGGAAGGGATCATTAGAAATTACTGGGAAAGAATTCCTAAGACTGTGGGTAGCTCCAGGAGCTCACCTTAACATCCCCTCCCAATCCTGATCACTTAACATTCCCCGCTCCCTCTTAGAGTTAAGCGAGTATCTCAGAATGGAGATTTTTAACAGCTACCAGGGTTCTGTTAACCCCTCTCATCACAGATCTAATTATAGAGGGGAGAATGTAGAAGAAGTGGAGAGGCACCAATTCACAGACTGGCAGTGATGCTAACAGTCCTGTGCCCTCAGGCACCTTGTAGCCCACCCTTCTAGGTAAAGTTTGGAAATGTCACCTACATCCTGTACATTCTGCCCACCCTGTCCCAGCAGCTACAAACCAGCTCGGGCTTAGTAAATTCTGCAGCCGTGGGAGAAGGGACAGGTGGATGGATCAGGCCTGTGGTGAACATTCCCTAAGCCCTGCCTACAAGAATCATCACCACTGGGACACAAGTTTCTCTGCTTTTGGTAAACTTCACTTCTCTGTTCCAGTTGCAAAAACGTATTTTATCTCTGTTTGACCTGTTTTCTGATTTGTAAAGGTAAAAATAATGGTGGTTGTTGTTACGGGATCAAAATGATATAATGATTGTAAAATGCTTAACATAATGACTGACATGTTACATACAATATTATTATTCTCTCTCTCTAATATAATTGTTAACTTTGCACTGGTTTTAATTACCAAAAGTAATAAGATGAATAATTTCTATATGTGGTAATCTAGAAATGCAATCAATGTCATATGAAATCTATTGGTTGTGTTAAAACTGTATTTCTAAGATTATATTTCTGAAATTCTCTGAAATTTGAGACACCACTGTGAGGTAGAAATGTTGTCAAAGAAATTTTATTTTGTATCTTGTTGCATATGAATTGGGCTTTTAAAAGGATGTGATAAATTTTAATTTGCTATTTACTATGATAGCAGATTTTTTCATTTGAAATCTTGACTATTATGAAAAAAATATATGGTGGTGTAAATTTATAGTTTCCACATATAATGCAAGGTGATTTAGAAATGCACTGACCTCAAGTTCTTATAAAACTCTGTGCAAAAGTTTCTGTGTTGTTAAATTTCTATTGAGCAAATGAGAATCCTTAAAAAAATTGGGGTGTGATTTTCAAGCCTGTTTCATCTAAAGGATATGCTTATGCATGTTAACTTGAAAGTTTTTGGATCATCTATGTGAAATGCCAGAATGTACTTAATTTCTAGTGATATATTTAAGGAAAACCTGTTATTGTGATAAGATTAATTAATTAGATACATCATTCTTGACATATAGAAACTAAATCTCCTTTCCATTACAAACACCTTTTTGACAAAGAATTTTATGATATCTAGGAATTCTGTAATAACTAAGAATTTAGTTTTCTTATAATATTTTGTGAATTTGTACTACTTTATACTAACTTAGTTTTAATGAATTCCAATTTTAAAGGTTTAGTTTTGCTTTAAGGAGAAAGAGATATCTATCATTTTAAAAGTTTCCAACTAATTTTCTTCATAAAAGTTTAGTGAACATCAGAATAAATTTTAAACTCTTTTTAAAGAAGAGGAAATACTTTTAGAAGAAATATTTTGAAAAATCTTTTCTGATTTTTTTTCGAAGGCCCAATAAAATTTCAAAATAATTTATAGTTAAATTAGAGTGTAAAGCAGAAGAGGTCTCACCGTTTTGATCTAAATTTGTAGTCATTCCATGGCCTAAGCAAGAGTAAAAATTTGCATATGAACTTATATGTAAAATATTTAATTCCTGAGGCATTTTATTTTTCCAGAGTGAGTATAATTAAAGAAGAATAGCAATTTGTGAAACAAAGACGTAATTCCATCAACCTGTAAGGTTATCAATTAACCTCTTTCCTTTACTTAAGATGGAATTCCAGTACAATTACAGTAGTAAAAAGTAATAACTTCTGAACTATCTTGTCTTATGGTTAAAATGTATAGGAAAGCTGAATAATTGGAGAAATAGAATTGACAGATTTGGAAAGATAAATTCTTCCCTGAGGCAGTCAGAAGTTTCTTCTGGCTCCATGATCATGCAACTTTAAGGATAACACTGTATGCGTTAAAACTGTTTGCCTTTTTCTTAACCAAACTTTCAGGTTGATAATACATATATATGTATTATGTACATAAGATAGCCTTGGTTTCTTTGTCTGAAAACTGCCTGCTCATATCCTCTGACCATTTATCAATTGATGAATGACTTGTATTTTTATAAATTTGACTCAGTTCTCTATATATTTGAGAAATGAGGCTTTTATCAGGGATGCTTGTTGCAAACTTTTCCCCCAGTTTTCTTCCTTTCTTATAATTTTCATTGCATTGGTTTCATCTGTGCAAAAATCTTTTTAATTATATATAGTCAAAATGATCTAGTTTACATTTTGTAATGGTCTCAGTGTCTTCTTTGGTCCTAAATTCTTCCCTTATATATAAATATGACAGATAAACTATTCCATGCTTTCTTAATTTGTTTATGGTATCGCCATTTATGATAATATTGGATAATATGTAATGTAGCATAATATTAATTTTCCTCATCTTGGATGAAGCAGAATCTTCCTTGAATCTAAAACAAGCAAAGCAAATGGTAGGAAATGGAGAGTTGGTAATTCTGAGCCCTCTAAGAATGGAGGCATTGAAAGAAGTTCTATTTTTGTTTGTTTGTTTTGCTCCAATTCTGATTAACAGCTGAGGGAGGAAGAGGCAACTAAGGACGCTTAAGATTTGTCAAGTGCCTACACTCCAGGGCTCTGAGATTTCTGGTCCTGATTTTCTTTTGAAAGAAGCATGATATGTCTGAAGTAGAAATTAATGGCTAATTTGATAGTCTAAGCCTCTGCCCCACTTTTTGTATTTTTAATAATATTTTCCCCCAATTACAAACAAAAACAATTTTTAACATTCTTTTTTTTAAACTGAGTTCCAAATTCTCTCCCTTTCTCCCTGGTGAGTTTATCCTGGAGGCACCTAGGGATGTCCTGGATTCCACCAAACAGCAATTGGCAGAAAAGGAAGAGCTAAGAACTCTGAGTCTTCCATAAAGCAAGATTTTAGAACAAGTTTTTAAAAGCTAAAAACAAGGGGATCTTTTTCGCTTTTAAGAAACAAGTTTTAAGCTTTTAAAAAATTAAGCAAAAGAGTTAAAAAGATATTATTTTGTGTTTACAATAGAAGTGGGGGTATCATAACTTAAGAATGATAGATTTGATAAGAAATCAAAACTCCCAAATCTATGTCTAATAAGAAACAACATTGAAACTCAAAGACATACACAGAATAAAAATGGGGTCATAAGAAACACTTGTATTATGCATCAAATAAATCCTAAAATACAAAAGTATCAACCATGATGTCCACCAATACAAAAACAAACATAAAAAATAAAAAAGGTATGAACAAAGAAAGTGTATTTTGCTGAAAGGAACCATAGGCAACAAACCAAAATAAATGATACAGTTATATGCTTAACATCCAAATTCATAAGGAAAATATTAACTGAGCTACTAGAAAACAAAGACAGTGTTACCTGAATGCCCCTCTCCTGGTTTTCTATAAATGAAAGAAAAAATAAGTAACTGAATGAATTGCTAGGGAAACCAGAGCAAAAAGACTTATACCATCTTCAAAAAATGACTGCAAAAGGATTGAAATATTTTTCAGGATCATGTGAAATTTTTATAAAAATGAGCAAGTGTTAGGGAACAGAGATATTGCAAACAAATGTAAAAATGAAGAAATAGTTAATATATCCTTTACAGACTATTCACAATAAAAACAGTGACTGGTTTAGGAAGCAGAAACAAAAGCACAGAGCCCAATGGAAACTTAATCATGAAATCCTAAAGAATGAGTGGGTTGATGAAAAAAAATCATAGAGACAAACCTGTAAAAAATGATAATGATTAAAACAATATATGAAAATTTCTAGTATGCATCTAAAACAGTTCTTTTAGGAGAAAAAATAACTATATCCCTATAAAATAAATTCACAAAATATGGAAAGAGAGCATTAACGAACTGAACATGCATTTGAAAAATTAAAAAGCCAACAAATAAACAAATCTAAAGAAGCAAAACTGAGCAGAAATTTAAAACTAGAGGAGAAATAGACAAAGTAGAAACAAAAATGTTAGAAATGATAAATGAAACTAAAAACTGCTTCTTTGAAAAGGCTAAAAAATTAATCAAATTTAATAAAAATTAATAAACCTTTATCAATTAACTTTTGGGCATCAAATCAAATCCACACAGTAGGAAAGAATTAGAAGATTTTACAACAAAATCATAAGAAATTTAAAAATTAATCAAAACTTATTATGCACATTTATGCTAACAGAATAGAAGAAAAAAGAAATGGAGGAGTGCTTTAAAATATTTAATACTCATCAGAAGATCAAACAGAGGTCTTAATCAAACCACTGAAAAGTAAATAAAGCTAGCTCTAAAGGAAGTACCAAAGGCAGGGAGTGGGGAACAATTCCTAGTGCTTAGAGTTTCACAGGAGAATTCTAGCAAATTTTCAAAGAACAATTAGTGCCCCAAACATACATATTCTCACAAACTGAGAAAGTGCCCTATGCTAGAATCCTTTAATGAGAAAAATATGGCCCAAATACCTAAACCAGAAAAGACACAGGCTATCTACAGACAAATTCCCTTAATGAATATTGATTCAAAAAATTTTAAATAAAAACCTATCAAACAACCTATGGCAATGTATCTAAGAAATTATTCATTATGACTAAGTTGGATTTATTTCAGCAAAGAAAAGATGATTCATAATTAGAAAAACATACAAAACCACATGATTATCTCACGAGTTTTGGGAAAAGTCTTTGACAAAGTACAATGCCCATTGATATTAAAAACCATACAAAGTATAAGCTTAGAGAGTTTTTTAAATGTCCTAAAAGTTACCTATTTAAAACTAAAAACAAATGTCATATACAATAGAGATACCCTAGAACATTTTCTGTACTGACAGGAGCAAAGCAAGGATGCTTACAGTCCCCATTTCATAGAGTGAAACAACTTCTGTAAGGTTTTAGAATACAAAGTGAACCCACACAAAACAGCTTCATTTCTATATTTTTGCACCCACCTCCCCAAATAAGTAGGAAAAGCTAGAAAGAAAACTTCCATTTAAAATAACAATTCATTATAAAATACTTGGGAGTCTATCTGCAAGACAAACCCAGGAACTATATGGACATAATTAAAAAACACTTTTCACATAAAGACAAATCTAAACAATTGCAGAAATATTAATTACTTATGTATAGGCCAAGTCAATATAATAAAAATGGCAATTGTACCTAAATTTATTTAGTGCCATACCAATCAAACTACCAAAGAATTATTTTATAGTGCTAGAAAAAAATATTAACAAAATTCATCTGGAAGAACAAGAGGTCAAGAATACCAAGGAAAACAAGGAAAAAAATGTGAAGGCTGCCAAGTAGTGCCAAATTTCAAAAAATGTTACAAAGCAGTTACCATCAAACCAATTTGGGTCAGCTGAATAGATTAAGTACACAATGCACAGTAGTAAATGACCATGGTAACCTAGTGTTTGAAAAATCCAAAGAATTAAAATTTGGAGGCAAAAACTCAGTATCTGAAAAAAATTGCTGGGAAAACTGCAAAGCAGTTTGGCAGAAACAAGGCAGAGACCATCTCACATTGTATACCAAGATAGCATCAAAATGGATTTAGAAAAATTAGAGGAGCATGGAAAAATTCACCTATCAGATCTATGGAGAAGGAAACTCATAAAAATATAAACCATTTCCCAACTACTATGAACAAGTAGTATTTCAAAAAAATCAAAGCTATCACTAGGTCTAGGGGAAAAAATGCTTTAAATCACTCTAGCTCACTTCCAGAGAGAGAACTGATCAACTCCGAATACAGATTGAAGCATATTTTTCATTTTCTTTATTTATGTTGCTTCTTATTTTGTGATATAGCTAATATGAAAATATATTATATATCTTAGATATCATATTGCTTGCCTTCTCAATGAGTAGGAAAGAGGATGGAAGGAGGGAGTGTATTTAGAACTTAAAAAATAAAAGTTAATTTTTTTTTAGTTCAGCAAAAAGGTGATTTCTCCCAAACATTTAAACAATTAATTCCAATACTACATAAACTATTTGGAAAATAAAAGATAAAGAGGTTCTACGAAATCCCTTCTATGACACAAATGTGGTCTTGATAACTAAAAATGGGAGTCAAAAAGAGAAAGAAAGCTATAGATCAATTTTTATAATGATTATTGATAAGGAAACTTTCAATAAAATGTTGGCAAGGAGACTACAGTAATATATGCTATGATCAACTTGCATTTATACCAGGAATGGAGATCTAGTTCAACACAAGGAAAACTATAAATATAACTGATCAGATTAATAGCAAACTCATAAAATAATGATTATTTCCATATATACAGAAGATTTTGATAAAATACAATACCAATTTCTGTTTTAAAAAAAATATAGGAATAATTGGAGATTTGTTTAAAATTATAAGAAGAATATCTAAAACTAAGAGCAAGTAATATCTTTAATGGAGTATAGTCACAAACCTTTCCAATAAGATCAGGGCTGAAACAGGGATGTCCATCATCACCATTGTTATCTGGTATTTTACTACGAATTCAAGGCATGGAAATAAGATAATAAAAGCATTTTGAAGAACTAAGCATTGACAAAGAAAAAACCAAACAATCAGTTTATATGCATGATATGATGGTTTATTTTTTTAAAAAAAAATCAACTAAAAACCTAATTAAAACAATGAACATTTTCAGTAATGTAATATAATATATAATAAACCCAAACAAAGATTCAGCATTTCTATATATAATCAGTAATCCCTCAGGCAGGTTGGCTCTCTGAGGGAGATACGACTACCCATCATTTTGAAATTTTTCAACTGTTCTTTCCAAGAATCTCAGGGTATTCTTAAGGACTTATATCATCCTTAAAACCAAAAGAGACACAGGTACCATAGGGGAATTCAATTCATCTAATTTCTACCATGATGCTAGATTCACTCTATCCACTAGGTACAAATCTGATGCTATAATGAGCATAGTATCATGAGATGAATTCATGGTGCGGGACCCCCTAGGGATTCTGAGGTCAAGGTAGGTGTCCTCTGTCATTAGAGAAATTCTGAGATTTTTAATCCTGAAACTGGATGGGGAATACCACTTTTTTGTTATCAAGAATTACATGCATTTGTTCCATTAAAATACAGCTCTGTCCATGTTGGCAACATTGTTCACATTCTGTAGTGTTTTTAAAAGAATCTGAGGTGTCATCAACTATGGCCAAGAGCACATACTTGTAGATTATGGAGAAATGAGAGAAGCAAGGGGAAAAATTACCTTTCACATCCACAGATAAAGGAAGAGGTTATGAGCAAACAAGCTATACTGATGATCATAGAAAATAAAATGAACAATTTTGTTGTATAAAATTGAAAGAACTTTTGCACAAAGATATCTTGTACAATTGCATGTGTTCGTCCTTTGTTGCAGAAGAAGACCATGCCATCAAAGAAATAATGACATGACTTGCACTTGACTTTATTTTGAGTGAGGGAGGGCTGTGCAGGTCACTACCCTCACTTCCAAAGCCATCTGAATCCAGGGACCAGATATTCATCAGGATGACTGGAGATGACCCAGGATGAGGCAGTTGGGGTTAAGTGACTTGCCCAAGGTCACACAGCTAGTGAGTGTCAAGTGTCTGAGGTGAGATTTGAACTCAGGTCCTCCTGGCTCCTGCATTGGTGCTCTATTCACTGCACCACCTAGCTGACCCTCTTGTACAATTAAAATTGGAAGGAAAACAGGTCAGTGGGGGAAAATTTGAAGTACATTTGTCTGCTAATATATGTATATATGGAATAGCTTCTAATTTATCAGACTAAGAGCCATGCACCAATAGATAAATGGTCAAAGGCTATGAAGAGGTAGGCTTCAAAGGAAGAAATCACAGCACTCAACAACCACAGGATGAAATGTTCCAAGTTACTAATAATTAGAGAAATGCAAATTAAAGCAACTCTGAGATTCCATTTCTCCTCCATTAAACTGGCTGACAAAAATGAAAAATGAAACCACATCCACACTCACACACACTCCATACCACACCCACACCAGCTTTCTTTTGTATGTTATCTTCCTCTACTAGAATGTAAATCCCTTGAGACAGGGACTTTTTTTTTTTGGTATGTGTATCACAGGCACATAGTAGGTACTTTATAAATGTTTGCTGATTATTAATGAACAAAATGACAAATGCTGCAGAAGCTACAGGAAAATGGGCACACAGAAATCATTGCTAGTAGAGATGCAAATTGCTCAGACACACTGGGAAACAAGTCATAATTGTATCCCAAAAGTTACTAACTTGTGGCCCATCTGTACCACCACTGGGCTTCAACCACATGAGGAGCAAAGGAAAAAGAAAAGAACCCATACATACAAAAATATTTATAGGAAAGTTTTTTGAAGTAACCCCAACCTGGAAACCAAGGGGATGTCCAACTATGCTGAAATAACTAAATAAACTGTGGTCTATGATTATAATGACAGCTAATATTTTCTTGTGCCATAAGAAATGAGCAGTGTCAGAGGAAACTGGCAAGAATTCTTATTGATTGAAGTGAGCAGAACTGGAACAAATTACACAATGACAAGCATATATGGAGAAAAAAAGTTTAAAAGCTTTTAGAAACCTAATTACTGCAGTCTAGAGGGCTGTGGATGAATCACACCACCCACCACCTGCAAGAATGGTGATGGACTGAATTCTAAAATGACACCTGCCTATTTGGACAAGGTCAAGATGGGAATCGGTTTTGCTAGAATGTGCATGTTTATTGTGAAGGTTTTGTCACTGGGAGAAAGTAATAATAAAAGCTTGTAAAAAATAAATTTTAAAAGCCTTTAAAATAAAAGAATTACTCTTCCCAGTCCAATTAAATATACAAATTATCCCTCTGTGCATTTTTAAATATTTAAGATGAGGAGGTGTCCATACCTGACTGGCCTCTCAAAGCTATATTAGCTCTGCATTCAGTTCAGTGAGCCTTAAAAAGGTGGGGTTTACCCTTGGAAAGACGTCAGAACTCTGATCAAAGCAATGACCAATTAAGATCCTAGAAGACTGACGATGAAGCACTGGACCCGCATCTTGACAGCTGAGGAAATCTAAATGCAGAATAAGACGCGTTTTTACACACGGGCAAGTTGTAGATTTGTTTTGCTTGACCATACATATTTGTTACGAAGGCTATCATTTTCTTTCTTTTTTTCAATGAGGTGGAGGGTGGGAGGTAGAGAAGACAGAGGTGGGGGGAAAGGGGGAAAAAAAGACTGTCACTAAGGTATCTAAAAAAATAAAACAAACCACTAAACAAACAAGAACAGAAGGCCAGAAAGAAACATTGGAACCTTTGAAAAATGCGGAATGAAATTATTAAATATTAAAAAAAAATCTGAGCTATAGATGACAAAGAGCAACAGGTGCATGAACATTCCCCTTTTCCTAGTGTATGATGTACATGGAAATGTTTGTTTGATCGGATGTTTGTGGAGTCCGGAATAATAATGAATGAATGAATGAAAACAAAAAGGTACAAAAATAAGAGGTATTTTATAGAACAGCTCTTCTTCCCCCACCCACCCGTCCCACTTTCTGGGCCCTGCTCCCCAGAGGGAGGCAGGGGAGGGGGTGAAGGCGAGGGCAGTGTTGTCTGGGGCCGCCAAAGGTGGGAGGGGGGTCACAGGGTGTATTCTTGGAGGACCTCCATCCCTCCCGACAGACAACGACCTGGGAACATCCCTGGGTAAAGTCCAAAAGGCCCTGGACGGAGGTCTGGGGGTGTGAGTGGATTGGGGGGCGTGCACATCCGCTAGGGGTTCTGGGGAGGGAAGTGAGGGAGTGATGGGGATGGTCCTCGGGACTTACTTACCTCACACACACAGGGGACTCCCACGGGGGATCGGCAAGGCCTGGGGTCTGTGGCGAGGTTCTGATGGACCTTGAGCTACCGTCAGCCCTTTTTCACAGAATGCGCAACACCCTAGCCCAGGTGAAATCCGCAGAAAGGAGGAGACCTGTGACGTCAGTCACCTCGGGAGGGGAGGATTGATTCAGCCAATGGAAAGCGCGTCTGGAGACTGGGGGTGGAAGGGTGAGTAGGGTGGGTAGTGCTGGTGGTGGTGGTGGTGTGTGTGAGTGTGTGAGTGTGTGAGTGCGTGTGTGTGTGTGTGTGAGTGTTCGCGCGCGCGCACGTGCGTGTGGCTTCCACAGAACAAATCAAGTCAAGTTGTCAATCAATGTTGGGTCAGCAGCTCCCTCAATGGAAGTCAGAAAGGACACAGAACAAACCAGAGAGAGAGAGAGAGAGAGAGAGAGAGAGAGAGAGAGAGAGAGAGAGAGAGAGAGAGAGAGACCATCTTATGAAATAAGCTGATAAAATGGCCAAACATACCAAAATTTTCAGGATTCAGGCCAAGGAATTCTTATGTATAATTTATCTTTTCAAGTATATTCATGAGTACAAAAATATTTATAGGGTTTTTTTTTTTTTGTTCTGGCCAAAAACTGGAAATGGAGGGGATGCCTATCAATTGGGGAATGGCTGAACATGTTGAGGTATATGAATGTCATGGAATATTATTGTGCTATAAAAAATGACGAACAGGAGGCCTTCAGAAAAACCTGGAAACTGAACTGATGTTGAGTGAAATGAGCAGAACCAGGAGAACATTATACACAGTAATAGCCATAGTATTTGATGATTGTTTTGAGTGGACTTAGCCCTTCCCCGAAATTCAGGGACCTAAAACATTTCCAAAGAACTCATGATGCATAATGTATCCACATTCAGAGAAAGAACTATGGAATCAGAATGTGGAATGAGGTAGACTATTTTATGTTTTTTTTTTTCTCATGTTTTCTCCTATTCTTTTTAATTCTTCTATGCAATATGACTAATGTGAAAATGTGTTTAATATGAATGTATGTGTAGAGTCCATATAAGATTGAATGCTGTGTGGTGGAAGGATGGGGAGAAAATTTGGAATTTATGGAAGTGATTGTTGAAAATTGAAAACAAATAAGTGAAGAAATTTGGGGAAAAGCAAATATGTTCATTATTTTTTCTTTATTTATTTTTAGGTTGAAACATTCATTTCCACGAGATTTCCACAATTCCAAATTTTCTCCCCATCTCTCACCTTCCCCACCCCAAAACACCATACATTATGATTACCCCTTCCCCCAATCTGCTCCCCTTCTATCACACCTCTCTTCCCTTATCCCCATCTTCTCTCTTTTTTTGTAGGGCAAGATGGATTTCTATATCCCATTACCTGTATCCTGATTTCCCAGTTGCATACAAAAACAATTCTCAACATTCATTCCTTAAACTTTGAGTTCCAACTTCTCTCCTTTCCTCCCTCCCCACCCATCCCCACTGAGAAGGCAAGCAGTTCAATATAGGCTATATATGTGTAGTTTTGCTAAAGACTTCCATAATAGTCATGTTGTGAAAGATTAATTATATTTCCTTCCATTCTATCTTGTTTCCTATTTATTCTGGTCTCACTTTGAACCTTGTCCCTCCCCTAAACTGATTAGTTCTTATTACTCCCTCCTCACATTTGCCCTCCCTTCTATCATCCCCCCAAACCACTTATGCCCTTCTCCCCTACTTTCCTGTAGTGTAAGATAGATTTTCATATCAAATTGAGTGTGCATGTTAATCCCTCCTTAAGCCAAATGTGGTGAGAGTAAGCTTCATTTTTCCCTCTAACCTCCCCCCTTTTCCCTCCATTGAAAAAAACTTTTTTTGCCTCTTTTATGAGATAATTTTCCCCTTCTATTTCTCCTTTTCTCTTCCCAATATATTCCTCTCTCACCATTTAATTTTATTTTTTTAGATTTCATCCCTTCCTATTCAACTCACCCTGTGCCTTCTGTCTATACATATGTGTGTGTGTATAATCCCTCCAACTACCCAAATACTGAGAAAAGTTTCAGGAGTTAAAATATGATCTTTCTATGTAAAGAATGTAAACAGTTTAACTTTAGTAAATCTATTGGGATTTCTCTTTCCTGTTTACCTTTTCATGCTTCTTTTGACTCTTGTGTTTGCAAGTGAAATTTTCTTTTCAGCTCTGGACTTTTCATGAAGAATGCTTGAAAGTCCTCTATTTCACTGAAAGACCATTTTTCCCCTGAAACATTATACTCAGTTTGCTGGATAGGTGACTCTCGGTTTTAATCCTACTTCCTTTGATTTCTGGAGTATCCTATTCCAAGCTCTTCGATCCCTTAATGTAGAAGCTGCTAGACCTTGTGTTATCCTGATTATATTTCCATAGTACTCGAATTGTTTCTTCCTGGTTGCTTGCAATATTTTCTCCTTGACTTAGGAACTCTGGATTTGACTACAATGTTCCTAGGAGTTTCTCTTTCTGGATCTCTTTCAGAAGGTTATCGGTGAATTCTTTCAATATTTATTTTACCCTCTGGTTCCAGAATATGAGGGCACTTTCACTTGATAATTTCATGAAAGATGATGTCTAGACTCTTTTTTTTGATCATGGCTTTCAGGCCGTCCCATAATTTTTAAATTTTCTCTCCTGGATCTATTTTCCAGGTCAGTTGTTTTTCCAATGAGACATTTCACATTATTTTCCTTTTTTTCATTCTTTTGGTTTTGTTTTGTAATTTGTAGGTTTCTCATAACATTATTGGCTTCCATCTGCTCCCTTCTCATTTTTGAAGAGCTATTTTCTTCAGTGACCTTTTGAACCTTCTTTTCCATTTGGCCAATTCTGTTTTTTAAGGCATTCTTCTCCTCATTGGCTTTTTGGATCTGTTTTGCCAATTGACTTAGCCTATTTTTAAAGGTGCTATTTTCTTCAGCATTTTTTGGAGTCTCCTTTAGCAAGCTGTTGACTCACTTTTCATGATTTTCTTGCATTGCTCTCATTTCTCCTCCCAATTTTTCCTCCACCTCCCTTACTTGATTTTCAAAATCCTTTTTGAGTTCTTCTATGGCCTGAGACTATTGCATATTTATTTTGGAGATTTTGGATGGAGAAGCCTTGACTTTTGAGTCTTCCTCTGATAGTAAGTATTGCTCTTTCTCATCTGAAAGGATGGAAGAAAATACCTGTTCACCAAGAAAGTAGCCTTCTATAGTCTTTTTTTTTCCCTTTTTGGGGGCATTTTCCCAGCCAATTACTTAAATTTTGAGTCCTTTGTCAAGAGGAGAGTATACTCTTGGGACCTGTAATTTTTCAGTTCCTCCAAGGTGGCACAATGAAGGGAGAAGAGTTTACTCCTCTACAGGCCTGCACTCTGATCTGGTAGCTACCAAAGCTTTTCTGCCCAGGTTCTGCAAGTAGAATTCCCTTTCCAGGGCCTCTACCAGCTCCACCATGCCAGCACTGCTCCTCACCCCAGGGTCATCTCTCAGTGCTGAGACACACATCAGTGGTTCAATTCCCTCAAGGTCTTTAGGTGGAGGGCTCCAAAAGTGGAAGTTGCTGCTGCTGCCACTTCCACCACCTGGAGCCGGGTCTAGGGGAGGACCCTGCTCCCTTCTCACCCAAGTGAAAAAGCTTCCTCACTGACCTTTGAAGCTGTCTTTGGCATTTGTGGGTTGAGGGATCTGGGAAGCACAGTCACTGCTGGGGATTCCACCCCCAAGGCCTGCTCCCATCCTGTTCCTGCTAGTGCAGTGCAGCCAAGGCTGGGCTGGGTTCTGTGGGCTGGGCTATGCTCCCCACCCCATGGGATAGATCTTTTTTGTAGGCCTTCCAGGCTACCTTGGGCTGGAAATCTCTTTCACTGTGTTATTCTGTGACTTCTGCTGCTCTAGAATTTGTTTAGAGTCATTTTTTTACAAGTATTTTATAGGCTGTGAGGAAGAACTAGAGTAGGTGCATCTTTCTATTCTGCCACCTTGACTCTGCTCCCAAACAAGTATATTCATGAATGGAAGAAAAAGTCTGGAAAAGAAACAAATAGAAAAAAAACACAACTGAACATTAAAAATTATGAAAAAAAGAAATAAATAATATTTGGGCAAAGTAAACAGCTAATTGATTGCTTTTCAAAGGACAGCCAAATTTACAGGATTACTTTAATGGAAAAAAAGGATGAAGGTAAGTCATTCAGTTAGCATTTAATAAGTGCCTACCATGTGCCAGGTACTGTGCCAAGCAGTGGGGATGAAAAAGGAGGCAGATGACAGTCCCTGGCCTTAGAGCTCACAATCTAATGGAGGGAGACAATAAGCAAACAAACATGCACAACCAAGATACCCGCAGGTAGGAAATAATTAACAGAAGGAAGGCATGAGAATTCAGAAGGTTTGGGCAAAGCTTCTTGTAAAATATCAAATTAGTAGGTACTTGAAGGAAGAAAGGGAAACCAAGAAGCAGAGATGAGGAGGGAGAGCATTCCAGGCAGGTAGGACAGTCAGAGAAGAAGCTGCAAGTCAAAGATGGAGTGTCTTGTGGTGGAAGAGCCAGGAGGCCAGTGTCAGTGGATTGAAGAACATATGGAAAGGGAATAAGGTGCAAAGAGACTGGGAAGGTGGGAGGGGGCTAGGTTAGGAAGGGCATTGAATGCCAAACAGAGGATTTTGTGTTTGATCCTGGAGGCAATAGAGCACCATTGGAGTTTATGAGTCTTTGTATGTGCGTGCATGTATGTATGTATGTGTGTATGTATGTATGTTTGTGTGTATGTGGGGGGGAGAGGGGCATGAGGTAGGGGTGGTATTGATGAGGGTTGAAAAACAGGGGCACAGCTGGTTCAAACTAACAAATTCTATAGGTGCAGTTGACTGTATCAAGAAGAATAATAAAGGCTCTGATCGGGCAGCCTATCCTCAGGCTAGAGCGAGACTGCCTGGGACAGGCTAGTGAGAAATGTGATCTTTAGAGAGAAATGTGATTTTAGTACTGGAGTCCAAGTACAGCACCCAAGCACCCCATCAGTATTGTTACACCTCTACTTTAGGATAATAACTTTGGTGGCTGAATGAAGCATGGACTGGAGTGGGAAGACACCTGAGGCTGATGAAATAAAGGAAAGTATTAGAAGTTCTTTTGCCCAATTTAATGCCAACAAAACTGAAAAATGGATGAATACATACAAAAACATAAAGTACCCAGATTAACAGAACAAAAGAATTTGAACAAACCATAAATGAACTTGCAAAGGTTGGGGGAAGTATAGAAGGAACCCAAAAAGCAAATGGATTTTCAAGTGAATTCTAACAAGTTTTTAAGAAACCACTAACTTTGGTTTTAAATAAATTGTCTCTTAACATAAAGAAACTCCTGTAACAAATTTATGATTTTAAGTATCAAAAATGAGGACAAGAAAAGTCAAAGAAAGAATATGATAGACCATTCTCTGTCATTAACATCAATACAAAAATACTGAATAAAATATTGGCAAAGAAGTTACCAGAATATATTACAAAGATTTTATTGTGGTCTGATCACGTTTATACTAGGAAAACCACTCTGATTCAATATTAAGAAAAATTACAAATACAAAAAGTCATGTTAATAACAAAAACTAGAAAATGCATAATTATATAAATAGATATTGTGTCCATCTTGATTTTAGATAAATACTGTTTTAATGGTATTTTATTTTTCCAATTACTTAGAAAGACAATTTTTGACATTCATTTTAAAATAAAATTTTGAGTTTCAAATTTTCTCTCCCCCCTTTCCTCCTCTCTTTCTAAGACAGTAATTTGATATAGATTCTATATGTGCAGCTATGCAAAACATATTTCCTTATTAGACATATTGTGAAAGAAGAAACAAAACAAAATGAAAAAGAACACGATAAAAAATAGAGTGAAAATACTGTGCTACAATCTGCATTTAGTATTTTCCATCATGAGTCTTTTGAATTTGTCTTGGTTCATTGTATTGCAGAGAAGAGCTAAGTCTAGCAAAGTTGATCATGGCACAGTGTTGCTGTTACTGTGTACTGGTTCTCACTTCACTCAGCATCAGTTCATGTAAGGCTTTCCAGGTTTTTCTAAAATCTGCTTTTTCATTATTTCTTATAGTGCAATAGTATTCCGTTACATTCTTATACCCCAACTTGTTCAGCCACTCCCCAATTGATGAGTATCTTCTCAATTTCCAAATCTTTGATACCACAAAAAGAGCTGCTTTAAATATTTTCGTACATATAGGTCTTTTTCCTTTTTTTATGACTGTCTTTGGGATATAGACCTAGTAGTGGTATTACTGGATCAAAGGGTATCACAGTTTGATTGCCTTTTTGGGCATAGTTCCAAATCACTCTCCAGAATTGTTGGATCAGTTCAACACTCAACCAACAGTGTATTAGTACCCCAACTTTCCCACATCCCCTCCAACATTTGTCTGATAAGTTTGAAGTTGTAATTTAGAGTTGTTTTAATTTGAATTTCTCTAAACAATAGAGGTTTAGAGCATTTTTTCATATGACTATAGATTGCTTTGATTTCTTCATCTGAAAAATAGCCTTTTCATATCCTTGACCATTTATCAGTTGGGGAATGACTTGTATTTTTTAAATTTGACTGAGTTCTCCATATATTTGAAAAATGAGGCATTTAGCAGAGACACTTGCTGAAAAAAATTGTTTCCCTGGTTTCTTCTTTCCTTTTTATCTTGGTTGCGTTGATTTTCTTTCTGCCAAAACTTTTGAATTTGATGTCATCAAAACTATCCATTTTAGATCTTTTGATTGGTTATCAGTTCTTTCTTTCTTCACAAATCTGACAAGTAAACCTTTCCGTTATTACTTTTTCTTATGTCTCATGTCAATACCCTTTATTTCTAAATCATTTATCCATTTTGACCTTATACAACATAAGGTGCTGATCTATACCTAGGTTCTATCACAGTGTTTTTGAGATTTCCGAGTATATTTTATCAAATAGTGAGTTCTTATCCCAAAAGTTGGAGTCTTTGGGTTTACAAACAGTAGCTTACTAGACTCATTGACTACTGCGTTTTGTGTACCTAATCTTTTTTACCGATCCACCACTTCATTTCTTAACCAGTATCAAATAGCTTTGATAACTGCTGTTTTATATTACAATTTGGAATCTGGTATGGCTAAAACCACCTTCCCTAGCATTTCTTTTCATTAATTCCCTTAATATTCTAGACCTTTTGTTCCTCCAGATGAATTTTGATCTTATTTTTTCTACCTCTAGAAACAATTTTTTCGTAGTTTTATTGGTATGGCACTGAATAAGTAAATTAATTTAGGTAGAATTATCATTTTTATTATATTAGTTTGGTCTATTCACAAGCAACTGATGTTTTTCTACTTATACAGATCTGACTTTATTTGTTCAAAAAGTATTTTGTAATTATGTTCATGTAGTCCCTGGGTTTGTTTTGGCAGATAGACTTCCAAATATTTATAACGTCTACAGGAACTTCAAATGGAATTTCTCTTTCTATCTCTTGCTGTTGAGCTTTGTTAGTAATATACAGAAATGCAGATGATTTATATGAGTTTATTTTATATCCTGCAACTTTGCCAAAGTTGTTTATTATTCCAAGTAGTTTTTTATTTCATTCTCTAGGATTAGTAATAATAATTTCAACTATCAAATCATAAACGAACACAGCAAATATCACTGATGGAGTACAGTGTGTGTATATCTCCTTTGGCCCAGGAGCAGACCTCTGATTCCAATGCTCTTTTTATTGGAACATACAGAAGATTAAGTGATGCTAAGACATGGGAAGTTACTCAAGCCAGGAGGACACACCTCCTATGTGGCTGAGGTGGGATTGTTTGTCAGGTCTTCTGATCTTTTAACACCAAAATGATAGACATGGGCATATTTTTTTTACTCCTTTTTGTATTTCCCCTATTGCAGTTTCATTTTCCTTTATCCAATGTGTATTCAAGGGTGGCAAAATTAGTGGACATTTCCTGGGGCAAATGGTTTTGCAGCTCAGGTCACATTCTGGGGCCTCCTGGAAAGCCAGGTTTTTCTATTTTTGGCCTATTTTTGTGTGTGTTCATCCTGCGTTGCTGAAGAAGACCATATCATCAGAGAAATGATGACATGACTTGCACCTGACTTTGTTTGGAGTGAGGGAGGGCTGTGCAGGTAACCAGCCTCACTTCTCCCCCAGAGCCATCTGAATCCAGTTACCAGATATTCATCAGGATGATTGGAGATGACCCACGATGAGGCAATTGGGATTAAGTGACTTGCCCAAGGTCACATAGCTAGTGAGTGTCAAGTGTCTGAGGTGAGATTTGAGCTGAAGTCCACCTGACTCCTGCACTGGTGCTCTATCCACTGTACCCCCTAGCTGCCCCTAAGTCTCTAGGACTTCTTGCTGTTGACCATCACTTTTTCTCCTGTAGTTCATGCCATTCTTTTTTCTTTCTTTTTATTCAGTTATCATTTATTTCATTTAGACATGTTTTGAAAGTTTGATTTTTGAATTTTCTCTTTTCCACTGTTCCCCCACCCACTGTGATCACAAGAAATATATCAATTATACCCATGAAATCATACAAAACATATTTCTCTATTAGTTTTATAGTGAAAATAATGCAAAAATAACAAAATATTATGGTTCAGTCTGTGTTTAGACTCTATCAGTTCTTTCTCTGGAGGTAGATAGCATTTTTTCTTATCAGTCTTTTGGAATTTTCTCAGATCATTGTATTGAACAGAACAACTAACTCATTTACTGTCATCATAGAGTATTGCTGTTAGTGAGTATAATATTCCTCTGGTTCTACTCACTTCACTTTGTATCAGTTCGTGTAAATCTTTCCAGGTTTTTCTGGAATCATTCTGCTCACTATTTCTCCTTTTTTTCAATATTTTTCCTAATTGCAAGTAAAACAATTGTTAATATGCATTTTTTTGAAATTTGAATTCCCAAGTCTTTTTCTCACGCCCTCCCCTACCTTGCTTTAGGCAGCATGCAATTTCACATAGATTATATATGTGCAGTCATGGAAAACATATTTCCATATTAATCATGTCCCAAAATAAAACATAAAGAAATAATGGAAAAAGAAAAAATTATATGCTTCCTGGCAAGCATCCTGGAAGATATGTCCACAACTGAGCAATAAGGATAGGTAGGGACTGGGGAAATTATGGGTAAAAAAATTTACTTTGGCCAGATGAAGGATGGGACCTTGGGTATTATTCTGAGTTAGATGATTTGCACATCTCCAGGGTAGGCAAACCAGGGATTTTCAGTGCTGTTGAGAGGGGTTTTGAAACAGCAGTTGTGGGAGGTGATTAGGTACTGGGAATATCCTTTGGAAAGGCTAAAGTAGGACTTCGAAGGCTTTTAAATATGAACATAAAAAAAGGAGAATCTCTCTCTCCCTTTCTGACTATAGTCAAGGTGGAGGCACACAAGAGAAAGAGAAGGAAAAAAACCAATAAAGTGAAGATTATTTCTATAGATAGTCTGGGATAATATTATCAAGGGAAGTGTGTGATCAGAATTTGAAAAAAAACAAGACAGGTGCAGTTGTGAAAGGAAAAGATAGTTTAACAAAATTAGGGATAAAGGAAATAAGTAGGAAGTTAAGAAAAATTATAGTCTCTTTTGCACTGATATTATGAATAGAGGACTTGAATAAAAGAAGGGTAGAAATTTGGAAAGAGAAGTAAGGGTATCATTCAAATAAGGAGGATATGAAAAAGTTTATTTGGTAATTCTTCATAATATGGAAAATATATTTGCAGTATTGAATTACTTGGGGTTAGTATAGCATTAGCAGGGTCTATTTTAATCATTATGTGAAAAATATGTATTGATAATTTCATTACTGCTTAACAGAGGTTATATTTGCAATTTCTGAGTTTCAAAAAATTGTCATGGATCCTAAAAGAGGGGCAAAAATCCAAGACTGTTATTATAAATATTCAGCAGTTGACCAATTAAAAGTAGCTGGCCCTATAATTTGAAGTGCTAGTAGTAAATGGTCCTTTGATAAATTGACATTTGTGCATTACCATTAATGAATATAAATCCAGCTTTGATTTGGTCCTGAAATAAAATCATTATGTCATCTCATTTGTAGTGAAATGTGTTCTCCTGTTAGGATAATGGTGGTAAATCAGAAGTTGATGCAAACATAAATTTGTAATTTGGCATTAAAGCACAAGAAAAAAATGCTAAAAAAATCATTAATTAGGGTGAAAGCCCAAAGAATTTTATTCCTTTTAATAGGACACTGTCTCTTCTGTCACCTGCAGGAATTGGAATTGTTTTGTGAGTGAGGCAAATTGGGAAAGGAGGATCCCCAGGCAAGCTCTACAAGGCAGTGTCAGAAACTACCTTGGGGAGAGAGCCCAGACTGCATAGCTCAGAAATTTTCATTCCATGAGGAATATAGAGAATAGAGAGATACCAGATAATTATAGAGTTCATGAATCAGAAATTGGAGGATTAGGATACAGCAAGAGAGAATGGGTAAGAGAGTGAGAGAAATCCTCTCTAGAAAGAGTTTCCAAATAAGGAATTTCTTTAAAAATACTAATGAGCAGTAATAAAGGGGAATAGAGGAAACTGGAGTTGACTAATAGCTAGAAAACAGGACAAGAATTAAATTATTAGATAAAAGCAGGAAATAAAGTTGAATTTATAATGTTAAAAAAAGGGAAAGGGGTAACAAATGGGAGATAGGGTGAGAGGAAGATTGCTAGTGAGAACAGAGTCACCCTAAAAAATTAAGCTAAATTAATTAAAGAGATGTAATACTGTGTTAACAGCAGAAGAGAGAAAAAAATCTAAGCTTGGAAAAAAAACATCAGATGTAAATGGAAAGAAAATACAAGTGTAATTGTCATAATTTTAATGCAAATGGATTAAAAAATCCAGTGAAAGAGAAAAAGGGCAGAATGGATAAGGAAACAGGACCCTACAATCTGTGACTTAGAAGAGACACATTAAAAAAAAAAAAAGATAAGGGGATGGAGCTAAGGTTGGCGGAGTAAAAGGATGAACCTGCTCCGGTTCTTCCCCCATTTCCCTTAAAATACCTGTAAAAAAATGACTAAACAAATTCTAGAGCAGCAGAACCCAGAAAATGACAGAGTGAAACAGATTTCCAGCCCAAGATGGCCTGGAAGGCCAACAGAAAGAATCTATCACACTGGACTAGGAGAGAAGTGCAACCCAATCTGGGTTATGGCCCAGAAAAGACTAGAGCAGGTTTCAGGGTTCAGTATCACAGGGAGCAACTGCCATTTCCAGATTTCTCAACCCACAAATGCCAAAGAGCTTCACAGTTCAGCAAGAAAGTTCTTTCACCTGGGTGAGTGGGGAGCACAGTCAGGCTCCTCCCCCCAAAAAAAATAAAACTTGTTACACAATATGGGCAAACTATTTATATTCCTATAAGGGATGATGATACTTGGTAATCTTGAGAATTGTATATTTATTATGAAATATAAAGGGGATATACATAGATAGAGGGAGTGGGTATAGATTAAGTGATGTGTTGATAACAAGTGTGTTTAAATGGTGTGAAGGGATTGTAATGGCCGATGTGAAAAGGAGGAGGCAGAAAAAAATAATTTCCACCACAGGAAGAGGCACATAATTATATTACAGTTGAGGGAAAGAGGGGAGGGAGATGAGCACTGTTTGAGAGGTACTCTTACCTGATTGGATCCAAGGAGCATAAAACAAACTCAGGTAAACATAGAAATGCAATTAGTTCTATAAGCAGTAGGAGGGGAAGGGGGAAAGAAAAGGGAGGGGAGGCTAAAAGGGAGGGACAAAATAGTAAGGGAAAAGGAGATTAAAAGGGAGGGGGGATGAAAGAAAGGAGGGAGGACTGAGTGAAGTGGTGGTCAAAAATTAAAATATTGTGGAAAGAAAGGGAGAAGGGAGAACTAAAAACATCAACAAGGGGAAAAGGGATGGAGGGAAAGACACAGATAGTAATCATAAATGTGAATGGGATGAACTTTCCCATAAAACAGAGACAGATAGCAGAACAGATTTAAAACCATAATCCGACAATAAGTTGTTTCCAAGAAACACATTTGAAAGAGGGGCATACACATAAGGTAAAGGTAAGAGGTTGGAGCAGAATATTTTGTACTTCAGCTGATGTAAAAAAAGCAGGGTTAGCAATCCTAATCTCAGAAAAAGCAAAAGCAGAAATAGAACTAATCAAAAGAAATGAGGAAGGAAACTATATCCTGCTAAAAGGCACCATAGCTAATGAAGCAATTTCATTACTAAACATATATGCACCAAGTGATATAGCATCCAGATTCTTAGAGGAGAAGTTAAGGGAGTCACAGGAAGAAATAGACAGCAAAACTCTACTAGTGGGGGACCTCAACCTCCCCCTCTCTGAACTTGATAAATCTAACCAAAAATAAACAAGAAAGAAGTTAAGGAGGTGAACAGAACTCTGGATAAGGTATATATGATAGAACTCTGGAAAAATTTGAATGTGGATAGAAAGGAATATAACATTTTCTCAATGGTACATGGCACATATACAAAAGTGGACCACGTACTTGGGCATAAAAACCTCACAACACAGTGCAGAAAGGAAGAGATAGTCAATGCATCTTTCTCAGATCACAATGCAATAAAACTTATATGTAATCAAAGGCCATAGAAATATAAACCAAAAACTCATTGGAAACTAAAAAAATGTAGTCATAAAGAATGAGTGTGTTAAACAACAAATTATAGAAACAATCAACAGCTTCATTCAAGAGAATGACATTAATGAGACAAGCTACCAATTCTTACGGGATACTGAAAAAGCAGTTCTTAGGGGAAGTTTTGTATCTTTGAATTATTACATAAATAAAATAGAAAAAGAAGAGATCAATGAATTGGGCATGCAGCTGAAGAAGCTCAAAAAAAGAACAAATTGAAAATCCCCAAGTAAATACCAAATTATAAATAATGAAAACCACAGCAGAGATGAATAAAATTGAAATTAAGAAAACTGTTGAACTAATAAATAAAACTAAGAGGTGGTTTTATGAAAAAAAATAAAATTGATAAAATTTTGGTCAGTTTGATTTAAAAAAGAAAGAAGAAAACCAAACTACCAATATCAAAAATGAAAAGGGTGAACTCACCTCCAAAGAGGAGGAAATTAAAGCAATAATTAGAAATTACCTTGCCCAACTTTGTGCCCATAAATTGGACAATTTAAATGAGATGGATGATTATTTTAAAAGATATAAATTGTCAAGATTAACAGAGGAGGAAATTTAATACTTAAATAAGCCAATCGCAGAAAAAGAAATTGAACAAGCCTTCAATGAACGCCCTAGGAAAAAAAATCTCCATGGCTGGATGGACTCACAAGTGAATTCTATCAAACATTTAAAGAACTGTTAATTCCAATACTATATAGAATATCTGAGAATATCATGGAAGAAGGAGTTCTCCCAAGTTCTTTTTATGATACAAATATGGTTATGATACCTAAACCAGGAAGAGTCAAAACAGAAAAAGAAAATTACAGACCAATTTCTCTAATGAATATAGATATAACAATTTTAAATAAGATTTTAGCAAAAAGAATACAACAATGCATCATGAGAAAAATACATTATGATCAGGTAAGATTTACACCAGCAATACAGGGCTGCTTCAGTATTAGGAAAACTCTTGGCATTATTGATCATATCAACAACAAAAATAACAGAAACCACAAGATTTTCTCAATAATTGCAGAAAAAGCTTTTGACAAAATACAGCACCCATTACTATTGATAACACTGGAGAGCATAGGAACAAACAGAACTTTCCATAAAATAATATGCAATATCTACCTAAAGTTTTCAGCAAACATTATATACAGTGGAGATAAGCTGGATGCATTTGCAATAAGGTTAGGGATGAAACAACGATGTCCATTATGACCACTATTATTCAGTATGGTACTAGAAATGTTAACTGCAGCAATAAGAGAAGAAAAAGAAATTGAAGGAATTAGAATAGACAAGGAAGAAACTAAGTTATCACTCCTTGCAGATGAAATGATTGTACACATAGAGAATCCCAGAGATTTCAGTAAACAAGTACTTGAAATAATAAGCCAATTTGGCAAAGTTGCAGGTTATAAAATGAAACCACACAAATCTTCTGCATTTCTATATATTACTAAAAGACTCCAACAGCAAGAGATATAAAAAGAAATCCCATTTAAAGCTGGGGAAGACACTATAAAATATTTGGGGGTCTGCCTGCCAAAACAAACCCAGGGACTACATGAACACAATTACAAAACACTTTTTGCACAAATAAAGTCAGATCTAAGTAAGTAGAAAATCATCAGTTGCTTGAAGGTATGCTGAGCCAATATAACGAAAATGACAATTCTACATAAATTAATTTACTTATTCAATGCCATACCAATCAAACTATCAGATAATTATTTTGTAGAGCTGAAAAAAATAATACAAAAATTCATCTGGAAGAAAAAAAGGTCCAGAATATCAAGGGAACTAACGAAAAGAAATGCTAAGGAAGGTGGCCTAACTCTACCAGATCTTAAATTGTATTATAAAGCAGCAATTATCAAATGCACTTGGTACTGGCTAAGAAACAGAATGGGAGACCAATGGAATATGTTAGGTCTTCAAGACACAGCAGTCAATGAATATAGCAATCTATTGTTTGATAAACCCAAGGACTCCAGGTTCGGGGATAAGAACTCACTTTGACAAAAATTACTGGGAAAACTGGATAACAATGTTGCAGAAACTACACATAGGCCAATGGCTGATGCCATACATGAGAATAAAGTCCAAATGGGTACATGATCTAGGTATGAAGATTGATACAATAAACAAACTAGTGAAGCAAGGAATAGTGTATTTATCAGATTTATGCGGAAGGGAAAAAATTTTGACTAAATAAGAGATTGAAAGCATTATGAAGTGTAAAGTGGACAATTTTGATTATATTAAATTTAAAAGTTCTTGCACAAGCATTGCAACCAAGATTAGGAAGGAAGCAGAAAAATGGGAAAGAATTTTTGCAACCAGTATCTGTGATAAAGGCCTCATTTCTAAAATATAGAGAGAACTTTGTCAAATGTACAAGAATCCAAGTCATTCCCCAATTGCTAAATGGTCTAAGGATATGAACAGGCAGTTTTCAGAGAAAGAAATTAAAGCTATCTATACTCATATGAAAAAATTCTCTAAATCACTACTGATTAGAGAGATGCAAATCAAAACAATTCTGAAATACCACATCACACCTATCACTTTGGCTAACAGGACAAAACAGGATGATAATAAATGTTGGAGAAGATGTGGGAGAGTTGGAACACTAATTCATTGTTGGTGGAGCTGTGAGCTGATCCAACCACTCTGAAGAGCAATTTGGAACTATGGCCAAAGGGCTACAAAAATGTGTATACCCTTTGACCCAGAAATATCCCTTCTAGTACTGTAACCTCAAGAGATCATAAAAATGGGAAAGGGTCCCACATGTATAAAAATATTCATAGGAGCTCTCTTTGTAGTGACCAAAAACTGGAAATCAAGGGGATGTCCATCAACTGGGGAATAGCTGAATAAATTGTTGGGTAGGAATGTAATGGAATACTATTGTGCTATAAGAAATGATGAACAGGAAGATTTCAAGGAGGCCTGGAAAGACTTATATGAACTGATGTTGAGTGAAAGAAGCAGAACCAGGAGAACTTTGTACACAGCAACAACCACAGTGTGTGAGGACTTTTTTGCGGTAGACTTAGTACAACATTGTAATGCAAGGACTTAAAAAATCCCCAGTGATCCCTTAAGGTAAAATGCCTTCAACATCCAGAGAAAGAATTATGGAAATCAATCGCAGAATGTAGCAGATCATTTTCTTTTGTATTATGTTTTGCTTTTTTTTTATGATTTCTCCCATTCCTTTTAATTCTTCTATGCAACATGACTAATGTGAAAATGTATATAATAAGAATGTATGTGTAGGAACTATATAAAATTGTATGCCATCTCAGGGAGAGTAGGTGAGGGAGGGGAAAACTCTAAGTTATATAGAAGTGATTGTAGAACACTTAAAAAATAAAATAATAAATACCAAATCCCCAGTTTAAAAAAAAAAAAGATTGTCTTTTAAATAAAAATTTTTTAAAATAAAATGCACCCAAAAAGGTGAAAAAAAGACTAGAGAAGTTTCCTTTCTTGGTGAAAAGGTATTTTCTTCCACCCTTTTGGATGAGGAAGAACAAAGCACATCATGATAGGGAGACCTCAAAGTCAAGGCTTTTACATCCAAATCCTCCAAAAAAAAAGTATGCAATGTTCTAAGGCCATGGACAGGTCAAAAAGGATTTTGAAAATCAAGTAAGACTGGTGAAGAAAAAATTAGGAAGAGAAATGAGGGCAATGCAAGAAAATCATGAAAAACGAGTCAACAGCTTGCTAAAGGACACCCTAAGAAATGCTGAAGAAAATAATATCTTTATAAATAGACTAATTTAAACAGCAAAAGAAGTCAAAAAAGCCAATGAGGAGAATACCTTGAAAAGCAGAATTGGCCAAATGGAAAAGGAGGTTCAAAAGGTCACTGAAGATAATAGTTCTTTTAAAATTAGAATTGAGCAGATGGAGGATAATGACTTTATGATAAACCAAGAAATTATAAAACAAAACTTAAAGAATGAAAAAAATAGAAGACTATGTGAAATATCTCCTTGGAAAAGCAACTCAACTGGAAGATAGATCCAGGAGATATAATTTAAAAATTATTGGTCTAGCTGAAAACCATGATCAAAAAAGAGCCTAGACATCATCTTCCAAGAAATTATCAAGGAAAACTGTCCTGATATTCTAGAACCGGAGGGAAAAATAAAAATGGAAAAAAATTCACGGATCACCTCCTGAAAGAGATCCCAAAAGGAAAACTGGTAGGAATATTGTAGCCAAAGTCCAGAGTTCCCAGGTCAAGGAAAAAATATTACAAGCATTCAGAAAGAAACAATTTAAAGGTTGTGGAAATACAATCAGGACAACACAGGATTTAGCAGCTTCTACACTAAGAGACTGAAGGATTTAGAATATGGTATTTGAGAGGTCAAATGGGATAGGATTAAAACCAAGAATAACCTACCCAGCAAAACTGAATATAATACTTCAGGGGAAAAATTGGAATTTCAATGAAATAAAGGACTTATAAGCATTCTTGTTGAAAATACCAGAGCTGAATGGAAAACTTGATTTTCAAATACAAGAATCAAGAGAACCATGAAAAGGTAAACAGGAAAAAGAAGCCTTAAGGGACTCATTATAGTTGAACTATCTACATTTCTACATGGAAAGATGTTATTTGTAACTCATGAGACCTTTTTCAGTATTAAGGTAGTTAGAAGGAATATATACATGTAGGTGTGTATGGGTTTACATGTATGTATATGTTATATATGTGTAGGTATGCATATGTGCATGTGTGTATCTGTGTATGTATATTATATATATAACATATATATTATATATATGCATATAGACACAGGGCACATGGTGTGCTGCATATGAAGGGAAAATAGCTAAAAAAATAAAATTGACTCTTGAATGGAATGTACTAGAGTGAGAGAAAAGAAGAGGGTGGAGATGAAAGGAAATAATTGAGTCTTACTCTCATGGGATTTGGTTTAATGAGGGAATAACACACACCCAATTGGACATGGAAATCTATTTTATCCTGCAGGAAAGCAAGGTGGAAGGGAGTAGGAGAGGGAAGGTGATAGAAGGGACAGCAAATTTGGGAGAGGGATAATCAGAAGCAAACACCATTGTGGGAGGAAAAGTCAAGGGACAGAATGGAATAAATAGAGGGCAGGATAGGACAGAGGGAAATGTGGTTAGTCTCTTACAACATAACTATTATGGAAGTGCTTTGCATTTTTACACATGTATGACCTATATTGAATACTTTGTTTTCTCAATGAGGTTGTGAGGGGAGGGAAGGAGAAAATCTAGAATTCAAGGCTTTAATAATGAATGCTAAAAATTGTTTTTGCTTGCACCTGGAAATTCAGTTACACAGGCAATGGAGTATAGAAATCTATTTTGCCATACAGAAAAACAGGGGGGAAGGGGGATGGAAAAAGGGAGGATAGACTGGAGTAAGGGGTGCATGTTATCCTGGGGTGGGGGGTGAGGAGAGATGGGTGAAAATTTTGAATTCAGGGGGAGGAGCCAAGATGGTGCAGTAGAAAGATTCACATATGCTAGCTCCAAACACACAGCACCTAAAATCCCTGTAAAGAAGAACTCCCAACAAATTCTGGAGCAGTGGAAGCCACACAGCAATGGACTGGAGGAGATTTCTGACACCAAAGGTCTGTCATGCACCAGACCCGGAGCAATGGGGGGCAGGATAGGATGGAGGGAAATATAGTTAGTCTTACACAACACGACTATTATCGAACTCATTTGCAAAACTACACAGATATGGCCTATATTGAATTGCCTGCCTTGCCAAAGAGAATGGGTGGCAAGGGAGGGATGGGGAGAATTTGGAACTCAAAGTTTTAGGAAAAATTGTCGAGTATTGTTCTTGCTACTAGGAAATGAGAAATACAGGCAATGAGGAATAGAAAGTTATATGGCCCTACAGGACAAAAGAGAAGATGGGGACAAGGGAAGGAAGGGATGATAGAAGACAGGGCAGATTGGTGATAGGGGAAATTAGAATGCTCAGTATATTTGGGGTGGGGGGGGAGGGGACAAATGGGGAGAGAATTTGGAACCCAAAATTTTGTGAAAATGAATGTAAAAATTTAAACAAATAAATTTTTTTAAAAAAGGAAAATTTTGAATTCAAATTCTTGTGAAAGTGAATGTTGACAACTGAAGAATAAAATATGTTTTTAAAAATGAAGAAAACCAAAGATATACACAAAAGAAAACTGATGGGATGGCAAAAAATTTAATATGCATGAGGTGAATCCAAAAAAGCAGAAGTTGCATTCATGGTGTCTGCCAAAGCTAAAACAGATTAAAATATTTTAACAGATATATAAGAATACTATATTATGCTGAAAGTAGACATAGATAAACTAAAATCTTTAATAAAATTATATGCTTCAGCCATCTCAATGAACAGATTCACAAAGCAAACATTAACTGATCACATAGATTGTAACAGAATAATGACAGGAGGCTTTAATATCCTTCTCAGTTATGGATAAGTCTAACGGAAAGTAGACAAAATGGACAATACAGAACTGAACAAATTGCTGAATAATTTAGAGCTAAAAGACTTAAGATATTTTCTAAGTGAGACAATGAAGATTATACCTATATCTTAGTACCTCATAGTCCCTTTAGAAAAAAATGACCATATATTTGAATACCAAAATATTGGAAAGAAATGTAGAAAGGCAGATACAGCAAATATATCTTTTACAAAATTTGCATAATGCATTAAAAATTATCATTGGGTCACAGACCACAAACAAAAGACAAAAACCCAAATGGAGACTTAACAGTGAAATCTCAAATAATAAATGTGTCAAAGAACAAATCATAAAGCAATTGACTATATGAAAGAAAAAATTCTGAATGTCTGTTTGAGCATTCCATTTCCATTGCAATATTTAAAGGATAGTGAACTCAGAAAGAATAATTATACTTTGAAGATGGTCTTCCTTCTCAGGACCATAAATTAGAGATTAATTAGGTATTGGAAATAGTGATTTTTCAATTCTCTTTCTCCTGCACTTTTGATTAATTCTCTGTATATGTTTGTATATTTGTGTCCCTCTATCTTGTTTTATTTATCTTCACCAAAAGTAAAAGGAGGAAAACAGTCACTGCTTTCAAGGAGCTTAAAAACTAATAGCAGAGATTGTCTGTAATTAGATATAGACATGATCCATGGGCAACAGATGAAATGAGAAGGCTCAATTAGATGGAATGAACAAGGACCTATAGAAGGTGAGATTTGATCTGAAGTTTGAAGAAAATCAGGGAAGTAAAAATGCAGAAGTGATAAGGACATCCCCAGAATTTTGATAGGATACCTGCTATTTGCCACAATATCAAAAACAATCTTCCAATCTATCTATGATAAAAATATTTATCATAAGATATTTATACCTAAACCAAGGAGAGGTCATCTAGAGAAAGAAAATAATGATACAATATCCCTGAAAAACATGGACACAACGCTTTCAAACAAAATACTGGACCTTAACATTATATATATTTTAAGAACATAGAAATCAGTCAACGTATGTTTATTGAGCACTTAATGTGTGCTAAGCATTATGCTAGGGATTCACAAAAAGGCAAAAAAAAAAAAAAAGAAAAGAAAAGAAACCAACTCCTAAAGAGCCTATTACCTACCTTCAAGTAGCATCCATTTTTTTGTTGTTGTTTTGTTTGTTTTGTTTTTTATGTTTATTTATTTTTAGTTTTCAACATTCATTTCCACACCCCATCTCTCGCCTCCCCACACCCCATTATACCTTGCATCCTGATCACCCCTTCCATCCATATGCCCTCCCTTCTATCACACTCCACCCTTCCCTTATCCCCATTGTCTCTCTTTTCTTGTACGGCAAGATAGATTTCTATACCCCATTACTTGTATTTCTTATTTCCCGTTGTATGCAAAAACAGTTCTCAACATTAGTTTCTAAAACCTCGAATTCTAGCTTCTCTCCCTTCCTCTCTCCCTACCCATCCCCACTGAAAAGGCAAGCAATTCAACATAGGTTATATATGTGTAGTTTTGCAAAAGACTTCCAAAATAGTCATGTTCTTTACGAAGAACTATATTTCCCACCATCCTATCCTGCCCCCTATTTATTCTATTCTCTCATTTGACCTTGTCCCTCCCCAAAAGTATTTACTTCTAATTACTCCCTTCTCCCGTTTGCCCTCCTTTCTATCATCAACCTCACCCCATTTGTCCCCTTCTCCCCAACTTTCCTGTAGTCTAAGATAGATTTTCATACCAAATTGAGTGTGTTATTCTCCCTTAAGCCAAATGTGAAGAGAGTAAACTTCATTTTTCCCTCCCTTTTCTCTTCCATTGAAAAAGCTTTATCTTGCCTCTTTTATGAGTGATAATTTGCCCCATTCCATTTCTCCCTTTCTCCTCCCAATATATTCCTCTCTCACCTCTTAATTTTATTTTTTTAGATATCATTGCTTCTTATTCAACTCAACCTGTGCTCTGTCTATACGTGCATGTGTGTGTGTGTGTGTGTGTATAATCCCTCCAACTACCCCAATACTGAGAAAAGTCTCAAGACTTACAGATATTATCTTTCCATGTAGAAATGTAAACAATTCAACTTTCAAAAGTCCTTTATGATTTTCCTTTCCCATTTACCTTTTCATGCTTCTCTTGATTCTTGTGTTTGAAAGTCAGATTTTCTATTCAGTTCTGGTCTTTTCATCAAGAATGCTTGAAAAGCCTCTATATCATTGAATGACCATTTTTTCCCCTGAAATATTATACTCAGTTTTGCTGGGTAAGTGATTCTTGGTTTTAATCTCAGTTCCTTTGACTTCTCTAATATCATATTCCAAGCCCTTTAATACCTTAATGTAGAAGCTGCCAAATCCTGTGTTGTACTGATTGTATTTCCACAATACTGGAATTGTTTCTTCCTCACTGCTGGTAATATTCTCTCCTTGACTTAGGAACTCTGGAATTTGGCTACAATGTTCTAGGAGTTTTTCTTTTTGGATTTCTTTCAGAAGGTGATCAGTAGATTCTTTCAATATTTATTTGCCCTCTGGTTCTAGAATATCAGGGCAGTTTTCCTTGGGAATTTCATGAAAGATGATGTCTAGGCTCTTTTTTTGATCATGGCTTTCAGGCAGTCCCATGATTTTTAAATTGTCTCTTCTGGATCTATTTTCCAGGTCAGTTGTTTTTCCAATGAGATAGTTCACATTATCCTCCATTTTTTCATTCTTTTGGTTGTGTTTTGTAATTTCTTGGTTTCTCATAACGTCATTAGCTTCCATCTGCTCCATTTTCATTTTTAAAGAACTATTTTATTAAGAGCTTTTGAACCTCCTTTTCCACTTGGTCAATTCTGCTTTTTAAAGCATTCTTCTTCTCATTGACTTTTTAGACCTCTTTTGCCAATTGAGTTAGCCTATTTTTAAAGGTGTTATTTTCTTCAGCAGTTTTTTTGGGTCTCCTTTAGCAAGCTTTAAACTCTCTTTTCATCATTTTCTTGCATCGCTCTCATTTCTCTTCCCAATTTTTCCTCCACTTCTCTTACTTGGTTTTCAAAATCCTTTTGAGCTCTTCCATGGCCTAAGACCATTGCATATTTATTTTGGAGGCTTCTGATGGTAAGCACTGTTCTTCATCCTCTGAAAGGATGGAAGAAAATACCTGTTCACCAAGAAAGTAACATTCTATAGTCTTATTTTTTTCCCCTTTTTTGGGCATTTTCTCAGCCAGTTATTTGACTTTTGAGTCCTTTGTCCAGAGGAGCATATACTCTGGGTACCTATACATTCTCAGTTCTTCCAAGGTGGCACAATCAAGGGAGATGGGTTTACTCCTCTCCTGGCCTACACACTGGTCTAGGAGCAACCAAAAACTTTTCTGCCCAGAATCTGTGAGTAGTAGAATTCCCACCCCACAACTACCTCCAGCCTGCAGCTCCACCATACCCCAGGACAGTGCTCAAGGCTGAGGTTCAGATCAGCTGCTCAATTCTCCCAGGGGCTTTAGGCTGAAGCCTCTACAAATGGACGGTGCTGTCCCTGCTCCTGAAGCTGCCACCAGTGCTGCTGTTGCTGCTACCTCTGCCACTGTCACCTGGGTCCAGGGCTAGGGAAAGATCCAGCTCCCTTCTCATCAAGTTGAAAAAGCCCTCTCACTGACCTTTGAAGTTGTCTTTGGCGTTTGTGGGATGAGGGATCTGAGAACCTCCTCTACTGCTGGGGAGTCCACCCCAGAGGCCTGTTCTGGTCTTATGCTTCCCAGTGCCACACAGTCAAGACTGGTCTGTGCTCCACTCTGTGCCTGGTGCAATAGACCTTTCCTGTTGGCCTTCCATGTTACCTTGGGCTGGAGATCTCTTTCACTCTATCATTCTTGGGCTTCTGCTGCTCTAGAATTTTTTGAGAGTCATTTTTACAGTTATTTTATGGACTGTGGGGGAAGAGCTAGAGTATATGCATCTTTCTATTCCACCGTATTGTCTCTGTCCCCCTGCAATTATATATTTAAAAGCTTATTATGACAAGGTTGCATTTGTCAAGAATGTAGGCTTAGGTCATATCAGGAAGATTATGAGTATAATAAACCATGTTAATCATAACTAATTAATTAAAGCCATAGAACTCAGTCAACTGATGACAAACTTTAACTTTCATTTTATTATTCTAGAAAGTATATTAATCAACAGACCTTTCTTTCATATAGTCAACAATATTGAAGCCTAAGAGTAAAAATTATACATAGTTGTTGTTGTTGTAGAGTAATGTGTAAACTAGGGATATCCATTATCATCATTCCTATTTAACAGTGATAGGAAAGCCAGCTGTTGCAATAAGAAAAGAAAAACGAAGAGAGTAATCATAGGCAAAGAGGAAAGAAAAGAATCACTTTCTGTAGATAAAATGATGATTTACTTAGAAAACCCTAAAGAGTCAAACAAAAATTAATTATAACAATTAAAAATTTTAGCAGAGTTGTGAGATGTAAAATAAATTCACCTAAGACTTAGGGATGGGTAAACATTCCATGAAGTTTGGATTCAGTAAAAGGGCTGCACTTGAGGACTTAAAGGGCCTCATGTGGCCTTGAAGCTGCAGTTTCCCTACCCCTGAGTTCTCAGCATCTTTCTATGTCACCAACAAAACCCAGGAGGAAGAGCTAGAAAGCGAAATTGCATTCAAAATAATTCTAGATGGTATAAAATATTTGAAAATGCAGCTTCCAAGATTCAACCAAGAACTCTGTGAATCCAAGTATAAAACACTCTTTACAGAGATAGTTTTGAATAATGAGAGAAAAATTAATTGCTAATGGATAGGTTGATCCAACAAAATAATAAAAAGCAATACCAACTAAATTCACTTCCTTATTTAGTACTATGCCTATCAAAGTACAAAATACACGTTGTTGAGAATGAGAAAAATAATAACCAATTTCATATGAAGGAACAAAAGGTCAAAAATCTCAAAGCTAATAATGAAAAGAATGGGGAAAGAAAGGGGACTATTAGTACTATACTACAAAGTAGTTATCATTAAAGTGACTTGTTCATGGTTAAACAATGGAGAGTTTGTTCAGTGAAACAGATTTCAGATAGAGAATATACAGCAGAAGTGACTAATAAAGCTAAATTCTTAGTTACTGGGGAAAAGGACTCAGTATTTGACAAAACCTTCTGGGAAAACTGGGACGTTAATTTGTCAGAAATCATGTCTGGACCAATGCTTCACACTAAATCCCTTGATAAATTAGAAATGGATGAATGACCTATGTATAAAAGATCACAACACAACCAAATTAGAGAACCTAGGAATAAAAATTTTTAATTGATTTTTAATGTTGATTTTTTTTACTTTCAGTTCCAAATTCTCTCCCTCCCTCTGGCCTCTCCCCCAGGCACTGAAAAGATAAGCATTATGATACCATTTATACATGTGAAGCTATGCAGAATAGATTTCCACATGAGACATGTTGCCAAAAAATAAAGTGAAAAAAATAGCTTCAATCTGCTCTCATAATTTATCAGTTTTCTCTCACAATGTGGATAGAATTTTTAATCATGAGTCCTTTGGAATTGGTATGGATCATCGTATTGATCTGAGAAGCTAAGTCTTTCATATTTGATCATTCTTACTGTATTGGTGTTACTGTATAAAATGTTGACTTTGCTTCAGTTCACATAAGGCTTTCTGAAAGCATCATGTTTATCATTTAATAGTCTGCCAACTCATCATTTTCTATTCCAACCTTATGCTGTCTAGTTATTTTAAATACTCTCAAACAATATTGATTAATAGAGGATATGTATAGTATGCTTTCCTCATTTTTCTGTTCTGATTAAATCTATTTTAGCTTTAACTTTGTCTGTGATCATGATTACTATTCCTGCTTTTTTACCCAAATTAATTCTACTCCTGATCTTTATTTAAGGTTTATGTGTATCTCTTATTTCCTATCTCTCCTGACTCCTCTATTTTGCCTGCTTTTACTTGCTATCTTGCTCGCCTATAACTTAACATAACACCCTCCAAGGATTCTTCCCTTATCCTCTGATTCCAATGAATCTAAACATTCTTCTATATACTACCTTTTCCTATTTCCTCACACTCCTTCCTTATCCTTTCCCTCTCCCTATACCCTTAGCCTTCTATTTCTTTCTGAATGTAGAAGACTTTTATACCCATATATAAATATGTATGTGTATATATATATGTATGTATGTATGTATGTATGTATGTACTGTTCCCTCTTTTAACTCATTCGAGATGAGAGTAGCATTGCAGAACTACCAGTCCTCCCCCCCCATCTACTTCTTCTGTGTCAGTGCTTCCTCTCACACATCATTTGCATAAGATAATTGCTCTATTAACCTTTTCCTAAATGGTTTTGCTTTTTAGAATCATATCATACTCAGGTCTGCCCCAATCTTTCTTTTGAACTACCCAACTACTAATAACAATCTTAGATATAGGTTTTATATTACTGCATAAAAAACATCTCTTCTAACTGAGTCCCTTGTAATTAGTCTTTGATATGTACCTTACATTTCTCTTGGATTTTATATGTCAAATCTTCTATTAAGTTCAGGGTTGTTTTTCTTTTTTAACAAAATCCTGAAATTCTGGCTATTCATAAAATATCCACTTTTTTAATATTCAGGATTATGCTTAAGTTTGCTGAGTATGATATTTTTGGTCACAACCCCAGCTCTTTTGCTCTTCAATACATAGTGTTCCAAGACCTGCAGTCATTTAGGGTTGCCAATACTAAGTCTTGTGTGACTCTAGCTGTGGTACATCACATTTAATTTTTTTTCTTGTTGTTGATAATATTTTATTGTAGAGCATCAGGTTTTAGAATTTGACTATGACATTCCTGTAGATTTTCATCATAGGATCTCCTTCAAGTGGTGATTTGAACATTCTTTTCTATTTCCACTTTCCCCTTTTGCACTAATGCTTCAGGACAATTTTCTTTCGTTAATCTTGTATTATGTTATCAAGACTCTTTTATTGATCATAGATGTCAGGTAGTCAAATTATTCTTATATTTTCTCTTCTTCATTTGTTCTCTAGATCTGTTGCTTTCCTTATGAAATGTTTCACATTCTCTTCTATTTTTTCATTCTTTTTATTTTGTTTTATTATTTACTGGTCTTTGCTGACTTCCCCTGGTTCAATTCTAATTTTCGCAGAGTTGTTTCCTTACTTAACATTCTGGATCTCCTTTTCTAATTGGTTGTTTTTCTCAGATTGTTCTTATTTTTTTTAATTTCCTCAACCTCTCTCATTTAATGTTTAAAGTATATTTAAGTTCTTTATGAATTCTTTTTGAGCAAGTGACCATTTGACATTACTCTTTGGGGTAGAAAAGGTTTTTTCCTTCATTATCCTTCTCTGAATATGAACCCCAGTCTTCTATATTCCTCCAGTTATTTTTTTTATCACAATTTTATTTTTGTTGCTCAAATGAAAAGTTGACGTGTAGGAAATTTAAATGACATTGTATGGTAAAAATAGCAGAGAATAAACTGAAAGTAAAATCTAAAATGAGGTACAACTAACACATGAAAATTCAATATTCATATGCATTTATTTCATCTTCAGTTTTGATTGACATGATGTGGGGAAAATTTTTCTTAAACAACAAACTTTTAAACCATGATGACTCTTCTAAAGATATTTCAGCACCAGCACTAAGATTTGTACATTCAGTGTGTTTGTGATTGATTTGTTAACCATTTACAGAGTGTATAGGAGAGATTTGCCACAGATCAGATCCCAGTGTTAAGAAAGCAGTTCCTTCCTGGAATTAGAAAGGATCCCCTAAACTGTACTCAGCTGAAGACATCCCATTTACAAAAGCACAAAACTGTAATATTCTTGTTTTAAGGAAATTAGTTTTTAAGATTAGGAAAATAGTCTTAGCTTCTATTTCTCACTTTAATTACTGAAATCTCTGGCAATGACATAACTGTCAGTATGACAGCAAATGTTTACATTAGACCTTAATTCCATCACATTTCCTTTAAAGAACAAATGCAGTAATTCTGGATCACATAAAATGTAGATAAAAAGTAGCATGAATAAACATTGAGTTCTCTTTTCCTTTCATACAGAAATTGTGTTCACTTTTGCCCAAGGCACAAAACATTTAGTGCATAACCCAGTGTCTTTCAGGATTCAATATTTTAGTCTCTTGGACTACTTGTTCCCAAAATACCATTCTTCCAGGCTATTGAACTTTTCTAACGAAATAAAATGTGATTTCTGATGAGATTGCTGGCAGTGTAAACAATCTCAGTGATAAAATATATGCTTAAAAAAGTGTATGAATAAAGATGAACTGTCTCCTGTAGGAGACAGTTCATCTTTGTTCATATATACATACATACATACATACATACACACACACACACACACACATATATATATATACTTTGTTCATATAGGAGAACAGTACTTGAAAAGCTTGCTTTTTTGTCTTTAATGCCTTTACTATCACATGCAGAACAAAGAACAGTCACTGGAAGGAAGACTTGTATACTATTATGGTAAGTTCCATCATAGGCTAGTCTTTAAAATGGAATCTCTGCATAAGGAAGAAACATCTTCAAGAGGGTAGCTGAAAGGGGCAAATATTCCTTTTCAATCATCCTTGAATTGGTAAGTGCTGTGGATTTGCTTTGGTTAACCATAGGGGAAAATTACGTTTAAAAGTGTCCTGTCCTATAAATTGAGACCCAAAGAATATAGAATGTGAGTGTTTTTCCAAATTCTAGTAAAATTTGTGATCCCTACAGACCTGAAAACAAATATGGTGCTAAAATTACTTAGCATAAATCAGGGTAGAATTGGGGATTGGGAGTGGGCATAGTGGAATTTGACTTACTAAAACTTCCCAAGAATTATATTTATATTGGTTGCAATTCACAGGAATATTTTTCCCATTTAATCTTAACAACTTCAAATTAAAAGGGCAAGAGAGGGAAGGTGCATTTTACACACACACACACACACACCACTGATAAGCGGAATTGTTTCTTCTTTCCACTATCAAAACCCCACTTTATTCCCTAAAGAAAATGATGCAGAATTCTTCATTACCTTCTCTATTCCCAGTAGTTTTGTGAATCTAATATGACCACAGTTCTTTTCCTTATTAATTTATCAAAGCAAATTTCAAAAGGAGCCTCAAAAAAAGAGCCAGGAACATGTACTTGGACATTTGTACTTTGTATTACTGCAGGGGCATGAATGTAATGATTCCCAATTTCAATGATGGAACTTTTTGAGCTCCACAGGGATAGATAGATGATGTGAAACTCAGCCCCATGAAGTTACCTAAGATACAAGTAACTATAAAGAAAGATTAACTACCTGGTTCTATTAGCACAGTTACTGATAAAAGTCACAAAATATCCTTATTATTCATGCACAAAATGTCCAAGAAAAAATACGTGGCAGAAAAATAATTTTAAATGAAAAATAATTCCCCCCTTTCCTCCCAAAACATTTTTTCCACCTGAGGCTGGGCCATGAAAGGCCACTTAATGCTTGTGATGTGTATTGATTTGTGTAACCAAAAAAAAAAAAAAGCACATTTTTTTGGTGGTTGTAACATATGCATATGCATAAATCTAAAAAAAAAGCCTGGAAACATATAGTAAATCTATAACATACCATTTTTAACATTTGACCACTGACTGTATTATGCACAATTGGTAAGGTATTTTAACAATTTAGGAAGGCTTCTACATTTTTAAATTTTGGACTGCACTTTTTGTTTTTAATCTACGAAACTGCATGACAGCTAACAAGAGGCTTCCTATCATTCTAGAATTCCCCAAACTGAACAAGTCATGGTTAGGTCACTTTCTTACAAATCACCCCTTTTCATAAACACATTTGTCCATAGTAACTTTCAGTAGTTGGATTCTTTCTCCTTTGTCTGCCCATTTTTAAAATATGTATCAGCTTATGGTTTTGTAATCACTTCCAGTCCGGGGGTCAGGGATGGTGCTTCTGGACTCAGATCCTCCTTGAGTTCTCTCCACGGGCCCGCAAGTGAAACCAAGTATTCCAGTCACCTGTAAGTGCCCAGAGTCAGTGGAGTCCTGCCCCACTGTTTCTGAACTCACCAGGTGCTATGATTCCCACTCTTCCAGGGCCATATCTAGGCAGCATGGCTGGGTCTGGTGTTTCTTATCAGCAAATATTCCCTCAACCTTCCCTGGCTCAGATGCCCAACTCTTCACACCACACTATCTGGGAGGTGAAAGTTTCTGTGGCTTAGGCCAAAACAACCCAGCTAGCCTCAGTGTTTGCTCCTTGGTGTTTCAGCAGCACTAGGTTACAGGTGTTAACTCTTCATAGGGACTAACCTTCAGTCCTGGGATTTTTCTGTGGATCTTCTCCTACAGTCCCAGGAGGGCCATTGCTCCACCTCCACCCTTAATTATTTTTTTACCACTTTATCTTCACACTGAGGTGCTCTTTTATCTTGCTTGAAATCTGGAAAGCTTGGAATTTTCTGACCTACTCCCCCATCTTCCCAGAATCCTCTCTTCAAACGATAAATTTTTTTCTACCATCTGTCTGGAATTAAGTCAGTTCTTCATAAGGCCAGATACAGGGTTCTAATAAATCAGAATAATTAAAAATACTTTCACTATTGTTTCTAACCAATTAAACCTGCAAGTTCCTGTGTTCTGTTATATTTTCTGGTAACATTCTCAGGGAAAATAATACATTCATAATTTTAATCAAATAGACTATCTTTAAACGTATCTGATTTAACCAAATCATCAGTGTGAGATTCATGCTTTCCAGTACAAATCCACAATTTTTCCAAAACACTTATGATACATTTTATTAATTTTTGTGCTTTATTAATATTGGTTGATCTTGACTCCTATGTAGTTGTAAGTGAAAAAAAGATCTTTCAAGAAATTCATATTAGCTAATCACTGTCAAACCAGAATTAACAGAATGGGCAAAATGCATTTATAATTCAGGATAAGCATGATATATAGCAGTCACAACTTCAAAAAAACATATGCTGCCCTTCCCTGTCCCTGGATTGGACTAATTCAGATCATTTCAATTGCAAGTTCTTTAGCAACAGCTTCTAGCATACTTGGACTTTTAGTAGATTGGTAAACATAGAAATCCTCTTATTTGGAAATATTTTAAAGATCATTAACCCCTTTTATCTTAAAACATGAAATTGTCAAATAATAATTGCAACCAGTAATTTTCAATGTTCCAATTAATGATTTTAGGAATATTTTCTTATAATTCTGTGGTTCTTCCAGACATCCTTCCCAGTGTGAAGGACCAGCACCATCAGGAAAAAATACAGTGAAATTCACCTTCAGATTTCATTAGTAAAGCTACAATCTCTCAGGGTCACCAACAACATATTAAAAAATCACTCTTCTATAGTTAAAACCAATTCTTTTTTTCTGGTTTAAACCTTTATTTGGTCATGTGGTTAACTAAACGTCTGGCAGCATTGTCCTGTAGCAAGAAACAGGAGGAAACAATCAAAATCTCCTACACACAGTGAATAGGATAACTCTAAACACCTGGTTTTTTGTCAATTTTGTTAATTTATTTATTTTCAATTTTCTACAATGACTTCCATAAGTCTTAAATTACCTCCCCCTCCATTCCCACTCTCTCCCTGTGATGGATTGCAATCTTATAGTGGTTCTACACATATATTCTTGTTAAGCACATTTTCACCTTAGTCATGTTGCATAGAGAAATTAAAATGAATGGGAAAAAGTATCAGAAAAAAACAAACCAAAAAAAAAAAACCCAAATGACAAGAGAATATATTCTACTTCATTCTGAGTTCCAATTCCCTAGTTCTTTCTCTGGATATGGAAGGGATTTTGCGTCAGGAGTCCTTTGAGAATGCTTTAGGTCCTTGCATTGCTAAGGGCTAAGTCTACCAGAAAATTCCTCACACACCATGGTTGTTACTGTGTACAATATTTTCCTTGTTCTGCTCCTTTCACTCAGCATCGGTTCATATAGGTCCTTTCAGTCCTCTCTGAAGTCTTCCTGTTCATCATTCCTTATAGCACAATAGTATTCCATTATATTCATACCCTACAACTTGTTCAGCCATTCCCCAATTGATGAGCATCCCCTCGATTTCCAGTTTTTGGTCACCACAAAGTGAGCTTCTATAAATCTTTTTGTACATGGGCTACCCTTTCCCATTTTTATGATCTCTTGGGGATATAGTCTGAGAAGCAATATTATTTTGCTCGGTCAAAGGATATGCTCATTTTTCTAGTCTTTTGGCTATATTTCCAAATTTCTCTCCAGAACATTTGGATCAGTTCACAGCTCCACCAACAATGAATTAGTGTTTCAATTCTGCCACATCTTCTCCAATATTTATCATCTTCCTGTTTTGTCATATTAGCCAATCTGATAGGTGTGGCTTAGAGTTGTTTTGATTTGCATCTCTGTAATCATTAGGAATTTAGATCATTTTTTGATATGAGTACAGATAGTTTTAATTTCTTCCTCTAAAAATTGCCTGTTCATATCCTTTGACGATTTATCAACTGGGGAATGACTTGTACTCTTATAAATTTGACTCATTTCTCTATGTATTTCAGATATTAGGCCTTTATTACAGATACTACTGCAAAAATTCTTTCCCAGTTTTCTGCTTCCTTCCTAATCTTGGCTGCTTTGGGTTTGTTTGTGTAAAAAGTTACCAATTTATTGTAATCAAGATTATCCATTTTGCACTTCATAATGTTCTCTCTCTCTTGCTTGGTCAAATATTTCTCCATTCTCCATAAAGCTGACAAAGGCACCTTACCTTGTTCCCTGAATATTTGTCAGCCTTTATACCTAGATCATATATCCATTTGGACTTTTTTCGTCTGGATGGTGTCAAGCGATGGTCTATGCCCAGTTTCTACCACAGTGTTATCCAGTTTTCCCAGCAATTTTTGTCAAACAGTGAGTTCTTATCCCAGAAGCTGGGGGCCCTGGGTTCATCAAACCATAGATTGCTATATTCATTGACTATTGTGTCCTGAGTACCTAACATTTTCCACTGGTCTACCCCTCTCTTGCTTAGCCAGTACCAAGTGATTTTGATGATGGCTGCTTTATAATACAATTTGAGATCTGGTAGGGCTAGGCCACCTTGCATAGCATTTCTTTCCATTAGTTGTCTTGATATTCTGGAACTTTTGTTCTTCCAGATGAATTTTGATATTATTTTTTCTAGTTCTAAAAAGTAATTATCTGATAGTTGCTTAGTGGGGAACTGAATAAGTAAATTAATTCGGGTAGAATTGTCATTTTTATTATATTGGCTCAGCTTACCAACGAACAACTGATGTTTTTCCACTTACTTAGATCTGATTTTATTTGTGCGAAAAGGGTTTTGTAATTGTGTTCATACAGTCCCTGGGTGTGTTTTGGCAACTAGACTCCCAGATGTTTTATAGTGTCTACTGTAGCTTTAAATAGGATTTCTCTTTCTGTCTCTTGTTGTGTGGCTTTGGTGGTAATATATAGAAATGCAGATGGTTTGTCTGGGTTTATTTTGTAATCTGCAACTTTGCCAAAGTTGTTTATTATTTCAAGTAGTTGTTTACTTTTTTTCAGGGATTCTCTAAGTATATCATCATATCATCTGCAAAGAGTGATAACATAGTTTTTCTTTTCCTATTCTAATTTCTTCATTTTTCTTTTTCTTCTCTTATTGCTAGTATCATATTGAAAAACAGTGGTGATAATGGACATCCTTGTTTCACCCCTGATGTTATTGGAAATGCATCTAGCTCATCCCCATTGCATATCATGCTTGCTGATGGTTTTAGATAGATACTGCTTGTTATTTTATGGAGGGCTCCATTTTTTCCTATACTCTCCAGGGTTTTCAATAGGAATGGGTGTTGTATTTTGTCCAAAGCTTTTTCTGCATCTATGGAGACAATCATGTGGTTTCTTTTAGTTTTCTTGTTAATATGATCAATAATGCCAAAAGTTTTCCTAATACTGAAGCAGTCCTGCATTCCTGGTATAAATCCTACCTGATCATAATGTATTATTCTAATTATAAGTTGCTGTGTTCTTTTTGCTAATATCTTATTTAAAAATTTTGCATCTGTATTCATTAGTGAAATTGGTCTGTAATTTTCTTTCTCTGTTTTGGCTCTTCCTGGTTTGGTATCAGAACCATATTTGTATCAGAAAAAGCATTTGGTAGAACTCCTTCACCAATTTTCCCAAATAGTCTATATATTATTGGAATTAACTGATCTTTAAATGTTTGACAGAATTCACTTGTTAATCCATCTGGTCCTGGAGACATTATCTGAGGGAGTTCATGGATGGCTTCTTCAATTTATTTTTCTTAGATGGGGTTATTTAAGTATTCAACTTCATCTTCTGTTAATCTTCGCAATTTATACTTTTTTAAAAAAATTCATCCATCTCACTTAGATTGTCAAATTTATTGGCATACATTTGGGTGACTTCTAATTATTCTTTTAATTTCCTCCTCATTGGAGGTTAGTTCACCCTTTTCATTTTATATATTGGTAATTTGGTTTTCTTCTTTCATTTTTTAAACAAATTGACCAAATGTTTATCAATTTTATTCATTTTTGCATAAAACCAACTGTTAGTTTTATTTTTACTTAAGTAGTTTTCTTATATTCAGTTTTTTAGATCTCTCCTTTGGTTTTCAGTATTTCTCTTTTGGCATTTACTTGGGGATTTTCAATTTGTTGTTTTTCTATGTTTTTCAGCTGCATGCCCAATTCATTGATCTCCTCTTTCTCTATTTTGTTCATGTAGGTGTTCAATGATATAAAACTTCCCCTATGAACTCCTTTTGCAGCATCTCACAAGTTTTGGTATGTTGTCTCATTATTGTCATTCTCTTGAATGTAGCTGTTGATTGTTTCTGTGACTTGTTTTTTAGCTAGCAACTAGTCTTCAGCTCACTAACAGGTGAGCATATCCATTTTTGCTGGATTTTCTCTGGATAAGCCCCGTTGAGGCTAAATGACCCACACACATGAAGGATCTCTGCAAAACTAGTAATAGTCACCTTACCACTTCAAACCAGCTCACTCCAATTGTTGTGTTACTTTCTCATGTTATTCCAGGGTCATGCAAAGACAATGATGTCATACAGGTCATCCATGTCTCTATGTTCTCCATGAACTGTTTTGTAAAGAAGTAAAATTGCATGAGACCATTTGTTTTTCCACATCTCAAATATTCCTCTGTTTCTTTCTGCTTCCTCCTCCAGAAAGTCATCCTTTATATGAAAGCATTAAAAAGAAAAGAAACAGATGGAGGTAAAATACTCAGAGAAATAATAAATGCTTTGAAAAACAATCTGACAATATGTGCAATGTTCCACATCCGTGAACTTCTCCCGTTGCACCCCCAACACACACACACATACTCTTTCCCACAAATCTCTAAGAAGTAGAGAGTTCTCACAAGTTGTCTTGCATCAAGTATCCAAATCCATCTATTCCTGCCAGGCAGAGTAAGGCTGTCTTTTCCTTGTGCTATTCTGCCAAGGGAATCTGATAGCTTCAGGTCCAGAACCTAGAAGCCTTGGCTACCCAGCAGACAATCCTGGCCATTTTGACCTTCTATCATGGTGTACTTGGTCCACATTCATTCTTAAAGGTAGCTTGTGGCACAGGGATTGAAGGCTTGCACTTAGAGTCACGATGGCCTGAGTTCAACTCTGACCTCAAATACTTACTGTGTGACTCTAGGTAAATCACTTAACCCTTGGTGTCCTCATCTGTAAAATGTAGTAAGAGCAGCCACCTCCCTAGACTGTGAGGATCAAATGAGATAATATTTGTAAAGTACTTAGCATAGTACTTGGAACATAATAGGTACTTAAAATGGTCATTAAATATTAAAAAAATTAAATTTATTCAAAATTTGATAGTGTACATCAGAGGTATCAAGCTGGCAGAAATCTCCCCCATGCTGAGTGCAGCTGAGTCAGATTAATATACAACACAACACAGATAATATTTTAATTTGTAGTTTTCTAAGTCAATATATAGCCTGGAGAGATCTGTTTGTATTTGAATTCCACAAAACCAGTGAACACATATTTGGATTGTCCTAGTTTTCTTCCATACCACCATTCTGTGCATGACTGTATAATATTATTGATTAGCATTTCTTTGAAAAGGTTTCTGAGATCCTTCATCTCTGATAAGGCCATCTTTTCAGATCATTATTTAAAAGGTCAAGCATCATTAAAGTAGGTTATGTGCTTCCTTCCTACTCAGTGAGAACATTTTGTTCATTACGCTCAGTTTCTTCCTCTTATTCTGGCATTGGAAAGTCACCAAAGTTTCCCTCTACTTGCTCAATCTAGTTGAAGGTCTCAATGTTCTTGTGATATCCTATATCACCACCTGTTTCTAGTTTCTCATAAACATGAAAGCAGGAGGCATGGATGGTTGGACAGCCCAGCTGGAGTAAAACTCACAGCCTGAAAAATCCTACTAATAATTTGAAGGCTAGAGTTGTTCCCAAATCACATAGATATACCAGAGAAATGTTGAGAAGACATATACACTGATGGAGTTCCAAGTGAGCAGAAACAACGAATTTTTAATTAGACATCTACTATAAGCCAGGAATCGAATCAAAACCACAACTTACACAATGATCACAATAATGCAAAGGAAGTAATATAGAAAGACAGGGACCACCATGTCTAATCCTTTCTCAGACATTTGCTAGTTGTATGACCCTGGAAAAGTCACCTCATCAGGTACTTATATGTGATCACCTACACTTTCCTAGTCCTAGAGGTAAGAAGGGCTTAAGATCATTGGCAGTACAAGCCCCTCCCAGCTATCTACTTGAAAGTGAGGGCTACTGAGTGAAATAATCGTTTTCTGTGCTGCCACTGCTCACTCAGAGGCCTTAGAGTCCCAAAACTACATGTGCTTGTAAAGAAAACAGTATCCCAGAGAACTGGATAGACAAGTGTGAGGTCACTTATATGCACCTGGGATGAAAAATATCAAGACATTCAGTGGCTTTAGAGCCAGACCTCCAACTGTGATGACAGGGGAAAAGAGGACAAGGGAGCTTGGAAGACCTGAATGTGATCATGTATTGGTTCCCCACCCTAGAATGAAGGGAATCTTAAAGGGATTTGCATTAGAGGCTCCTCCAAGGACTCAGCCCAAAACTGAGGCCTCCAGGGCAAAATAGTCATTGAATGTGTACCCACAAGTGTCCAGGGACAAAAAGTGACATGTCTTGCAGGGTACTCAGAATGCAAACCCTTTATGTCACTCTTATTTAACCTGTGTCCTAGAAAGCTGGATAGTCCATTGTAAGAACACTAACTGGATCCAAGGATTAAAAATATGAAGGCTATCAAAATCCTAGGAGCCAGACTCCAGTGTGAGTGGAAGAGAAACAGAGGCCTAGTGAGATTCAGGGCCCCGTATGAAATAATCTTCAGGTTCCATGGCTGGCAGCTAACAGGACCTTAAGAGCATTTACCCATGAGGTCCCTCAATAGACTCTTCCTACCATTAAGGGCAAAGAGGCAGAATGACCATTGTATATGTACCCACAACAGTCCAAGGACAAGTCTTTCAGCAACAAGTGGCAAATCTTTCAGGGTCCCCAGAATCCAAACCCATTACATGACTCGGAAGGAATCTGACTCCTAGAAAGCTGGAAAGTCAAGTGAAAGATCATTAACAAGATCTTAGGATTGAAAATGTCAAGGCAATCAAAATATTTTGAGCCAGATCCTAGTGTGATTGTAGAAGTAGAGACCTAGGGAGATTCAGGGTTCTGTACATGATCAATTTCAGGTTCTTTGTTCTAGAGGTAAGAGGACCTTAACAGCTTTTACACTTGAGGACACTCACTGGACTCTGCCTAAACCTGGGGCCAAGAGAGCTGTGGGATGCATATTTTGATCACATACAAGGGTCAAATGACTAAAAGTGGCAAGTCATTCAGAGACCTTGGAGACCGAGAACTTCATATGAATCTAAAGGAAACTGAGTGCTAGAGAGCTGCATTGACCAATGCAAGATACCTAAGAAGGTCTTAAGATTAAAACATGTCTAGGCATTGAACCCTTTAAAGCCAAATTCCCTTCTGTGAAAGAAGGAGAAACAGAGGCCTAGTGAGCTTCAGAAACCTATAAGTGAGCATCTACATGTTCGTAGCCCTAGAGCTAGAATGACTGAATGAGCATTCACGCTAAAGTGCCCTCCATGGATGCTGCCTAAAACTGAGGCCTAGAGAGCAAAATGACCATTGCATGTACACCCACAATTTGACAAGGACAAAAAGGGAAACATCTTTCAGAGCCTTCTGAAACAAAAGCCTTTTTGCAATACAAAAGGAAACTGAGACTTAGGACCTGGATAGCCCAGGGCAACATCACAAACAAGACACTATGATTAATAATATCTAAGGTTTCAAAAACCTTTCAATCACAGGGATGTGTGAGAGTAGCAGAAACAGAGGCCTAGGGGGTATCAGGGCATGTATGTGGTCACCCATAATTTCATAGTACTAGAGGTCCAGCTCTAGACCTAAAAGTGAACCAAATGACGATTGTATGTTCAACCAGAAGTGTCCAAGGAAAAAATATAACTCCTACTTCAGAGGCCTTAAAGGGCCTCTAAAGGAAACTGAGTCCCAGAGAGATGGATAGAGAAACGTAAAGTCACTCTCAAGCACCTAGGATGACAAAGGCCAAGATTTTGAAGGGCTTTAAAAGACCCCCTACTGTGATACTGGCAGCAGGGGGTGGGGGAAGAGGACATGGAGTACTTGAAAGACCAGAATGTGATAACCTACTGGTTCCTAGGCCTAGAACAAAGAGGATCATCATGACAGTTATACAAGAGGCACCTCCATGGACTCTGCTTAATGCTGAAGGCAAGGGATTTGTACAAGGGCAAAAACTGACAAGTCTTTCAGGGTCTTCAGAATCAGAAGCCTTTTTGTGATTCTAAAGGAAACTGAGTCCTATAAAGCTGGATGGCCCAAAGGAAGATCAGTAGTAAGATCCTACGATTAAAAATGTCAAGAATTTCAAAAACTTTTGAAATACTGCTGTGATTGTAACTGAAAGAGAGGCCTAGGAAGCTTCAGGTACCTGCATACGAATCACCCAAAATTTCCGAGTCCTACAGCTAAGAAGGTCCTAAGACCATTGGCAATAAAAGCCCCTCCCAGATATCTACCTGAAAGTGAGGGCTAATGAGTCAAATGATCATTTTACGTACTGCCAGAAAGGTCAAAGAAATCAACGTGACTGCTCCCTAGGGGTCCTTAGAGCTCAAGAACTACATGTGCCTGTACAGGAATCTGAGTCCAAGAGAGTTACATAAGAAGTGGGAGGTCACTCCTAAGCATCTGGGATGAAAAACATCAAGGCATTCAAATATCAAAGGCTTTAAAGCCAGACTCCCCACCCCCTCCACCCCCTCCACCCCCTACTGTGACCGTAGAAGAAATTGAGGACATGGGAACATGAAGGACCTGAATGTGATCACCTAAATGTTCCAAGGCCTAAAACAAAGATCTTAATGGGATTTAAACTAGGGGCCCTTCCATGAACTCTGCCTATAACTGAGGCCAAGAGGGGAAAATGACCATTCTATATGCACCCAGAAGTGTCCAAGGACAAAAACAGAATCCAAACCCTTTATGACACTAGCATTTAACCTGAATCCTATAAAGCAGAAAAACCCATTTTAAGATCATTCACTTGATCCTAGGATTTTAAAATGTCAAGACTGTCACCTTTGATCAAGTCCCAGTGTGAGTATAGGAGAAATAGAGGTCTAGGGAAATTCAGAGTCCTGTATGTGATCATTCTTAGGTACCTTGGCCTAGAGCTAAGAGGACCTTAAGAGCTTTGACACTTGAGGCCTCTCAATGGACTCTTCCTGAAGCTGGGGCCAAGAGAGCTGTGGGATGCATGTTTCATCACTCACAAATGTCCAAGGACAAAAAGTCACAAGTCTTTCAGTGTCCTAAGAAGTCAAACCCTTAATATCACTCTACTTTAACCTGAGTCCAAAAACCTGGATAGCCCATTGTAAGGTAACTAACTAGATGTTAGGATTAAAAGTATGAAGGCTATGAAAATCTTTTGAGCCAGACCCCAGTATTAGTAAGGAGGAGAAGCAGAGGCCTAGGGTTATTCATGATAATCTCCAGGTTCCTTGGCTTAGAGCTAACAGGACCTCAAGAGCATCTACCTATGAATTCCCTCCATGGACTCTGCCTACCACTGAGGGCAAAGAGGCATAATGACCATTGTACATGCATTCACAAATGTCCAAGGGCAAAAAGCGACAAGTCTTTCAGAGCCCTCAGAATCAAAAGGCTTTTTGTGACTCTAACATGACTGCTTCCTCAGAGTCCTTAGAGTCTAAGAACTACATGTCACTGTAAAGGAACCTGAGTCCCAGAGAGCTGAGCAAATAAGTGTGAGGTCACTCCTAAGCACATGGGATAAGAAGTAGCAAGGCATTCAATGGATTTAGGGCTAGACCCCCTACAGTGACTATGGAGGAAAAATGAGGAAAAGGGAGATTGAAGGACCTGAATGTGATAACCAGCTGGTTGCTAGGTCTAAGGCAAAGAGGATCTTCATGAGATTTATCCAACAGGACCCTCCATGGACTCTGCCTACCACTGAGGGCAAGGGGGAAGAATGACCATTGTATATGCATCCACAAATGTAAGGGGCAAAAAGTGGTAAGTCCTTCAGAGTCCTCCGAATCAAAAGGCTTTTTGTGACTCTAAAGGAAACTGAGTACTAGAAATAAGGAAAGTCCAGTATAAGATCACTAACAAGATCCTAGGATTAACAATGTCAAGGCTCTCAAAAGCTTTTGATAAATACCCCTAAAGTGAATGTAGGAGAAAGAGTGGACGAGGGAGTTTTAGGTGCCTGTATATGATCACCCAATATTTCCTAGTGCTAGAGGTAAGGTCATAAGGCCATTGACAATACAAGCCGCTGCCAGCTAGCTACCTGAAAGTGAATACTACTGAGCCAAACGACCATTGCTTTTACTGCCAGAAGGGTCAAAGAAATAAAAGTGAGTTCTCCCTCGGAGTCATTAGGGTTCAAGAACTATATGTGCCTGTAAAAAAAAAACTGAGTCCCAGAGAACTGTATAGACAAGTGTGTCTAAGAACCTGGTATGACAAAAGCACAGGCATTCAATGGCTTTGGAGTAAGACCCTCTACTGTGACTGTTGTGGACAATGAGGAAAAGAGAGCTTGATGGACCCAATGTGATCACCTACTGGTTCCTTAGGCCTGGAAAAAAAGACTTTCATCATAGGATTTACACAAGAGGGCCCTCCATAGACACTTAATAATGGTGAGGGCAAAGGGGCACAACGACCAGTGTATATGCATCCACAAATGTGTAAGGGTAAAAACTGACAAGTCTTTCAGGGTCTTCAGAATCAGAAGCCTTTTTGTGATTCTAAAGGACACTGAGTCCTAGAAAGCTGGATATATGAGTACAAAATCACTAAAATGATCCTAGGATTACAATTGTCATGGCTTGCAAAACTTTTGAGAAATACCCCTGCTGTGATTGTAACTGAAAGAGAGGCCTAGGAAGCTTCAGATACCTGCATGTGATCACCCAAAATTACCCAGTCCTATAGTTAAGAAGGCCCTAAGACCATTGGCAATAGAATCACCTCCCAGCTATCTACCTGAAAGTGAGGACTACTGAGTTAAATGACCGTTTTATGTACTGCCAGAAGTTTTGAAGAAATAAACATGAATGCTCCCTCAGAGTCCTTATAGTCCAAGAACTATATGTGCCTGTAAAGGAATCTGAGTTCCAGAGAGCTAGATAAAAAAAGTATGAGGTCATTCCTAAGCACCTAGAATGAAAAATATCAAGGTATTCAATGGCTTTGGAGTCAGACCTCACACTGTGACAATAGGGGAAATTGAGGACATGGGAGCTTGAAGGACCTGAATGTGATCACCTAAATGTTCCAAGATGTAGAACAAAGAGTATCCTAATGGGATTTACACTAGAGGACCCTCCATGGACTCTGATTGCACCTGAGGCCAAGAAGGCAAAATGGCCATTGTTTATCAACACACAAGGGTCCAAGGACAAAAAGGGACAAGTCTTTCAAGGTCTTCAGAATCCAAACCTTTTATGTCACTCTCATTTAGCCTGACTTCTATAAAGCAGGATATCCTATTTTAAGATCATGAACTAGGTCCTAGGATTAAAAATTTGAAGGCTTACAAAAGCTTTTGATAAATACCCCTGATGTGAGTGTAGGAGAAAGAGGTGCCGAGGGAGTTTCAGGTACCTGCATATGATCTCCCACAGTTCCCTAGTCTTATAGTAAGAAAACCATAAGGCCATTGACAATACAAACCCATCCCAGCTATTTATCTAAAAGTGAGGCCTACTGAGCCACATGACCATGGTATGAACTTCCAGAAGGGTCCAAGAAATAAAGGTGACTACTCCCTCAGAGTCCTTGGAGTCCAAGAACTATATGTGCCTGTAAAGGAACCTGCATCAAAAGAGGTGAATAGAAAAGTGTGAGGTCACACCTAAGCACCTGGGATGAAAAATATCAAGACATTCGATGACTCTAGGGCCAGAGCCTCACTGTGAATATACGGGAAAATGAGGACAAGGGAGATTGAAAGACATGAATGTGATCACTGACTAGTTCCAAGGCCTTGAATAAAGAGGATTTTAAAGGAATTTACACTAGAGGAGCCTCTATGAGCTCTGCCTGAAACGTGGGCCAAGGAGTCAAAATCACCACTGTATATGCATCCACAAGTGTCCAAGGACAAGTCTTTCAGTGACAAGTGACAAGTCTCTCAGGATCCTCAGAACTGAAATGTGACTCTGAAGGAAACTGACTCCTAAAAAGCTGAAAAGCTGAGTGAAACATCACTAACAAAATTCTAGGACTAAAAATGTCAAGGCTATCAAAATATTTTGAGCCAGATCCCAGTGTGATTGGAGGAGATGTAGAGACCTAGGGAGATTCAGGGTCCTATACATAATCATTATCAGGTTCCTTGGTCAAGAGCTAAGAGGACTACAAGAGTTTTACATTTCAGGTTGCTCATGGACTCTGCCTGAACCTGGGGCCAAGAGAGCTATGGGATGCATATTTTGATCACACACAAGGGTCTAACGACTAATAATGGCATGTCATACAGAGACCTTGGAGACCAAGCACATCATTCGTTTGAATCTAAAGGAAACTGAGTGCTAGAGAGCTAAACTGAGCAGTGTAAAATATGTGAGAAGTTCCCAGGATTAAAACATGTCTAGGCACTAAACACCTTAAAGATAGAACCCCTGCTGTGAAAAAAGGAGAAACAGAGGCCTAGTGAGTTTCAGGGACCTGTATATGATCATCTTCATGTTTGTAGAGCTGGAATTAAAATGACTGAATGAGCATTTATACTAGAGGACCCTCCATGGACTTTGCTTGAAACTGAGACCTAAAGAGGTCTAATGACCATTGTACGTACACTCACAATTTGACAAGGACAAAAAGCGACAAGTCTTTCAGATTGCTCTGAATCAAAAACCTTTCTTTGGGCTCAAAAGAAAACTGAGCCTTAGGAGCTGGATAGCCTACTGCAATGTCACAAACAAGGCCCTAAGATTAATAATGTCTAAGCTTTCATAACCTTTGAGCCAGAGGGATGTGTGAGAGTAGCAGAAACAGAGGCCTAGGGAGCATCAGGTCATGTATGTGGTCACCCATAATTTCATAGTACTAGAGGTAAGAAGATTTTAAGGCCACTTACATTACAAGTTGCTCCCAGCTCTCAACCTAAAAGTGAGCCCAATTACCATTGCATGTGCAACCAGAAGTATCCAACGAAAAAGTAACTCCTACTTGAGTGGCCTTAAAGGACCTCTAAAGAAAATTGAGTCCCAGAGAGCTGGATAGACAAGTGTAAAGTCACTCCCAAGCACCCAGGATGGCAACAGCAAAGGCCTTCAATGGTTTTAGAGCCAGATCCCCTACTGTGCATATAGGGGAGCATGAGGGCAAGGGAGCTTGAAGGACCTGAATGTGATCACCCACTCTTTCCTAGGGCTAGAGCAAACATCATTACATTTACACAAGAGACCCTTCCATGGACTCTGCTTAACACTGAGGACAAGGTGGCAGAATGACCATTGTATATGCATCCATAAATGTACAATGGCAAAAAGTGACAAGTCTTTCAGGGTACTCAGAATCCAAACCTTTTATGTCACTCTCATTTAGCCTGAGTCCTATAAAGCAGGATATCCCATTTTAAGATCACGAACTAGGTCCTAGGATTAAAAATTTCAAGACTTTCAAAAGCTTTTGATTAATACCCCTGATGTGAGTGTAGGAGAAAGAGGTGCCGAGGAAGTTTCAGGTACATGCATATGATCTCGCACAGTTCCCTAATCCTATAGTAAGAAGGCCATAAGGCCATTCACAATACAAGCCTCTCCCAGCTATCTATCTGAAAGTGAAGCCCCCTGAGCAAGATAACCATTGTATGTACTGCCAGAAAGGTTGAAGAAATAAACATGACTGCTCCCTCAGAGTCCTTCGAGTCCAAGAACTACATGTCACTGTAAAGGAACCTGAGTCCCAGAGAGCTGAACAGACAAGTGTGAGGTCACTACTAAACACAAAAGATGAAAACAAAAGGCATTCAATGACTTTTGAGTCAGATCCCCTACTGGGACTCTAGAGAAAAATAAGCATAAGGGAAATTGAAGGACATGAATGTGATCACCTACTGGTTCCAACGGCTCTAACAAAGAGGATTTTAAAGTAATTTACACTAGAGGCCCTTCCTTGGTCTCCATCTGAAACTGGGGTCAAGAGATCAAAATGACATCTTTATATGTACCCACAAGTGTTCAAGGACAAGTCTTTCAGTGGCAAGTGACAAGTGACAAGTCTTTGAGGTTCCTCAGAATCCAAACCCATTATATGACTGTAGGAAAATGACCCCTAGATAGCTGGACAACTGAGTGAAAAATTATTAACAAGATCCTAGGATGAGAAATGTCAAGGCTATCAAAATATTTTGAGCTAGTCCCCAGTATGAGTGTAGGAGAAGTAAAGGACTGGGACATTTAGGATCTTTTATGTGATCATTTTCAGGTTCCTTGGCCTAGAGTTCAGAGGACATTAAGAGATTTTACACTTGTGCTCCCTTGTTGCACTATGCCCGAACCTGGGGCTAAGAGAGCTGTGGGATGCATATTTTGATTACCCACAAGGGTTCAAGGACTAAAAATGTCAAGTCATTTAAAGGTCTTGGAGTCCAAGCACTTCATTTGAGTCTAAATGAAACTGAGTGCTGGAGAGCTGGATTGACTGGTGTAAGATATCAAAGAAGGTCATAGGATTAAAACATGTCTAGGCACTGAATACATTAAAGCCAGACCCCCTGCTGTGAAAGAAGGAGAAACAGAGGCCTAGCATGCTTCAGGGACCTGTAAGTGATCATCTTTATGTTCCTAGGCTTAGAGCTTAAAGGCCCAAATGAACATTTATACTAGAGGCTCCTCCATGAACTCTCCCTCAAACTGAAGCATAGAGAGACAAATCACCATTGCATGTACACCCACAAATGGTCAAAGACAAAAAGTGACAAGTCTTTCAGAGTCTTCAGAATCAAACGCCTTTTTGTGACTCAGAAGGAAACTGACTGTTAGTAGCTGGATAGACTAGTGTAAGTTCAAAAACGACCCTAAGATTAAAAATGTGTAAGCTTTTAAAAACCTTTGAGCCAGATGGATGTGTGAAAGTGGAAGAAATAGCAGCCTAGGGAGCTTCAGGGCATGTATGTGGTCACCAACAACTTCATAGTCCTAGAGGTAAGAAGGCTTTAACACCATTTACATTAGAAGCTGCTCCCAGCTCTCTACCTAATACTGAGTCCTAGTGAGCCAAATGACCATTGTATGTACTGCCAGAATAGTCAAAGGAATAAACATCACTGTTCCCTCAGAGTCCCCAGAATTCAAGAACTACATGTGATTGCAAAGGAAATTGAGTGCCAGAGAGCTGTATAGACCAATGTGAGATCACTCCTAAACACCTGAGATGACAAAGGCCCAGGCTTTCCATGGCTGTGGAGCAAGACTCCTACTGTGACTATGGGGGTCGGGGGAACAATGAGGAAAAGAGATCCTGATGGACCTCAATATGATTACATACTGGTTCCTAAGACCTGGAAAAAAGAAGATCATCATGGGATTTACAGTAGATGTCCCTTCATGAACTCTGCCTAACAGTGAGGGCAAGGGGGCACAATGACCATTGTATATGCATCCACAAATGTGCTAGGGCAAAAAGTGACAAGTATTTCAGGGTCTTCAGAATCAAAAGCCTTATTGTGACTCTATGGGAAACTGAGTCCCATAAGGCTTGATATCACAGGATAAGTTCAGCAACAAGATCCTGTGATTAAAAATGTCAAGGATTCCAAAAACTTTTGAGAAATACCCCTGATGTGAGTATAGCTGAAAGAGAGACCTCGGAAGCTTCAGGTACCTGCATGTGATCACTCACAATTTCCAAGTCATATAGGTAAGAAGGCCATAAGACCATTGACAATACCAGCCCTTCCTAGCTATCTACCTGAAAGTGACGCCTACTGAGCCAAATGATTATTTTTTGTACTATTAGAAAGGTTGAAGAAATAAACATGAGTGCTCCCTCAGAGTCCTTAGAGTTCAAGAGCTACATGTGCCTGTAAAGGAAACTGAGTAATGGAGAGCTGGATAGACAAGTGTGAGGATACTCCTAAACACCTGGGATGAAAAACATCAAGGCTTTCGATTCCTTTAGTGCCAGACCCCCTACTGTGAGTATATAGGAAATTGAGGACATGGAAACTTGAAGCACCTGAATGTGATCACCAACTGGTTCCAAGGCCTAGAAAAAGAGGATCTTATTGAGATATACACTAGAGACTCTTCCACAAACTCTGTCTAAACTGAGACCAAGAGGGAAAATGGCCGTTGTATGTGCACCCACAAGTGTCCAAGGACGAAAAGCGACAAGGCTTTCAGCGTTCTCAGAATCCAAACCCTTTATGTCACTCTGATTTAACCTGAGTCCTAGAAAGCTGGATAGCTCATTATAAGATCACTAACTGTCAAAGTTATCAAGATCTTTTGAGCCAGACCCCAGTGTGAGCAGAAGAGAAACAGAGGCTTGGGAGATTCAGGGACCTGTATGTGATAATCTTTAGATTACTTTGCCTAGAGCTAACATGACCTCAATAGCATTTATCCGTGAGGTCTCTCAGTGGACTCTGCTTACCACTGAGGGCCAAGAAGCAGAATAACCATTGTATATGCATCCACAAATGTCCAAGGGCAAAAAGTGACAAGTCTTTCAGAGTTCTCAGAATCAAAAGGCTTTTTGCAACTCTAAAGGAAACTGAGTCCCAAAAAGCTGGATACCACAGTGGAATATCACTAACAAGATCCTAGGAATTAAAATGTCAAGAATTCAAAAGCTTTTGATAAATACTCCTGGTGTGAGTGTAGTTGAAAGAGAGGCCTAGGAAGCTTCATCCAAAATTTCTAAGTCTTTTAGCTGAAAAGGTCATAAGACCATTGAAAATAAAAGCCCCTTCCAGTTATCTACCTGAAAGTGAGGCCTACTGAGCAACATGACCATTGTATGTACTGTCAGAAGGGCTGAAGAAACAAACTTGACTGTTCACTCAGAGTCCTGGGAGTCCAAGAATTATATGTGCCTGTAAAGGAGCCTGAGTCACAGAGAACTGAATAGAAATGTGTGAGGTCACTCCTAAGAACCAGGGATGAAAAATATCAAGGCATTGAATGGCTTTAGAGCCAGACCCCCCCCCCCAGCACTGTGAAGAGAGGGGAGGGGAAAATGAGGACAAGGGAGATTGAAGGACATGAATGTGGTCACCTATTGGTTCCAAGGCCTCAAAAACAAAGGATTTTAAAGGAGTTTATACTAGAGGGTCCTCCATGGACTTAGTCTGAAACTGGGTCCAGGAGGTTAAAACGATCATTGTATATGTACCCTCAAGTGTCCCAGGACAAGTCTTTCAGCAACAAGTGACAAATCTTTCAAGGTCCTCAGAATCCAAGCCCATTATGTGACTCTGAAGGAAACTGACTCTTCGAAAGCTGAAAAGCTGAGTAAAAGATCACTAACAAGATCCTAGGATTGAAAATGTCAAGGCTATCAAAGTATTTTAAGCCAGATCCCAGTGTGATTGTAGGAAAAGTTGAGGCCTAGGGAGAGTCAGGGTCCTATATGTGACCATTTTCAGGTTCCTTGGTCTAGAGCTAAAAGGACCTTAACAGCTTTTGTATGTGAGGTAGCTCATTGGACTCTGTCTGAACCTGGGACCTGTGGGATGCATATTTTGCTCACACACAAGGGTCAAATGACTTTAAAGGGCAAGTCATTCAGAGACATTGGAGATCAAGCACTTCATTTGATTGTAAAGGAAACTGAGTGCTAGACAGCTGGATTGACCAGTGTAAGATACCTAAGTAGGATTAAAACATGTCTAGGCACTGAACCCTTTAAAGCCAGACCCCTGCTGTGAAAGAAGGAGAAACAGAGGCCTAGTGAGTTTCAGGGACCTGTATATGATCATCTTCATGTTTGTAGGCCTAGAGCTAAAATAACTGAATGAGCATTCGTACTAGAGGACTCTCCATGAACTTTGCTTGAAACTGAGACCTAAAGAGTGAAATGACCATTGCATGTATACCCATAATTTGACAAGGACAAGAAGGGACAAGTCTTTCAGATTGCTCTGAATCAAAAGCCTTTCTTTGGACTCAAAAGAAAACTGAGCCTTAGGAGCTGGATAGCCTACTGCAACATCACAAACAAGATCCTAAGATTAATAATATCTAAGCTTTCATAATCTTTGAGCCAGAGGGATGTGTGAGAGTAGCAGAAACAGAGGCCTAGGGAGCATCAGGACATGTATGTGGCCATTCATAACTTCATAGTACTGGAGGTAAGAAGGCTTTAAAACCACTTACACCACAAGTTGCTTCCAGCTCTAGACCTAAAAGTGAGCCAAATTATCATGCATATGCAACCAGAAGTGTCCAAGGAAAAAAAGTGACTTCTGCTTCAGAGGTGTAAAGGTCCTCTAAAGGAAATTGGGTCCCAGAGAGCTGGATAGACTAATATAAGGTCACTCCCAAGCATCTAGGATGGCAAAGGCCAAGGCCTTCAATGGTTTTAGAGCCAGATCCCCTACTGTGACAACAGAGGGTGGAAAGTGGACAAGGGAACTTGAAGGACCTGAATGTGATCACCCACTGGTTGCTAGGGCTAGAACAAAGAGGATCATCATGACATTACACAAGAGGCCCCTCCATGGACTCTCCTTAATGCTGGGGACAAGGGGGCAGAATGACCATTGTATATGCATCCACAAATGCACAAGAGAAGAAAGAGACGAGTCTTTCAAGGTACTCAGAATCAAAAGGCTTTTTGTGACCATAAAGGCAACCGAGTCCTAGAAAATTGCATAGCCCAGTGAAAGATCAATAACAAGATCCTATAATTAAAAATGTCAAGGATTTCAAAAGCTTTTGAGAAATACCCCTGCTATGACTAGCTGAAAGAGAGAACTAGGAAGCTTCAGGAACCTGCATGTGATCACCCACCATTTCCTTTTCTGATAGGTAAGAAGGCCCTGAGACCACTGGCAATACAAGCCCCTCCTAGTTATCTACTTAAAAGTGAGGGCTACTGAGTCAAACGATCATTTTAGGTACTGCCGGAAGGGTGGAAGAAATAAACGTGACTGCTCCCTCAGAGTCCTTAGAGTTCAAGAACTACATGTTTCTGTAAAGGAATCTGAGTTGGACAGAACTGGATAAGCAAGTATGAGGTCACTCCTATGCTCCTGGGATGGAAAATATCAAAGCATTCAATGGCTTTAGAGTCAGAACCCCATTGTGACAATAGGGGAAATTGAGGACATGTACCTTGAAGGACTTGAATATGATCACCTAAATGTTCCAAGATGTAGAACAAAGAGTATCCTAATGGGATTTACACTAGAGGACCCTCCATGGACTCTGATTGCACCTGAGGCCAAGAAGGCAAAATGACCATTGTATATCAACACACAAGGGTCCAAGGACAAAAAGTGACAAGTCTTTCAAGGTCCTCAGAATCCAAACCATTTATGTCACTCTCATTTAGCCTGACTCCTATAAAGCAAGATATCCCATTTTTAGGTTATGAACTAGGTCCTAGGATTAAAAATTTCAAGGTTTACAAAGGCTTTTCATAAATACCCCTGATGTGAGTGTAGGAGAAAGAGGTGCAAGGGAGTTTCAGTTACTTGTATATGATCACCCACAATTTCCTAGTCCTATAGTAAGAAAGCCATAAGGCCATTGACAATACAAGCCCATCCCAGTTATCTACCTGAAAGTGAGGCCTTCTGAGTCAGATAATCATTGTATGTACTGCCAGAAGTGTGGAAGAAATAAATGTGACTGCTGTCTCGGAATCTTTAGTGTCTAAGAACTATAGGTCACTGTAAAGGAACCTGAGTCCCAGAGAGCTGAATAGTGAGGTCACTCCTAAGCACCAAGGATGAAAAACAAAAGGCAATCAATGACTTTTGAGCCAGATCCCCTGCTGTGACTACATGGGAAAATGAAGACAAGGGAAATTGAAGGATGTGAATGTGATTCCCTACTGGTTCCAAGGGCTTGAACAAAGAGAATTTTAAATGGATTTACTCCAGAGGCCCCTCCATGGACTCTTCGGGAACCTGGGAATAAGAGGTCAAAATGACAACTGTATATGCACCAACCAGTATCCAAGAACAAAAAGTGACAAGTCTTTCAGGGTTCTCAGAATCCAAACCCATTATGCAACTCTGAAGGAAACTGAGTTCTAGAAAGCTGAACAGCCCAGTGAAGGATCACTAAGAAAATCCGAGGATTAAATTTGTCAAGGCTGTCAAAATCTTTTGAGCTAGACCCCAGTATAAGTGTAGAAGTAGAGGCCTACTGAGAGTCAGGGTCCTGTGTGTGATCATTTTCAGATTTCATGACCTAGAGCTAAGAGGACCTTAAGAGCTTTTACACTTGAGGTCCCTCATTGGACTCTGCCTGAACCTGAGTCCAGGAGAGCTGTGGGATGAGTATTTTGATCACACACAAAGGTCCAAGGGCTAAAAATGACTAATCATTCAGAGACCTTCGAGTCCAACCACTTCCTTGAACTCTAAAGGAAACTGAGTGCTAGAGAGATGGATTAACCAGTGTAAGTTACCTAAGAAGATCCTAGAATTAAAATATGCCTAGGCTTTGATCACTTTAAAGCCAGACTAACAAAGGCCTAGCGAGCTTCAGGGACCTCTAAGCAATCATCTTGATGTTTGTAGGCCTAGAACTAAAAGGACTGTATGATCATTTATTCTAGTGGCCCCTCCACTGATCCCTAGAGAGCCAAATGACCATAGCATGTATACCCACAAGTGATCAAGGACAAAAAGGGACAAGTCTTTCAGAGTCTTCAGAATCAAACGCCTTTTTGTGATTCAAAAGGAAGTTGAGTCTTAGAAAGCTGGCTAGCACTTTGTAAGAACACAGACAACACCATAAGAGTCAAAATGTCTAAGTTTTCAAAAACCTTTGAGCCAGATGTATGTGTGAGAGTAGAAGAAGTAGAGGCCTAGGGAGCTACGGGGTATGTATGTGGTCACCCACAATTTCATAGTCTTACAGGTAAGAAGGCTTTAACACCATTTATACTACATGTTGCTCCCAGTTCTTGACCTAAAAATGAGTCCTACTGAGCCAAATGACCATTGTAAGTACTGCCAGAAAGGTCAAAGAAATACACATGACTGCTCCCTCAGAGTCCTTAGAGTCCAAGAACTACATGTCACTGTAAAGGAACCTGAGTCCCAGAGAGCTGAATAGACAAGTGTAAGGTCTCTCCCAAACACCTGGGATGAAAACTATCAAGTGTTCAATGGTTTTAGAGCAAGATCCCCCACTGTGATTATAGGGTAAAATGAGAAGAAGGGAGCTTGAAGGAACTGAATTTGATCACCAGTAGTTTGTGAGATCTAATACAAAGAAGATCATCATGGGATTAACACAAGAGGACCCTCCATGAACTCTGCCTAATGCTCAAGGCAAGGGGGCAGAATGACCACTGTATATGCATCCACAAATGCCCAAGGGCAAAAAGTGACAAGTCTTTCAGAGTTCTCAGAATCAAAAACTTTTTTGTGACTGTAAAGGAAACTGAGTCCTAGACAGCTGGATTATCCACTCAAAGATCACTAACAAGGTCCTAGAAATAAAAATGTCAAGGTTTTCAAAAGTTTTTAATAAATATGCCTGATGTGAGTGTAGGAGAAGGAGTGGCCAAAGAAGTTTTAGCTACCTACATATGATCTGGCACAATTTCCTTCGGGTTTTCAATTTGTTCTTTTTCTACCTATAAATTGAAAATTCCCAAGTAAACACCAAATTAAAAATACTGGAAACCAAAGGAGAGATTAATAAAATTGAAATTAAGAAAACTATTGAACTAATAAATAAAACTAAGAGTTGGTTTTATGAAAAAAACAATAACATTGATAATCCTTTGGTCAATTTGATTTAAAAAAAAGAAAGAAGAAAACCAAATTATTAGGAATTACTTTGCCCAACTGTGTGCCCATAAATTCAACAATCTAAATGAGATGGATGATTATTTTCAAAAATATAAATTGCCCAGATTAACAGAAGAGGAATTTAAATACTTAACCCCATTTCAGAAAAAGAAATTGAACAAGTCATCAATAAAATCCCTAGGAAAACATCTGCAGGGCCAGATGGATTCACAAGTGAATTCTATCAAACACTTAAAGAACAGTTAAACTCCAGCTGGGGAAGAAGGAGTCCTCCCAAGTTACTTTCATGATACAAATATGGTTTTGATACCTAAACCAGAAAGAACCAAAACAGAGAAAGAAAATTATAGACCAATTTCTCTAATGAAAATATTAAATAAGATTTTAGCAAAAAGAATACAGCAACTTATCATGAGAATAATACATTATGATCAGGTAGAATTTATACCAGGAATGCAAGGCTGGTTCAACATTAGGAAAACTATTAACATTATTGATCATATCAACAACAAAACTAACAGAAACCCCTTGATTATCTCAATAGATGCAGAAAAAACTTTTGACAAAATACAACACCCATTCCTACTGACAACGTTGGAGAGCATAGGAATAAAGGGAACTTTCCATAAAATAATAATAAAAATAACTTTCCAATATCTACCTAAAACCTTCTGCAAGCATTATATGCAATGGGGATAAGCTAGATGCATTTCCAGTATGATCACGGGTGAAACAAGGATGTCCATTATCACCACTGTTATACAAAATTGTACTAGAAAAGTTAGCTGTAGCAATGAGAGAAGAAAAAGAAATTGAAGGAATTAGAATGGGCAAAGAAGAAACTAAGTTATCACTCTTTGTAGATGATATGATGATAGGCTTAGGGAATCCCAGAAAATCAAGTAAAAAACTACTTGAAATAATAAACAACTTTGGCAAAGTTGCAGGTTACAAAATTAACCCACACAAATCTTCTGCATTTCTATTTATTACTAACAGGGAACTAGATGGTGCAGTGGATAGAGCACCAGTGCAGGAGTCAGGAGGACCTGAGTTTAAATCTCACCTCAGACACTTGACACTAGCTGTGTGACCTTGGGCAAGTCACTTAACCCCAATTGCCTCATCCTGGGTCATCTCCAGTCATCCTGATGAATATCTGGTCACTGGATTCAGACAGCTCTGGAGGAGAAGTGAGGCTGGTAACCTGCACAGCCCTCCCTCACTCAAAACAAAGTCAAGTGCAAGTCATGTCATCATTTCTCTGATGGCTTGGTCTTCTTTGTCAACAAAGGACGAACACACACACACACACATACACACACACACACACACACACACACACACACACACACACACACACACACACCAAAGCCCAACAGCAAGAGACAAATCCCATTTAAAGCTACAGTAGACACTATAAAACATCTGGGAGTCAACGTGCCAAAACAAACCCAGGAACTATATGAACACGATTGCAAGACACTTTCCTCACAAATAAAGTCAAATCTAAGTAAGGGGAAAAACATCAATTGGAGCCTCAGCCCAGAGCGGACTATGCCTCCGTCCCCCTCAAACGGAACCGCAGTGGGTCTTGCGGCGGCTCCGGCTCAGATTCCGCCCTGCCTCCGCCCAGAGGCAGGCCGCCACGGGGTGGGTGGAGGAGGAGCGGACCCGCCGAGGCATCGGGAGAGGGACTGACAGAAGGCGAGTGCTAGAGACACCAGGGCTCCTGAACTTGATTCTCGGAGGAGGAGAAGTTCCTGCCCAGCGAATCCAAGCAGCGACGTCGGGAGTAGCCTCAGATGTCACTAAGAGGAGCTGCACCAATGACAGTTGTGCATCTTTCTGGAGAACAAGTGCAGAGTCAGGGGGTCATCCACACTGCTCGGTAATCCCCCCACCCCACCCGCCCGCAACCCCCACAAGTACAGACAGAGAAGGCATCATCCTGGTCAGATAGTGAAGATTCTCAGGATTCGTCTGATAGCATAGGCTCTTCACAGAAAGCTCGGGGGATTTTAGCACGGCGTCCATCTTACAAAAAAAATCTTAAGCGATCTTTCTTCAGAAGACACCAGAGACAGAAAAAGAGACGGAGAAAACCCCGGAGTTTCAACAGTCACATCTATGTCTGTCCCAACTCCTCTCTACCAGATTGGCACTGGACAATACGTTACCATTGTCCCAAATGGAACATTACAACTGGCCAGTCCAAGCACAGATGGAGTACAGGGGCTTCAGGCACTAACAATGACAAATGCAGGCAATAGTCAGCAAGGAACAACAATTCTTCAGTATGCACAGACATCTTATGGACAGCAGATTCTTGTCCCTAGCAACCAAGTGGTTGTATCAGGAGATATGCAGACTTATCAGATTCATGCCACACCAGGAAATACTAATCTTCCACAGACAGTAGTGATGACATCTCCAATCACTATAACATCTGAGACAACCACGACAGATGATCCACAATTAAAAAGAGAAATGAGATTGATGAAAAATAGGGAAGCTGCTCGAGAATGCCGTAGAAAGAAAAAAGAATATATTAACTGTCTGGAAACTCGAATTGCATTCTTGGAAAATCAAAATAAAATTTTAATGGAAGAATTAAAAACTTTCAAAGATCTCTACTTCCATAAAAATGTCTAAAATCAAGAAAAATTTTATGGACTTAAAAATTAAATGGATTTTCTTTTTGTATGGAATTTTCTAAACTAAAAGGTCAAAAATGAAGCTTTAAAAACTGGGAGGGGCAGCAAAAAGACTAAAGATTTTATTTCCAAGATTCTGGAGATAGTACGTTATGTAAGTAAGAGGACTTCAAGCAAGCAACTGGAATTTCTATTGCAATTAACATTAACTGTGGTACCTGATCAACAGAAAGTGAATTTCCAACAATCTGAATTTCCCAGAAAACAGTTATAGAGAAAGTTTGCAACTTGAGACAGTACATTAATGGAAGTTTGATTTTTTTTACAAACATTTTATGGGTATAGATTTTCATTACTTACTAGGTTCTGAAATATGCCTTTTTTAATTGTTTATGTAAATATTCATCTGCCAATATTCTAAACTGCAGATTTAAAAGAAAATCTAATGCTTTGTAAAATGTATAAATTATGTGTACTTTGCTCAACTGTCAAGTTTTTAAAATGATCTTTTAAAAAATGCTTGCAAGAAGTTTAGCAAGAAAAAGAGGGCATTATCATTTTTCAGGTTGTGTTTTTCAAGATATCCAAGCCACTTGAACTGAAAATGAAACTTTAAAAGAAGTATTCCAATCATTTTATAGAAATATTTTAGTAAACTGGATAGAACAATTTGAACATTTGAAAGTTTTTTAAAAATAGTATTGATTTTGCTTTTTTGGGTGTGGTAAATTTCTCTAAATGGATCATAATAAATCCTGTTGCTGATTCTATATGCAGCTGATATGCATTACTGATTCTACTGTGCTTTAATAGAAAGAAATGTTTATAAGCCCCTAAAATTATTTTAGAGGATTTTAAAAATCAGCTCAAGATATATACCAAAGTACTTTTCCAAGAGGGTTTTTCTAATCAAAATATAATGTAGGGCTTATCAGTTTAGAAATAATGCAATTTTAAAACAATTATTCCTGTAGGAAATATTTTGTGAGGTAATAAATGGCACCTTTGTAACAAAAAGTGACTATTTTTATACAGTTAATCTTCATAAAATTTAAAGTTGTGTTTTTATGCTTATTTTATGTTTATACAGTTTTTAGCAAAAAAATAGATATTTTGTCTCAGATTATCATTTTTGTATTTTCATGGGGAGTAAGGTTTTCTGAATTGCAAGTATTTGAATTATGTGCATTTCTGTATAATTATCTGAAATCCAAAATATGCTGTTCATACATTAGTACTTCTGTAATCAAACTACTCACTTCTGAACTTACCTACAAAATTATTGTCAGCTCCTAATATAATATGTATCATTTTGCCTTATTCCTGTAAAAATTAAAGGATATTTGAGATAAACAACAAAAAAAAAAGGAAAACATCAGTTGCTCATGGGTAGGCCTAGCCAATATAATAAAAAGGACAATTCTACCTAAACTAATTTGCTTATTCATTGCCATACCAATAAAACTATCAGATAATGATTTTGTAGGGCCAGAAAAAATAATATCAAAGGGAACTAATGAAAAGAAATGCTAGGAGGGTGGCCTAGTTCTACTATATCCCAAATTGTATTATTAAGCAGCAATTATCAAAACCACTTGGTACTGGCTAAGAAACAGAAAGGTAGACCAGTGGAATATGTTAGCTACTCAAGATACAGTAGTCAATGAAAATAGCAATCTACTGTCTGATAAACTCAAGGACCCCAGCTTCTGGAATAAGAACTCACTATTTGACAAAAATTGCTGGGAAAACTGGATAATAGTGTGGCAGAAACTGGCCATAGACCAATTTCTGACACCATACACAAGAACGAAGTCCAAATGGGTGCATGGTCTAGGTATGAAGACTGATACAATAAACATACTAGTGGAGCAAGGAATAGTGTATTTATCAGATTTATAAAGAAGGGAAGAATTTTTGACAAAACAAGAGATAGAAGACATTATGGAGTGCAAAATGGATAATTTTGATTACATCAAATTGAAAAATTTTTGCACAGCCAAACCCAATGCAACCAAGATTAGGAGAGAAGCAGAAAACTGGGAAGGAATTTTTGCTATTAGTGTCTGTGATAAAGGTCTCATTTCTGGAATCTATAGAGAACTGAGTCAAATGTACAAGAACACAAGTCATTCCCTAATTGATAAATGATCAAAGTATATGAACAGGCTGTTTTCCAAGAAACAAACTAAAGCTATCTATAGTCATATGAAAAAATGCTCTAAATTACTATTGATCAGAGAGATGCAAATCATAACAACCATGAAATATCACTTCACACCTACCAGATTGGCTAGTATGCCAAAACAGAGAGGACTGAAGACTTAAATGAACTGATGATGAGTAAAAGGAGCAGAGTCAGGAGAACTTTGTACACAATAACAACCACAGTGTGAGAGGAATTTTTCTGGGAGACTTAGGACTTCATTGCAATGCTAGGACTTAAATAATTCCCAATACTCTCTTAAGGCAAAATGCCTTTCCTATCCAGGGAAAGAACTACAGAACTCAATTGCAGAATGAAGCAGATCATTTTCTTTTGTATTATGTTTTCATTTGTTTTATGATTTCTCCCATTCATTTTAATTCCTCTATGCAACATGACTAAGGTGAAAATGTATTTAATAGGAATGTATGTGTAGAACATATAAAATTCTAGCTGTTTCAGGAGAGTGTAAGGGGGGTAGGGAGGGGAAAAATCTAAGATATATGGAAGTGATTATAGAACACTGAAAACCAATAAAATAGTAATAAGAAAAAAAGAAAAGAAACAAAGAAAACATGCTCCAGATCACTAATATTGAAAGAAATGCAAATTAAAACTTCTCTGAATTTTTCCCCTCATAATCAGAAGATTGGAAAAGAGGACAAAAAATGTTAACAGTTGTTTAAGTGGCTATGGGAGAAATAGGATCCATTGGTGGAAATGGGAATTGATCCATCATTTCTGGAAAGCAACTTGAAACTATATGGCAAAAGTCAATGAGTTGTGAATAGTTGAATACTCTAAACAGAGGAAAGACAGAAGAAAGAGTTCAAGGTGTACCTTTTGGTATAGTAAGGTCCTGGAAATAAAGTGGGTACCTATCATTTGGGGAATGCCTAAATGAATTTTGGTATAGAAATGTAATGAAATATTATGGTGCTGTAAGAAATGAATGACTGATTCAGAGACTGAAATGAACTGATTCAGAGAAAAGTAATAGGACCAGGAGAACAAAATATGTAGTGCAATATTTGAAAGTAAAATAACTTGGACTTTAAAAAAAACACAATACAACGACTAACCAGAACTCCAGAGACCACTGTGCTCTGTGAGTAGTCAGATCACCAAATGGTCAGACCAACACAATCTTTCCTTCATAAACACCACACCCCAATGTGTCTGGTCATCAAGACCCTTTAGAGAAAGAAGACTGAGAATGTTGAGGAACTGTAATTCTGAAGTTTTGAGTTGTCTTCTTCAGTGTGTTCCCTAAACAAATGCCTGACTGACTACCAATGTACTTTAAATCTGTGCTCCCATTTCCTCTTCCCAAATTCTGTGTGATTTTGTGGCAGATTTTCCCCATGGTGTTAGATTAAATCCTTCGAAACTACTCTTCTTAATGTGCCATTCAAAGAAGTACCTTTGTTACAGAATTATCAACTGAATGATTATTAAGGGGAAGTGCATTGATTGGGGCCTGAGAGATAGTGTTAGGAGAATAGTTACTCCTGAGTGTCATAGTATCTAGCCTGGGGACCCAAACTGCCAGTGCCACCGGGAATTAGATGAATGAGATCCAAGAAGTGTCCTTGTGTTACAAGTTCTCCACTGTAATTGGGATATAAGTGAGTCATGAGCTAGAGGTGACTCTGAAGTTGTCTTCTCCCTCACTCCACTGCCTTTCTTAGTCTAAGTAAAACCTCATATACAAAGCCTGTCCTTTTGTATACCTCCTGTGAAGACATCAGGACAGCAAATCCTTCTTAGATTCACCATCTTTTTAAATTACTTTTAAAATTTATTTATTTATTTTCCATTTTGAACATTCATTTCCACAAGTTTTTGAGTTCCCAACTTTCTCCCCTTCTCTCCCCTACCTCCCAACACAAGACACTGCACATTCTGATTACCCCTTCCCCAATCTGCCCTCTCTTCTGTTACAACCCTCCCTTCCCTTATCCCCATCTCCTTTATTTTCTTGTAGGGCAAAATAGATTTCTATACCCCATTACCTGTATTTCTTATTTCCCAGTTGCATGCAAAAACAATTCTCAGCATCCGTTCCTAAATCTTTGAGTTCCAACTTCTCTCCCTTCCTCCCTCCCCAGGCATCCCCATTGTGAAGGCAAACAATTCAATATAGGCTATACAGGTGTAGTTATGCAAAAGACTTCCATAATAGTCGTGTTGTGAAAGACAAACTGTATTTCCCTCCATCCTATTCTGTCCCCCATTTATTTTATTTTTTCTTTGTCCTTGTTCCTCCAAAAGTGTTTACTTCTAATTACTCCCTTCTCCCATTTGCCTTCCATTCTATCATCCTCCCCACAGCCCACTTCTTCCCTTCTCCCCTACTTTCCTATAGTGTAAGATAGATTTTAATACCAAATTGAGTGTGCATGTTATTCCCTCCTTAAGCCAAATGTGATGAGAGGAAGCTTAACTTTTTCCCTCTCACCTCCCCCCTTTTCCCCTCCATTGAAATAGCATTTTCTTCCTCTTTTATGAGAGATAATTTGCCCCATTCCATTTCTCCTTCCAATATATTCCTCTCTCACCCCTTAATTCTATTTTTTTTTTTTTAGAAATCATCCCTTCCTATTCAACTCACCCTGTGCCCTCTGTCTATATGGATATAATCCCTCCAACTACCCAAATACAGATAAAAGTCTTAAGAGTTACAAACATTATCTTTCTATGTAGGAACGTAAAGAGTTGGACTTAAGTAAGTCCCTTGCAAATTCTCTTTCCTGTTTATCTTTTCATGGTTCTCTTGATTCTTGTGTTTGAAAGTCAAATTCTCTATTTAGCTCTGGTCTTTTCATCAAGAATGCTTGAAAGTTCTCTATGTCACTGAATGATCATTTTTCCCCCTGAAGTATTATGCTCAGTTTTTCTGGGTAGGTGATTCTTGGTTTTAATCCTAGTTCCTTTTACTTCTGGAATATCATATTTCAAGCCTTCTATCCCTTACTGTAGAAGCTGCTAGATCCTGTGTTGTCCTGATTGTATTTCCACAGTACTCGAATTGTTTCTTTCTGGCTGCTTGCAATATTTTCTCTTTGACCCAGGGACTCTGGAATCTGACTACAATAATCCTAGAAGTTTTTTCTTTTTGGATCTCTTTCAGGATGTGATCAGTGTATTCTTTCAATATTTATTTTACCTTCTGGTTCTAGAATATCAGGGCAGTTTTCCTGGATAATTTCATGAAAGATAATATCTAGGTTCTTTTTTTCATCATGACTTTCAGGTAGCCCCATAATTTTTAAACTGTCTTTCCTGGATCTTTTTTCCAGGTCAGTTGTTTTTCCAATGAGATATTTTACAGTCTTAATTTTTTTCATTCTTTTGGTTTTGTTTGGTGATTTCCTGGTTTCTCATAGAGTCATTAGTTTCTATGTGCTCCATTCTAATTTTTTTTTAATTTTATTTTTCATTTTTAACACAGTTCATAACAGATAAAACAATTCAACTTTTGGTCAAGTGATACTTCTTTTTAAAGCATTTACAATATGGACCACAAAAGAATTTTTTTTTAAACATTAACCAACTGAGACACAAATGATATTTATGTTGCTAACTTCACAAGCTCTTGACCTAAATTGTCTCCACAGTATTACTAAGAATTAAAGGACCCTAACTTATTGTGGTTGGTCTAAAGTCCTATGCCTAATAGCTTAATTTTAGACTTAACCTCAGATGTTCCCCTACCAATAATCTATAATTTAACAGATGTGGTATTAAGCTTACAAACCTTTTGGCTACAGGAAATTGCACCAAGGTTAGGAACATTGCAGGGATACAATATCTCCCCAACTTCATGTCAATTCCAGGCAGGATTAGATTGTCCACTTGCTTTCAGTCAGGCTTAAGATCTGCCAGGTGTCAGTGGGGAAGTTGAGTCAGAAGAATCCTACCTCAGCCCAGGCTGAACAGTCATTCTCCCACCCTTCCCTTGAGATCACCTTATGCAGTTCATACCAGCATCTCATCAGCATACTGGCATCATGGATTGGAGGCTCAGGTCACCTTTCTTGCTACCCATACCTGGAGTTAGACTCAGAAGAACAGTCACTTAATAGTCCCATAGCATCTAAGTTCCAATATAAGCAAGTTCCAATAACCAGGTTTCAAATATGATTATAGTTTCACTTTGGCTAAGGAACATCTTTTGAGGCAAGTCTTATGTGGCTTACATGTCTTTCTATACATGTTCTAGTTCCTGATTAAATAGCAATCATAAAATCAAATTTACTATTAAAACCTTAACTTTTCCATAAATGCCAAATTATACCCGAGGTTACCTTCCTCTAGGAAATTTAGACTGAAATTCTTTTCTACAAACTAAAAATATCATTGATTTATTCTCAGTAATTAATTCAGTCAATTGCTTTAATACTAATTGCTTTTACCTCACTTTGTAACATGTCCAATTTTTCTCCCCATCACTCCCCTCCTCCCCCTTGCATTCTGATTACTTCTTCCCTCAATGTACCCTCCCTTCTATTACACCCCACTCTTCCCTTATCCCCATCTTCTCTCTTTTCTTGTAGAGCAAGATAAATTTCTATACCCCATTCCCTATATTTCTTTTTTCCCAATTCTCAACATTTGTTGTTAATACTTTGAATTTCAGCTTCTTTCCCTCCTCAGCCCTACTGAGAAGGCAAGCAATTCAATACACACTAAATATGTGTTGTTTTGAAAAATACTTCCATTAATAATCATGTTGTATACCAATTACATTGCCCTCTGTCTTACTCTATTTCCCTTTATTTTTCCCCCATAATTGACTTTGTCCCTTCTTGAAAGTTTATTTCTAGTGACTCCCTTCTCCCATGTGCCCTCCCTTCCAACATTCCCCTCACCCCACTTGTCACCTCCTCTCCTACTTTCCTATGGTGTGATATAATTTTCATATCAAATTTAGTGAGCATGTTATTCCTTCCTTCACCCACATGTGGAGAAAATAGCTTCATTTTTCCTCTCTCCACTTCTCCCTTTTCTCCTCCATTGAACAAAATTTTTCTAATCTCTGTTATGAGTTATAGTCTTCCCCATTCCATTTCTCCCTCTCTCTTTCTGGTATTTTCCTCCTTCATCCCTTAATTTTTATTTTATTTTTTGTATAGATATCATCTCTTCTGATTCAACACACCCTGCACTCTTTATCTATATATGTATATGTACAATCTCTCCATCTACCCAAATACTGAGAAAAGATTCAAGAGTTATAAATATTTTCTTTCCATGTAGTAAGGTAAACAGTTCAGCTTTAGATAATCTTTTATGCTTTTTCTTTCCTGTTTACCTTTTCATGCTTCTTTTGATTCTTGTCTTAGGAAGTCAAATTTTCTATATAGATCTGGTCTTTTCCTCAATATGAATGATTGAAAGTCCTCTATATCATTGAATTACCATTTATTCCTTAGAAGTATTATACTCAGATTTGCTGGGTAGGTGATTCTTGGTTTCAATCCCAGTTCCTTTGACCTCTGAAATATGCCATTCCAAGCCCTTTGATCGCTTAATGTTGAAGCTGCCAAGATCCTGTGTTATCCTGATTGTATTTCCACAATACTCAAATTGTTTCTTTCTAGCTGCTTGTAGCATTTTCTACTTAATCTGGGAACTCTGAAATTTGGCCACAATATTCCTAGGAGTTTCTCTTTTTAAGTCTCTTTCAGGAGGTGATCAGTGGATTCTTGCAATATTTATTTTGCCCTCTGGTTCTAGAATATCAGGGCAGTTTTCCTTGATAATTTCATGGAAGATACAAGACTCTTTTTTTGATCATGGCTTTCAGGTAGTCCCATAATTTTTAAATTGTTTCTCCTGGATCTATTTTCTAGGTCAGTTGTTTTTTCCAATGAGATGTTTCACATTATCTTCTACTTTTTCAAATTTTTGGTTTTGTTTACTAACTGCTTGGTTTAACTAATAGTAGTTCATTTCCCTGAATTCAATTCTCTGTTTCAATGAATTATTTTGTTCAGTTAGTTTTTGAAACTTCTCCTCCAGTTGACTAATTCTGCTTTTTAAAACCTCCTTCTCCTCATTGGTGTTTTGGACCTCTTTTGCCAATTGAGTTATTCTCTTTTTAAAGCTCTTATTTTCTTCAGCATTTTTTTTGGTTCTCCTTTAGTAAGCTGCTAACTTGTTTTTTAAGGTCTTCTATTGCCTGAGCCCAATTTAAGCTCCCTTTGGAGGCCCTGGAGGAAGAGCCCTTGACTTCATCTGACACTATGCCTTGTTCTTCCTCGTCTGAAAGGATTGGGGGAAACATCTGTTCCCCAAGAATGTAACCTTCTATGAGCTTATCTCTTTTCCCTTTTTTGGGCATTTTCCTGGACAGTTACTTGACTTCTGAGTTTCCTCTCCACACCCACCTTGCCTCCAGTTCTGCCAAGCCAGCATTGGGGGCTGAGATACAGATAAGCTGCTCCAAAGCCTCAGGGGCTTTAGGCAGGGGCAGGGCTTCTATTCAGTGTGAGATTAAGATCAGCTGCTCAGTTGGGGGCAGGGCCACCACACAGGGCACAGTTCCCTCAGGGGGTTTATGATGAGACCTTCAATAATGGATGCAAGCTACTGCCTGCTTTGTGAGCCCCCATCCACTACTACCTCCACTGATGCCACTTGAGAAGGCCCGATTTATGGGGACACCCTGCTCCCTTCTCTGCCAGCTGAAAAGACCCTCTCACTGACCTTTGTTGCCTGTGGGTTGAGGGATCTGTGCTGCTGCTGGAGATTCTGTCCCTGAAGCCTGCTTTGTCCTGCTCCTCCCAATGCCTCCACAGCCAAGGTTGGGCTGGGCTCTGCTCCGAGTCCAGTGTAACAGACCTTTTCTGTTGGTCTTTCAGGTCACTCTGGACTAGAAATCTCCTCCACTCTGTTGTTTGTGGCTTTTGCTGCTCTAGAATTTGTTGAGAGTTCTTCTTTACAGGTATTTTATGGGCTGTGGGGTAAGAGCTAGTGTATGTGTGTCTTTCTACTCCACCATCTTCTCCCTTCTAATTTAAAAAAAAAATATTTTGTTCAGTGAGCTTTTGGACCTCCTTTTCTACTTGGATAATTCTGCTTTTTAAAGCATTTTTCTCCTCATTGGATTTATGGACCTCTTTTGCCAATTGGGTTAGTCGATTTTTAAAAGTGTTATTTTCTTCAGCATTTTTTGGGGTCTCCTTTAGCAAGCTGTTGATTTACTTTTCATGATTTTCTTGCATTGCTGTCATTTCTCTTCCCAATTTTTCCTCCACTTCTCTTACTTGATTTTCAAAATCTCTTTTGAGCTTGTCTATGGCCTGAAACCATTGCAAATTTATTTTGGAGGTTTTGGATGAAAAAGCCTTGACTTTGATGTCTTCCTCTCATGGTATGCCTTGTTCTTCCTCATTCAAAAGGATGGAGAAAAATACCTATTCACTAAGAAAGTAACCTTCTATACTCTTATTTTTTTTTCCCTTTTGAGGGCCTTTTCTCAGTCAGTTACTTGATTTTTGAATCCTTTGTCAAATGGAGAGTATACTCTAGGGACGTGAAACTTCTCAGTTACTCCAAGGTGGCACAATCAAGAGAGAGGAGTTACCTCCTCTCCTGACCTGCACTCTGATCTGGGAGCAACCACAAGCTTTTCTGCCCAAGATCTGTGTGTATGGTTCTCTCTCCACAACTGCCTTGTGCTCCACCTGCAAGTGCTCCTCCTCACCCCAGAGCTACCACTTAGGCCTAAGATCCAAATCAGCCATTTAATTCTCCCAGAGTTTTTAGGCCAAGGTCTCCAAAAATGGATGCTGCAGCTGCCTGGACCTGGTGCTAGGGCTGGAACCTGCTTCTTTCTGACCCAGGTGAAAGAGCTTTCTCACTGACCTTTAAAGCTGTCTATGGCATTTGTGGGTTGAGGAATCTGGAAATTGCAGCTGCTACCCATGATTTTGTGCCCTGAAGCCTGCTCCAGTCCTGTCCCTGCTGCACCACCTGGCCAACACTGGACTGTGCTCCATGGGCTGCACTCCACTCTGAGCCTGGTGCAATTGGCCTTTCCTGTCAGTCTTCCAGGTTGCCTTGGACTGGAAATCTCATTCTCTCTGTTGTTTTGTGGCTTCTGTTACTCTAGAATTTGTTTAGAGTCATTTTTACAGGTATTTTATGAGCTGTTATCTTGGCTCTGCCCCCTTAGATTCACCATGTTAAGGATGGTAGAGAATCTTTCATGTGGTGAGGATACCTGGGACCAAGGTCTAAAGAGTGAAAGTTCCATAGTCCAGAAATAGTAAAGCTTGACTGAGGTGATGTGGGTAGACCCTGATTCCTCCAATCCCTCTATGAAATAGGAGGTAGTTTCCATGGGAAACTGTGCTCAGTTCATATAGAGAGGCAATATGGCTCAGTGGATACAAAGCTAGCCTTAGAGCTATGAAGACCTTGTTTCAAGTCTCATTTATGACAATCACTGGCTGTGTGACCCTAGGCAAGTCACTTAAATTCTCAGCACCATGGGTAAAGTGACTATGCATTGGTATAAGGAATGTCTCACCTATAGAGGTTCCTCACCACAGTCCTGGTGGCTGTTGAAGTAAAGGAAATGAGGAAGGCTGATGGTGGTGTTGCCATAATGCTATTCATTTTTGTTGGTGATTGTTAAGTTCACAGAAAAAAACAAAATATAAAAGAAGAACTCATGCTTTCTGGGATCGTGGCATTCTCATGTCTTCACTTTTTTCTGGCAAAAACATGTTTTATGCCTTCATTCATTCTGCATACCATTTCTCTAAGTGGATGTTCTGACTCCTGACCATCTTCCTTTCTCTTTTCTCCCTAAACTGTCTCCATTTCTCCAATAGAACATCTCTCCTCAATCTTTAAACTGAGGACTCCACCTCATGTTAAATTAAGCCATTCATCACCAACTCCCTCTTCTCCCACCTTAACCTTCAACTGAAACATAAGAGCCATTCTCCAAATGATAAATGGTCAAAGGCTATGAATAGACAGTTTTCAGGGGAAGAAATCCATGCTATCAGTTACCATATGGAAAGATGTTCTAAATCATTAAGAATTAGGGAAATGCAAACTAAAATAATCCTAAGCCCCTATAAACATTTCACAACTATGAGACTGGATAAGATAGCAAAAATGGAAAATGACAAGAAATCAACCCATCAATTGAGGAATGACTAAACAAGTTATGGTAAATGTATGTGATGGAATACTATGGATTTATAAGAAAAGATGAAGGAGAAGGTTTCAGAAAAATCTGAGATCTGTGTGAACTGATGCAAAGTGAGGAGTGTAAAACCAGAAGGATCTATATAAAAACAGCAGTATTATAAAGATAATAAACTTTAATTATTTTTAAAAGTTTCTTTTGCTTGATCTTCATCCAGGTCACACTCAATAAGCCCAAGTATCTCCCAAGGGTTTATACTTCACTCTTTTATCTTGTTGATCTATATACTTTCTCTTGGTGAACTTTTCAGTTCCCATAGGCTTAATAACATTCTCTATGTAGTTGGCCCTCAAATTTATGAAGCAAACCCTGAATTATCTCCTAACATCCAGTCTCAAATAATAGTACTAAGAGAACCAGTAATTCACAGGAGATGGATACCTAATAAGATAGATAGGTAGCAATCAAACCATGTCCATCTATGTCCACCAAGAAACACATACAATGGGGCTAGTAGACAGAATAATATAATGCAAAGGGGTCAGCTTGCCCTCATATGTCAGGGAGTCTTGGTGGGATGGAGATATTGCTCCTTCTTCAAAAGGAACAGAATACCTTCTAGGCCATTTGAGCAACAAAATTTCATTTTAAATATTTTCTTAAGTCCCTATTAATTCCCCAAACTTCAGGTAAAAAAAATGATTATGCGCCATATGTAGAGCAATTATACTCAAATCAACAGAACAAGGAAGAAAGGATCTGAACGAGACAAAATTTGGCTGAATTAAAACTGAAAGAGTCATTCAGCAACCCTCCTTTACCAATCTCCCCTTTGCCAGTCACCATCGGTGCCTGGTATTCTCTTGTGATTCAATTCCTGTTTCAGATTTGGCCAACATATTCTTTGTCAACATGTTATCCCCACTCTACTCTCCTACCCCTCTGCAACAAGCAATTTTTTGATTTCTGCCCAATTGTTCATAAAGTTGGAGGGGGGACTGAAAATATGCTGTTTTCTCCCTCGGGTTGGCCCTGGATTAGGGACCCTCAAGGTTATAGAAACTGTCTGGGAGATTCTCCTCCTACTCTGTAGCAGAAGCTGCTTCAGCTCAGACACAAATGGAAAGGAAAGCTAAGGAAGGAAAGCAGTGGGGGAATACTCACTGACTCAAAATCCAAAATAAAATGCTTTTCTATAGCATCATAGTGAATGAGTAGAATTCACAGATCATTTGGAACAGGGGAGAGGGTACTTTCTGTGTCTTAGAAATCACATTTCATAGGCATATGCCTTTTTTGCCTACATGAAAGGTCAACCCTATAGAGAAGCTTCACTGTTTCCTATGTCAGGATCCTGCTAATGGTAAAGCATTTCATTTCTCAAGAAATTCTTTGTTCAGCAGTTCACTGTGCCCCCAGCCAAGCTACAGGAAGGAACATGCTGAGCCAGGACATACATGAGGAAATTTCAGTGCCAGAGGGGACTGTGGGTTCTTCCCTGTGTTCTTACAACCGTGGGCACAGACTGACCTGAATCGTCCCCACTTGGCATCCCAGTCCCTGCTTCAGATCAATGATCTTCCTCTCTGAGATGGCTTATCAGAACTAGAGGTCAAACTGTGAACTCTGATAGTTACTTAAGAAATATTTCTTGGCTCTTGAGAGTAAGAGTTGTTTCATTTTTTTGTATTTGTAGCCCCAGTGTCTAGAACATGCCAGGTGCTTAGTAAATGTTTACTGATGGGATTGGAAAACATTATCTACTGGTTAGCACCGTTTATTCTACAAATGAGCAGCCTTCTGGCCACCAGATGACAGTGCAGCCTCACTCAACAGAAAAGGCAGCCCAAACTCTCTGGTGGGAGAGTAGAAATTGGGGGTTGGCTCTCCATCAATGAGACAAAAACTTCAGAGTTCTCATGTTAAAATGGAAGCCTAAGGAAAATAAGGAAGTTAATAACAGATTTCATCTATAGACTTTTAGGGTGGCAAAGCTCTTCTCTCCCTAAAATATTGTGTGGTAGATCATGCAAAGGCTATTGTGGGTTGAGTGGGTGGGATAAGTACCATTTGTCTAGAGATAGAAGTCCCTGGAAAGATAGGGCCCACAAGAGGGAATGGGATGGACTCTATGTACCCCAAGTGCTTTCCCTTTGGTGAGTGGGGAACCTCAATCCTTGAGAAAGTAGAGACCCATGGAAAGGGAAGAAGAGCTGTCTTGGCTATTTATGACTCAATCAAACAGGCATTTATTAAATGCCCACTCTGTGCTAGACACCATGCTCAAGCACCAATCCTTTAAACTTTACATTTTCCATCAGGTGAAATAAAGCCTGTCCTATATTTGCTGTGCTGAAAAACTGACTGAGAACTAGAAGCCTTTATTTTTTTTGTGTGAAGACTCAGACAGATGCCAACTTCTGATATTTTTGGGGGGAAACCATGGTTATGAGGCCAAAGACTGCCTTGGAAGGTAGAATTATACAGTAGAAAGAATAAATCATGCCTCTGATGCTTGGTACCTATGTGACCTTGGATAAATCACTTACCCTTTCAGGGCCTCATTTACCTCACTTGTGAAAGGAGGGGGTTGGACTCCATGATGCTAAAGTCCTTCCCAGCTCTGACTCTAAGATCCTCTGCCAAAGTCTTATGAAGTGAAGGTTGAACATTGACCACTGCAGGATGAATTTATTTTACTACATCCTCCCATAAAACAATGGATCCTTGAATTGTACCGATATCTAACAATTCTTTTAGGGTCCAGATTTATCCTTTTAGAGCCCCCTTCCTCTTAGTACAGAGAGGGAAAACTAAAGGTCTGGGTGCTGCTGCTGACTCTCTGGTCTTCTTTCTCCACCATCACCCAGGAACCTTCTCACCTGGACCATGCCTCCACTCTGCAGTCCCTCCCTCTGATTGGTTACTTCCTGCCTGAGTTTCCATTTTAAGGAAGAGTCCAAGCCAGCCATTTTTCACTCCTTCATTCTCCTCAGGGCTCTGCTCCTGTCTCTCAGGCCTTCCTTTTCCACCATGCCCCTACATACTTTCTCCTGATTCACCCTCTCCCCATGCCCTCCTTTATAGCTTTTGGGGTGTTGAGTTTCCCCATTAGAATGTAAACTCCTGGAGGGTAGTGGCTGTTTTGCTTTGGCTTCTATTTGTATCCTCAGAGCTTAGCACTGGGCTTACCACATAGGAAGCATCTGTTAAATCCTTCTTTGTGACTTGACTTCATCAAGTCAAATGGAAAATGGAAATAACACTCAAATCCTCTACTTCCCAAGGGTGTTGTTAGGATTAAATGAGACAAGTGATTTGTATAGCATGTCATTAACAGTTCAGGTACTATCTGGGGAAAGGTAAGAATTCAGTCATGAATTTAGACTGGGGACAGACTTACTGGCACCTGACTAGGAGATGAATTTTTGATTGGAATCATGACTGGCATATTTGTTACTTCTCCTTCCTCAAGTCTTATAGCCACAGCTGGTTTGCATGTCTTCTTAGACACAGGCTTCTGAAATTAGCTTCTATATTCATCCATCTCTACCTCTAGCACCAACATTGCCTTTTTCTCTCAGTATATGTAGATGCATTTATGAAGTATCTATGTGTATACACATGTATCTCCTGTTGTTTTTTAGCACCAAGTAATTAGCGTCTTGCTGACCCGGCTGTCCAGAGCAAAGTGGAAAAGAAGACCACCTCTGCTCTTGGCTTAGAGATCATAATACAAGCCTTGAAAAGAATTAGCAGGAAGGTCAGCAGCTCAGGAGTGAGAGTATCCTTGGAGACAGACCAGTCACCATGGTAACTAGAGATCTGCTCAGCAAAACAATCAGAGACAAAATGCTTCAGGCCTTAGAAGAACAAAGACCCCTTCAGACAAGAGAGGCCATTGTCAAAAGCAGCAGCTGCAGTATAAAGATGGCAGTGAGAGGCATTTGGACTGGCCCCCCTTCTTCAACTGCTTTTTTGGGAGGTGCTATGGAGGTGGGGGATATTCCTACAATGTAAGTCAGAGCTGGAAAGGACATTAGAATATAAAATGTCATAATAGCAAATGGACCTGGGAGGTCATCCAGTCCAATCCCTTCATCTCACTCATGAGGATAGATTTCACTTCCCAGGTAACGGGAGTATAGTATAGTAAAGTATAACCTGAGCAAGAGTCTCTGTAATTCTGGGGTTCTCTAACCTAGGATTGGTCCCACACAGAAAGTAGTGTGTTTTCAATGCCTACCTCTTACCCTCTTCCTAATGAGAAAGCTGTGTAGATGCTATATCTACTGATAATGAAAAGGAAATATGACAACATCTCTACAGCAGGGGGAATGTCAACATAGGCCTCAGTCAAGAGCCCCCTCCTCCTGGGAACATGGACGCGAGTGGGTGAGGACCGCTTCAAGGATTAATGTGCTCCTCCTGTGTCAATTCATGCTGATTTTTACATATCCTAATTCTTTTTTCCTTGTCTTGTGGGAATGGGGGACAGGGGAATGGTTGCAGAGTTTTTGAAGCAGGATGGAATCCCAATATGGACTCTAGGCTCCAGACCCACCCTTCAGGAGTGAGGCCCTGCTGAGGAAGAATTGTATTATTGAAAGCCGTATAAATGGGACCCTATCTCTGGTTGTCATGGCGACTTGTCTGTTACCAAGGAAATCTCATTCTGAGTTGCTGGCACTGGTGCTAGCTCATTATTAGGCTGGAATTGTGATGATCCCTCAGCCAAGAGGAGGAGGGGTCTTCTTTCCCCCTTTGCTCTGAGCAGTCAACTGGGCAGAATCTTAAATCCTCAGACACTACAGTCTAACAGGAGATAACAAACATATCCAAAATCTTAAAATGCATACATGTAAAAATGCATGTTAGTCTACCTCTGTTTCTATATCAATATCTATCTATAAAGAAAGATAGAGACAGAAAGAGAAGGAAGGAGGAAGGAATGAAGGGAGGAAAAGATGGAAGCTAACTGAATAACAGTAGGTAAAAGAAGATATGCAAAGCAACTGTGGCTATAAGAATTGAGTCAGGAGAAAGAACAAACTTTCAAGCCATCATTTCATACAAGGGCTAAATAATGGGTGTCACCTCACCCTAAGTGAGTATCAAATAAGCCTTGGCCTAAAGGGGGCCAAGGTATCCCATTCCATCCTGGGCCATCTCCAGTCATGGATGAATATCTGGTCACTAGATTCAGATGACTCTGGAGGAGAAGTGAGGCTAGTGACCTTGAACAGCTTCTTTCTCCTATCCGAAAGAAGGTAAATTTGGATGGCCAGAGGATGCCCAGTTAACCTTGGGCTTACTAGCTAGATCCTTCCCTTTCCTTCCACTCCCCTCCTTTCCTTTCCCTTCTCTTTCCTTCCCTTCCTTTCCCTTCCCTTCCCTTCCTTTCCCTTCTCTTCCCTTTCCTTTCCCAAAACCTTAAACCTACTGCACTCTGAAGTCTATAAATTGTACCACACTAGACCCCTGCTCAAGCTCCACTTAAGGGCTTTTTTTCTGGACCCTCCTGGTTTAAGAGTGATTGTCAATAGTAATTGTTGCTTAACCTAATGTGGTTATTTTTCTTCGCCTCATTAAAGGGGTTAGACCCTGATTACTTCTTAAACATGCTTATTCTTCATTGAATGGGCATTACCTCACCCTAAGTGAGTACTGAATAGGCCTTGGACCTTGGGCCAAGATCTCCCAGTGCATCCTGGACCATCTCCAGTCATCATGATGAATATCAGGTCACTGGATCCAGATGGCTCAGGAGGGGAAAGTGAGGCTAGTGACTTTGTACAACCCTCCCTGACCCAAACACAAAGTCATGTTCAAGTCATGTCATCATTTCCCTGATGACATGGTCTTCTTTGGCAACAAAGGACAAACATAACAACAAAATAATCACCTCCTGCCCAAAAGTCTGACCATAGGTCAAATACATGTCTGAAATCATGATTGCAAAGAACTTTCACAAGCCCCCCTTGATCTTCACAAGACCCCTGTAAAAGCCCTCACTCTAATTCCACAGTGGAAAGTGCAAGTTTTATCATGCCCATTGCCCAGATGTAGGAAAAGGGGTCCAGAGAAGGGAATTGACCTGCCTGGAAAAGGAGTGGGTTTGGGGATGGCCATGGGGGTAGGGTTAGGTCACACAACTAATAAGTGCTTCCCTTACTCATCTCAGCACTCACTCCCCACACCTGCAGAGAAAATCCTTTTGGGGACTTCATCCTTACCCTGTTGGAATCTCCTAGCTGCCCAGCCTCCTTGGTGAGTAAGCCCAAATTCATCCTGTCCATTACATTTAGGCAGTCCAAAGCCACGCTATGCTTCCCTTCCTCTCCAGGCAGACAATTAGGCCATGACTTTGTCATCTTCCCTGGGAATATATCAGATAAAATTTAGGACCCTTCCCCTGACAGCCTTATATACTTCTCTGCCACCTAAGTACTCACAGGAAATGTTAAAATTAAAGATATATTATACATTCTCCTCTTCCAGAATCAGTTGATAAGCATTTCTCAGCATACCTCAGAAGTCCTTTCACCTTTCCACCTTCTGAATTGTAAAGTGGGCTAAGGATAAGTGCCCTATCTCCCTTTTAAGGCTGTCTGAGACAAGTGGCTCCCAATCCTTGCATATCTGTGATACCACTTGATATTACCCATCACTTTAAGGCTAGTAAAGCTTCCTCTATGTGTAACACTGGGTGTGGATTAAATCAATCAATCACTCCCCACACTCTACAGCCCATCTTTACCACAGCCTTACCTCTATCAGGTGAGAATCCATAGAAATGGAATGATAAATCCAGAAGTGTCAACCAGATGTGAACCAGACCTGGGCATCATCTCTGGCATTTTTACTAAGCGTGACAGAAAGTCCATGCAGATGGATTGAGGAATATGGTCAAGTTCCTGTCAGGTTTGAGAAACCCAGAGGCAGATCAGGGAATCTCAGTTTCTAGGGAGGAGGTAAGGAGGTGCTTCCTCCCAGTCTCCTCTCCTTTCCCTCCTCCTTTCAAGCAAAGTAGAACCTTGTGAACTCTATAGGACCAGAGGATTTGGACTTTTCATCAATATCCTAGCGTTGTCCCAGCAGGCATCAGTAAGAATCTGCATCAGGAGGAGAGGGTAGATTCACACCATGAGGACAAACAGAGTTAACGCTTTATAGGGAGCCCAGCAGAAAAGCTACATCTTAAGTAAGGAGAATTATCTTAAGGATCCAATAAAAGGACTTCAAGGATGTGGGTGTTAACCCTTTGGCACCTGGATTCTCTACTCTCAAACCCACTTTCTCCTGGACTCAGTGTGTACTAGAAGGTGACTATAGGGATTGGACTTAGTTTTGTGCCGATTCTACCACTGCATTAGATACTCATTTCTCAACACTAAGGAAGCCATGTTACCTAAATGACATCATCTGGAGTAAAGTCACTAAAGGCTCATGAATCATGACATTGCCCCAAGCCCTTAGGGTTATGTCTAGTACACTGAAGGAGAGATATAAGCAGATGCCCCCTGGGACCTGCCCATCCCAGTACAAGTGAGGGTTGGGCTAACAGCTCAAGTGTGGACTACTCATGCATAACTCACTTGATTCTCACAACTTCCCTGGAATGTATTATTATTTCTATTTTAAAGCTGAGGAGACTGAGGCTCAGAAAAGTCCAGTGTCACTTGCCTGGTTCCCAAACTATTGTCAGAGATGGGATCTGAACCTATGTTTCATCAGACCTCATCTGCACACATATGATTCTTTCAACTGTACCATACTATTTCTTTCTTTTTCCCTTAAAATATACTTTTATATCAGTCATCTGGAATATTCTCTTACTCAATCCAATCATCACAATAACTGTAAATTTGCCCAAGCATGTTGGACCACCATACCTATAATGCTTGCTGCAAGGGAGGATGAGGCAAGTTCTGAGGCAGAACTTTGGTTCAGGAGTTCTGAATTCCAGTGAACTGCAACAATTCAACGTCTCAACAGAGCCTAATATTTTTTAAAAATATAATTACATGGGTATCTTTTTATGATCAAATTCTTTCAATATCTCTTCTTCTTACCCCTTCATTGGAGACATCCTATACAACAATATTTTTAACTAAAAAAAGAAGAAAGTTCCATAATATTTGCCAAAACATCAAAATGTCTGATTAGCTTATGCCTTGTGCCACAATAGTAGACCCACCAGTTCTTCAAAAGAGGAGGTGGAGAGTGTCTTCTCATATCTCTTCCTTGAAACTATGCCAGCACTATATAATTCTAAAACAATCCCTTTTGATTGTTTTGTGGCTGTTCTTTCCATTTATATTATCAGAGTTTCTTTATACTGATTTCTTCATTGTGTTCACTTCAAACTCCAACTGATATTGTAAATATTTCCATGTTGATATGTTTATCAACTTCTTAGCAATATCCCACGACATAAATGTCTGACAATTTCTTTAGTCATTTTGAAATTGGTGGGGAATGATTTGGTCTTGCTATTGCAAATACTTTGATGTATATTAGAAATTTTCATCAGTAAGCTCATTAGGATTTCATATATGTACATATATATCTATATTAATATCTATATGCAAATCTTAAAAAACCAAACACTTATCTGAGAAATTTGATATGAGGGATCTCCTCCCATTTGATTACTCTCTTTCTTATCTGAGATGCATTGATTTTGTTTGTACAGAAGCATTTCAGTTTCATGTAATCAAAGTTATCTATTTTTATCATTTATAATTGTCTCTATTCCTTGTTTAGTTAAAATTACTTCTCCTACCCATAGCTATGAGAAGTATATGATCTTTCCTTCTTGTAATTTTTTATTGTATGATATTCACTATTAAGGTCACATATCTACTTAGTTTTAAATAATAAACAAAAAAGAATAAAATATAAACAAAATAAAGAAATTCTTTTTGATATATAATTTATTTATTTTCAGTTCTCAACATTCACTTCCAGAACAATTTGAGTTCAAAATTTTCTCCTCATCTCTCCCCACCCCCACCTCAGGACAGCATGCACCCCATCCATCCCTTCCTCCAGGTTGTCCTCCCCTCTATTACCCACCCTTCTTCCATCCCCCTTTTATTTTCCTGTAGGGTAAAAAAAATAGATTTATATACTCCATTGCCTAATATATAGCTTAATTTCTGGTTGCATGCTAAAACAAACATTCATTCTTAAAGCTTTGATTTCCATATTCTTTCCCTCTCTCTCCACCCACCCTCATTGAAAAAACAAGCAATTCAATATAGGTCATACATGTGTAACAATGCAAAGCACTTCCATAGTTATATTGTAAAAGACTAACCACATTTCCCTCTGTCCTATCCTGCCCTCCATTTATTCATTCTCTCCCTTGACCTGTCCTCCCACAATAGTGTTTGCTTCTGATTATCCCTTTCCCCAGTTTGCTAACCCTTCTATTATTTTCCCTCTCCTATCCCCTTTCCCCTTGACTTCCTGCAGGGTAAAGTAGATTTCCATATCGAATTGAGTGTGTGTTATTCCCTCCGTAGGCCAAATCCCATGAAAGCAAGGCTCACTTAATTCCTTTCATCTCCCTCCTCTTCTCCTCCATTTTAAAAGCTGTTTCTTCCCCATTTTATGTGAGATGATTTACTACATTCTACTCAACAGTAAATTTTATTTTTTTAGGTATTCTCCCTTCATACTCAGCCCAACCTGTGCCTTCTGCCTGTCTCTCTCTACATATATATATATATATATATATATACACACTCATACACCTATATATGCATATATACACACATATATATAGACACCAATGTGTGTATATATATATATATACCTACACATATATAATATACGCATACATACATACCCATACACACCTACATATATATTCCCTCTAACTACACTAATACTGAAAAAGGTCTCATGAGTTACTAATAGCATCTTTCCATCTAGGAATGTAAACAGCTCAACTTTAATGAGTTCCTTAGGGTTTCTCTTTGCTGTTTACCTTTTCATGTTTCTCTTGATTCTTGTATTTGAAAGTAAAATTTTCTATTCAACTCTGGTCTTTTCAACAAGAATGTTTGGAAGTCCTCTACTTCATTGAAATTCCATTTCACCCCCTGAAATACTATACTCAGTTTTGCTGGGTAGGTGATTCTTAGTTTTAATCCTATCTCCTTTGACCTCTGGGTCCAAGTCCTTCAATCCCTTAGTGTAGAAGCTACTAAATCCTGTATTATCCTAATTGTATTTCCACAATCTATGAATTGTTTCTTTCTGGCTGCTTGTAACATTTTCTCCTTGACTTGAGAACTCTGGAATTTAGCTACAATATTGCTAGGAGTTTTTCTCTTCAGATCTCTTTCAGGAGGTGATCAGTGAATTCTTCTTTCAATATTTATTTGCCCTCTGGCTCTAGAATATCAGGGTAGTTTTCCTTGGGAATTTCATGAAAGATGATGTCTAGGCTCTTTTTTTGATTGTGGTTTTCACATAGTCCCATAATTTTTAAATTGTCTCTCTTGAATCTATTTTCCAGGTCAGTTGTTTTTCCAATGAGATATTTCACATTGTCTCCTATTTTTTAAATTCTTTTGGGTTTGTTTTATAATTTCTTGGTTTCTCATAGAGTCATCAGCTTCCACCTGCTCCATTCTAATTTTTAAGGAATTATTTTCTTCAGTGAGCTTTTGAACCTCCTTTTCCATTTGGCTAATTCTGCTTTTTAAAGCATTCTTCTCCTCATTGACTTTTTGGACCTCTTTGCCATTTGGGTTAGTCTTTTTTTAAAGGTGTTATTTTCTTCAGCATTTTAGGGTCTCCTTTAGCAACCTGTTGACTCACTAATCATGATTTTCTTCCATTGCTCTCATTTATCTTCCCCGTTTTTCCTCCCCCTCTCTTACTTGGTTTTCAAAATCATTTTTGTGCTCTTCCATGGCCTGAAACCATTACATATTTTTGGAGGTTTTGGATGTAGAAGCCTTGAAATTTATGTCTTCCTCTGATGGTATACTTTATTCTTCCTCATCTGAAAGGATGGAAGAAAATACCTTTTCACAACCTTCCATGATCTTATTTTTTCCCTTTTTGGGGGCATTTATCCAGCCAGCTACTTGACTTTTGAGTCATTTGTTAAGCGACAGGTTTACTCTACGGACCTGTAAATTCTCAGGTCCTTCAAGGTGGCACAATGAAGAGATAGGTTTACTCCTTTCCTAGCCTGCACTCTGATCTGTGAGCAACCACAAGCACTTTTTTCTGCCCAAGATCTGTGAGTAGGATTCCCCCTCCACAGTGGCCACCAGCTCCACCACGTCAGCATGCCTCCTCACCCCAGGACCACTACTCAGAACAGAGACCCAGATCAGTCACTTGATTCCCCCAGACTCTTTAGGCTGAGGACTGCAAAAGTGGGTGCTGCTGCCACAGTGGCTGACACTGCCCTGGGGGCCAGGTCTGGGGCCAGACTGTCCTCTCCTCTCACCCAGGTGAAAGAGCTTTCTCACTAACCTTTGAAGCTGTCTTTAGCATTTGAAGGTTGAGAAATCTGGGAACCACAGCTGCTACCCATGATTTCACACCCTGAAGTCTGCTCCAGTTCTGTCCTTGCAGGGTTGTATGGCCAAGGCTGGGCTGTGCTCCACTCTGAGTCAGGTGTGATAGATCTTTCCTGTCAGTCTTCCAGGCTGTCTTGGGCTGGAAAAATCTTTCACTCTCTCATTTTGTGTCTTCTGCTGCTCTAGAATTTGTTTAGAGTCATTTTTATAGATATTTTCTGGGCTATAGGGGAGAGCTAGAACAGATCAGTCTTTCTACTCTGTATCTTGGCTCTGTCCCCTTAAAATAAATACATTCACATTGGAGAGGGCAGAAATTGATGGCCCAAAGCTGCTTTCTCTCAGACTTCTTTTCTAAGCAATTTATGTGATGATATTGTGGACTTATTTTCCCTCTGATTCCTCTTTCATCTCTGATTTTTTTCATTATTTTCCTTGATATTCTAGGTGTTTCTCTATTTTAAATTATTTATCAAAGATTAAAATTATTAAATAGAAATGCTATTGATTTCTGGGTTTATTTTTTAAACTCTCATTAGTGATATTTGCTATAAACCTTGTGATTCACACCACCTTTACTCACACTATACAAGTGGGCCATGGATTTTACTTATTTATACTTAGAAATAGAACAGGTAACAATTCAGAGGAGAAGAGAAGGATCCTAACTGGAAGGAAAATGGCCCATATGCATATACACTCCTTTTACTGTATTTAGGGGCTTCAGACTTCCATCTCTCCCTTCTTTTTCTCCTCTTTGAGAGTGTAGGTAAAAGGTTTGGGTCACAATGACCAGTGTCCCATCATTTCTGAGTTCCATGGGGCCACTACTGAATCACAGGACAGGAGAGTCAGAGTGAAGAAATCAGAGCTGTCTCAGTCCTGCCAGTGACTCTTCTTCATGCCTGGTGCTAAGATGGAAGACAAGTACTTCTCCTCTGGAATTCAATGTGCAGACTTCTCCATAGGCAAGTTCAAGTAGATGTCATCAAATCTGTTGATTCTGTATTTGGACCTGCTTGAGTCTTCCATAGCAACACTTTGAGGTAACCTAGGAACCAGGGTTACATTTTCACTCTGGTCTCCTTTCCAAAGTTCACATCTGAGGGATAAAGCAAATTTGAATACAGTATTTGCTTCAACTATCATTATTGATACCCCTGAGAATAATTTGCTCTCTCCAAGATAGATGAATATACAAGAACAGTCACTATGTTCAAAGAGCTTAAAATCAAATGGAAGAGATAGAATGTAAACAAAGAGGTACTTCAATGATGGAAGGGGCAGCTAGGTGGTGCAGAGGATATAGCACCAGTGCAGGAGTCAGGAAGACCTGAGGTCAAATCTCACCTCAGACACCTGATGTTCACTAGCTGTGTGACTGTGGGCAAGTCACTTAACCCCAATTGCCTCATCCTGAGTCATCTCCAGTCATCCTAATGAATATCTGGTCACTGGATTCAGATGGCTCTGGAGGAGAAGTGAGGCTGGTGACCTGCACAGCCTTATTCACTCAAAGCAAAGTCAAATGCAAGTCATGTCATTTCTTCTCTGATGCCATGGTCTTCTTCAGCAATGAAGGATGAACACACACATGAAATGATACACAAAGAATGGAAAGAAAACCTTAAAATAGTAGCTTTAATTAGAAGGTGTTTGGGGGACCCTGCACAAGACAGGATTTGATGTCTCAGAGAAAGCCAGGGAAGCTCAAATGAAAATAAAAAGGACATTTCAGGCATTTCAATATAATATAAGTAGTTTGCAATAATAATTAAAGAAAGAATCCTTCCTATTTCTTTCTATGATACAAATATGGTCTCCCTACCTAAACCAAGAAGAGATGATATAGTGAAAGAAAAGTATACATCAATATATATTATATGCATTGATGTAGAAATTTTACATAAAATATAAGCAAATAGAGTACAACAACGTATTTATCAGATTAAATGCCATGACCAGGTTGGGTTTATACTAAGAATGCAGAGTTGATTCAACATATAAGGAACTCTATGAATATAATAAATTATATTAATTATATAAAAACAAGATTAGACAATTAGAAGGTTTTTGAAAAAATTCCATGCTCCTATTAAATCTTCTAAGGAGCACAGTAAAAAATGGACTCTTTTTAAATAGAGAAAATATTATCTATGTTAATTCAAGAGCGAAAATGACATGCACTAGAAAAAACTTCCAAGAAAGAAAGAAAAAGAGGGAATGAGCATTGGCAAAAAGGAAAGAAAAGTTTCACTTTTTGCAGATGACATGATGATTTAGATAGAAAACCATAAGAAGCCAACCAAAATGTAATGAAAGCAAAAAAAAATCAGCAAATTTGTAGAATATAAAATAAATCCACAGAAATTATCAGTATACTTGTATGTTACAACAAAATCCAGAAGGAAGAACTAAAAAGGTAAAATGTATTCAGAATTGTTATAGAAGGTATAAAATATTTATGTATAACCTCCAAGATGCAACCAGTAACTATGCGAATAAAACTATCACACACTTTTGGCAGAAAGATTGCTGAATGATGAGATAAATAGTAATTCCTCACACATAGGTTCAGTCAATATAATAAAATGACAAAACTACCTAAATTAATTTACTTACTCAGTGCCTTATGAATCAAATTACTAAAGGAATATTTTATGGAGCTAGAGAAAAAATGAGGACCTATTTCACATGGAAGAATAAAAGATCAAGAATCTCGAGCTTAATAATGAAAACAAAGTAGCCAAGAGGGAGGATCTATCAGTACCAGATCTCAAACTGTACTACAAAGTGTAATCATTAAAGGTAATCATTAAACTGACCTGGTGCTGGTGAACAAATTGAAAGAACAGTCAGTCAAATGGGTTAGAGATACAATATGTGGCAGAAAATAGTCACAGTGGTATAATGTTTGACCTCAGTTATAGGGGAAAGACTATTTGCCAAAAAGTACTGAGAAAACTAGAGAAAATTTTGTCAGAAATTAGTCTTAGAGACAGCTCACATGATATACCAACATAAACTCCAAAAGGATAAATGACCCTGCTTTAAAAGGTCACATCATAACCAAAAAAAAAACAAAACCAGGAATTAGATATAAATTATTTTTCAGATCTATAGAGAGGGTAAGAGTTCATGACTAATCAAGGAACACAGCACAAAATGAAAAATCGTGGTTATATAATTTTTTTTGCAAATTCAAACTTGGTCATTTAATGGATGACGAGAGACACAAGCTTTCAAGAGTTGGCATTTTCAGCAAATAATTGTGTGATTTAGCTACAAAATTAACTTAAATTTCATGTTTCCCTCTTGTCCTTGCAATTTTCTTTTGACTCTTTCTGGATTAATGCAGCGGTGTTTTGCTACTTCTGTATTTATAAATGAAACACTATTTTTTTAGTATTTCTAACTTTATAAAAAATCTGCTTGGTTAGTAATCAAGTGGTTGGAAAACTGTTTTGACTTTTATTTTTAGCATGTTGTTGACTGAAGGCTTTATTGAAGAAGTATTCTACCAACTTGGTCAGTTGGATTCTGAAATCTGTAAGGATTATATAAAATTAAAGAAAAGTTTTGGCACATTTTACCTTATGTACGTAAAATTGGCAAGAAACAGTTAACCAAGCTTCTTTGATAAATGATTCACATCCAGTATAAATGAGGAACTTATTCCCATTTGTAAAACTCAAAGCCATTTCCTAATAGATAAGTAGTCAAAGAAATAAAGAAGGCTTGAAAGGAAAATACCCAAGCTATCAACAACCATATATAAAAAGATGAAAGCAACCATGAAGCCCCACCTCACACACACATCAGACTGGCAAAGAAGACACAGAGGAAAATGAGAGATGCTGTAGGGCTATGGGAAAACAGGGGCACTAGTGCCCTTCGAATGAAGCTGTGAATTGATCCAACCTTTCTGGAAAGCAATTTGAAACTATACCCCCAAGTTATTAAGTTGTGCCTGCTCTTTCACCCCACTGTCCCTCTACTGGGTCTACACTCCAGAGAAACCAAAGAATAAGGGAAAAGATCTATACATACAACATTAGCTCTTTTCATGGTAACCAGAAGTTGGAACGTAAAGGGATATCCTCCTATTGGGGAAAGGCTAAAGAAAGTGGCAGAGAGTTAGGTCATGGAGTGTTATTTTGCCCTTATTTCAAATGAATAGTTTCTGAGGAACCTGAGAAGGTCTCTAAGAATCAGTATAGAACAAAGTGAACAGAAGAACTAGAAGGATGATTTATTTAGGTATAATAGTATTATGGAAGAAAAACAAAACTTTTCCCAAAACTTTACAACTCTGATTATTGTCATGATAAACCAGTAGACCAAAAGAGAGAGGTAGAAACATTTCTCCTTCTATCAGACAGGCACTCAAATTTTAATAAAGGGATATAGATTTTCAGGTATGACCAATGGAAGAATTTGGGGGGGTAAGTTTTTATTTTTAAGGAAAATTATATTTCATTTATTGCATTTGATTAGGTGGGGTGTGAAGTAATGAGGCACAGATTATAAATGCTTATAACAAAAATGAATAAATTTGTTTCTATTTGCATTCAACTCTATGGCCTATTCTTTTCAAAACTTATCCTTCCAGGTTGAAAACTGTAAATTCATCTTAGAGACCAAAAGGAAGCATCTTAGAAATGTGAGTCAGCAACTTTTCTGCCACTTCAAGTCATTGGGAGTTGCCTGGAGAAAGGAGAGATTAAGCAACTTGTCCAAAGACACAGAGTCAGTCTGTTAAAGGCAGCATTAGAATCCTCTATCCACTAAGAATATTGACTGTCATTAAATCTTTCTCATGGTCAACCTTCATTCTCTCAGAATAACTTTTTTCCTTAGAAACAAATCAAATTCAAAATGAAACAAATCAAGATGCAAAGGGTAATCTGTACCCAGTAGACGCAGACCCCACTAGGTCTCCTCTGTAGCCTCAGGCACCCCTTCTCCCAATTCGAGCAGCATACTTAGGCTCAGGTACCCCCAGAACAGAGGCATTTTCCCAGTATTTATTATTATTTTTTATTTAAAAGGTTAATTGGAGAGGATGTGAAAGAGCCTCCAATTTTCGTTATAAACCACCGCATTTTCAATAAAATACATCTACTCAGAAGATACCAAAGCCTAATCTGTTATGAGAGAGTAAGCACCCCGGTATACACAGGGGGACCTGCTACCACAGATTCTTTGATCTGCTTCTCTAAAAGGAAAGGCAACTTTTGAGGGGTTAACAATCAGTTTAATCAAGCACATGTATCAATCAGTTAGTTTAGGAAAAAAAGTCAGCACCCTGAACTTCAGAGAAAATACAGAGAAATCAAAGATCAACAAACATGGCTTCCTCTTTCTGACCATAATCAATACATAGATCACAATTCAACAGACTGGTCCAACTGTCTGACCATAGTCACCAGAGAGGGAAGCACTGGTATCTGGGTTTTCAAAGTCAGCAGGCTCCTTGGGGGCTTCCTAGAGTCCTCCTCTGGACAAATAAACACTTCCAGTAAGTAAGCCCAAAAGTAAAACCTTACCCTCACAGTATTTATACACTTTTCATAGTCAGAGGCCATGACCCTCTGACCCAGTGCCTCTAGAAAAAACAAAATTACTTGGGACCCTCCTACAAAACAATTCCCCTAAATCAAGCTTCCCTCAATGGGCAGGCCCATCAAAGACCTTCTTTAATCACATTATTCAATCAGAGGCACTTTTAGTAAAAAACAAAAAAAAACAAAAAAAAAAAAACAGCAAAAGATTCTACTTTACTTGTCCTTACACTGGTGAGGCCTTAGAACAGTAAAGTACCGGGGCTTTTAGAGATCTGAAAACACAAGGATAATGGACTAGGAGTTGCCATGGAGAAGAGAATGTTAGAGCTGGGAGGGCACTTCAGTGGAGGGCTGTCAGAAGTACAACAGGGAAGGTAAGAGTGTCCAAGAAAATTTTTAAAAATACTGATATAATTCTGATATTTTCACCTTTTTTCTTAGTTACCACAATGTATAGGGAGGGATAGTATCAATTTAAAAACAAAAAAATGATTATAATTAGAGTATGATAAGCAAGCTGTATTTCAGAGAAAATTTATTAACATACAATTGATGTTGTTAGTTAAACCAGAAAAGGAAAGAGGAAATCCTACAGAAAAGGTGAAAGGCCTGGAATATCCATCAATCTGCCAGGGGCATAACTGAGAATTATAAAGACCTCCATCCAGTGACTAGAAATCAGGTAAGTCCAGTATTGTTTCTTTTCTGCGCAGGGAATTCAGAGTATTTATTTTATTACAAAATGCTTCCTTTGATAAGATTGGAAAGGACACACAGATCTCTCCTTCAAATCACAGTCTTGCTAAGAACCATAACAGCTGACAAGATATAATTGACAAGAAAACACATAGACTCCAAAGTCCCCAAATGGTAGTTAGTCCCAAGAGGGTGGGACCTTAGCTAAGCCTGAGAACAGGTTTTATCTAGGATTTTAAGTGCCCAGGAGAAGAGATTGTCACAGTCAACAGGATATTGAAATAGAGTGATGTCACAGCTGTGGAGGTTTGGAATTAATAGTGGCCTTGCAGCCCAAGGAATTTTAGGGAAGGACCAAGCCTCATGACATACCTAATGGGTAACATTTGCTTTAAGGCTGCCAAAGCATTTTGCATTGTGAGGTCACTTGGTCCTCACTACAACCAGCTGAGCTAGCTGCTGTTCTCATTCGTTCTTTTAGAGCAGAGGACAGTGAGGTCCAGAAAGCTCAAAAGTGTCCCAGGGTCACAAACATAGTTAAGTGTCTAAGGTAAGACTGGAATGCAGCTCTTTCTGACTCTGGGCCCAGGGTTCTAAGCCCAGAGGCTCAATAGCTTCCTGTAGGAAGATCCATGGGGGGTCCTAGAAAACCAGAAAACACTCGGGGCATGCTCATAGTTTCAAATTTTATTTTGGAGGCATCAATTACAGGAATATGGAGGCAAGGATAGGATAATTTTAAAACCAATAACCATTTATAATAAGCATACTATTTATAATAATTTCAATAAAATGCATACTGACATTGTGAAGATCTTCTGAATTAAAACTTGGGTTTGGAAACACATAAAAAAGATGATGCAGCTGAGGCCCATAGATTCACAAAAACATTCCTCTGAGACAGAGAGAGGTGGTCTTCATCCCAGGAGTGTGTCAACCCACCTTCTTTAATATGACCAATCATGATCCCTTGACACCATGATGTTACCAGTTCAATAACCAATGCTATGATTTCTGTTCTGTTTTTTAATCTGTGTATAAAAATGAGTTGCATCTTCATTTTGGCGTAAACTGAGGCAAGTCATAGACACATTTATTGTCAGCTATATATGTCACCATTAATAAATGTTATCTTGCTCAGAGAGAGCATGCCTCAGTATACCTTTTTGTTAAATTTTGCTAATGACATATTTATCCCAGAAGTTTTATAAAATAGGGATTTCATTCCTAAATAATTTATGTTTTTAGGTTTACCAAACATGGGATATGAAAATCCATTGTTGCTGATTTTCCCTTGTCTGGTCTGTTCTCCTGATCTACTGCAGTATTTTTTTAATAGAGCCAAATAGGTGATATGTACTTCTTTATAATAGAATTTGAGTTCCAAACAAGTCATTCTCCCTTTGTAATTTTTTTTATTATTTCCCTTGATGTTACAGCTCCTTACATTTAGTAAGCAATTTTGAAATCTCTCTGTTTGTCTCTCTGTGTCTCTCTTTCTCTCTGTATCTCTTTCTGTCTCTCTGTGTCCCTTTGTGTTTCTCTCTCTTTCTCTCTGTCTCTGTTTCTCTGTGTCTCTCTCTCCTTTCCTCTCCTCTCTTCTTTCTATGGACTCTTTGAACAGTAAAACTAGCCTCCTTGACATTCTTGGACTAGACACTCCATCTCCAAGCTCTAGGCATTTTCACTTGCTGTCCCTTATGCCTGGAACTCTGACCATCCTCATCTCCACCCCAGCTTTCTTGGCTTCTTTCAGTTCCCAGTTAAAACCACATCTTCTACAAAGAACAATCCTTTATCCACCTAAATGTTAATGCTTTTTGCTCTCTTAATTATCCCCAAGTTTTCTTGTAAATATATTGTTCCTGCATAGTGTTTTCTATGTTGTTTCTGAAATTAGATTGTAAGGTACTTGAGAGCAGGGACAGTCTATTGTCTTTTTTTTGTATCCCAAACACTTAACCAGTGCATAGCACATAGTTGGTGCTTTTGTGAATTCTGGATTGTTGACTATGTATCAAATATTTCTCACTGTCTTTCTGTTTCTGTACGTCATTAGTTTAAAAAAAAAAACTATCTTTCAGATCACAGGTAGACCTAGCACCATGATGCAGATATTTGTGAAGACTTTGATGGGGAAAACTATCACCTTGACGTGGAGTTACCTGATACAATTGAAACAGTCCAGGCCAAGTTCAAGATAAGGAAGGTATTCCTCTTGATCAACAAAGATTGGCGTTTTCTGGCAAGTCTCTGGAAGAGGGACGTACTTTGACTGACTGTGATATTCAAAAGGAATTCACACTTCATCTTACTCTGAGACTCCGTGGTGGTGCCAGGAAGAAAAATGCAGTTCCCAGAAAGAACAACCATAACAGAAAGAGCCCCAAGCCTCCTGTTGTGAAGCGCTATAATGCTGAGGAGACTCGCAAAATAAGCCACCTTCCCCAGGTTATCCTTTTGATCAATACGGTACTGCAGTCTCTATGGATCACCATCTGACCGAGTTTATTGGGGCAAGTGTTGTCTAACCTATTGCTTCAACAAGCCAGGGGACAACTAAATGTATATGTATTCATTAAAAACATCAACAATTTTAAAAAGTCTCTTTTCTAGTCTTCTTTTCACCCTTGACTTCCTCCACTTTTCTTCAATCCTGAATTCCGAACTTTCGCTCCAGCCCTGGAATGCCTACCTGGGAAGTACCCTTCCTCTCTGCAGTCTCTCCCTCAGATTGAATGGGTTCTCCCAGAACCTACATTGAAGGAGGGGCTCAGGCCAGTCATGGATCATTCATCTCCAGCTTCCTCTCCTATGATCACTTGACCCTGCATCACCCCTTCCCCCAACCTCTATAACTTTTCAGCTTCCTTTTAAAAAATGTACTGTCTTCTCCCATTAAAGGTAAATATCTGGAGGAGAGAGACTTTCTTTCTTCTAGTATTTTTATGTTCAGCGCAGTACTAGGCAGGACTGGTTGACTTACTGACTCATACACCCTCATAATTTCTCACCTGGACAATTGCAATAGACCCCCAGCTGGTCTCCCAGCCTCATGTGCCTCCCCTCTGCAATCCCTCCTCCACTCATCTTTACAAAGCATCCTAGATTCCATGTCTGCTCAGGTCAATCCCATGTATAGTAAACTCCAGCCCCACCCCCTTCTCCAGCACCTCTGAGACCAAACACCCCTTTCTTTACATTGAATGCAATTCATGACCTGGCTAAAATCCACCTTTCTAGCATTATCAAGTATGATTGCCTTTCATGAATGCTGTGGTCCAAACAAGTTTTTCTCCTTCTTTTTCTTGAGCCATGAAACTCTATTTCTTACTCCCATGCCTCTCCAAAGGCTGTTTCATTGTTGGTTGTGTTCATCCTTCATTTTCAAAGACTTTGACATCATAGAAATGATAACATGACTTGCACTTGACTTTGTTTGAAGTGAGGGAGGGCTGTGCAGGTCACCAGCCTCACTTTCCCCTCCTGAATCATCTGGATCCAGTGACCAGATATTCATCAGGATAACTGGAGATGACCCAGGATGAGGCAACTGGGGTTAAGTGACTTGCCCAAGGTCACACAGCTAGTGGGTGTCAAGTATCTGAGGTGAGATTTAAACTCAGGTCCTCCTGACTCCTGTACTGATGCTCTATCCATTGCGCCACCTAGCTGCCCCAGCTAAGACTTAATAGCAATGGAGAGATCACCAAACAGGCTTCACTCTATAGTGTACCTGGTCCCCAGGGGCAGATAATTATTTTTTTTATTCTGTAAAAGAATTGGTGTTTACCTTGCTTTTTCTGGCTACAGTGACTAAAGTTCCTTCAGGGCAGGGGCGTTTCCATTTCGTCTTTGTATTCCAAACTCCTGGAGCAATGGATGGTCCTTTACAAGTTCTTAATAAAAGCTTATTGAACAGGTGGCTTTGAGGAAAATAACACAGTCTTTGTTGACATCTGGTGTCCAGAAAGAATATTACAGATCCTTGAAAATACTAATTCAATTTTTTTCCTTTTATGATAACTCAGATATTGCTGTTTTAGTCACTGTTGCCTGGCCAAATAGTACTATTCCATTTGGACTTCTTACAAATCATCTTTTGAGTAGATATTAGCACATAGGACAACTCACTCACTGTGAATTAAGGGATGCAGAATATATCTAAATGAAATTTTCCACTTATTAAGTGAAGCAAGTAATGCATTTCTTCAGTGTAAATAAGGATTCAAACTAAAATATCGTCTTCAAAATGATCTCTTGCACTCTTAATCCTATCAGGTGTTATCATACAGGTAAAGATTAAACGGCAGTGCAGAATAGCAGTGATAAAACTTTACCTTACATGGCGCCTAGTTCCTAGGTAAAGAAAGTATTAATATTGCTCATTTCACAAGAGCAAAACAATATGAGGGAAATTAATACAAGAAAATGACTGATCCCAAATTTGAAGGATATTTTAGAACTAGATATCAAACTCTGAGGAAGTGAAGCACAGTCTGTAACCTGAGTATACAGACTCATTCGGGCTTCAAGGGCGGGTGATTAAAGTTTCAGGACCTTGGCAAGATGGTTGTAAAGTCAGTCAGTTATCCAGCATGTATTACAAGCCCACTATATGTCAGGCACTATGCTAAGCACTGGGGATACAAAGAAGGGCAAAAGACAGTTCCTTCCCTTGAGGGAGGAGCTCACATTCTAATGTTAAGCACAATCCATGTCCAGTTCAATAAGTTCTTACACCTGTAGCTTTATCTGTTGCTTTACAAGAATTACTTTCAACCAAATACTTTGTCATTGTAAAGTTATTGACTTTAAGTGACTGTGACTTTAATAATGAATATCTGAAGGTGAATTTTTTGCATTTTGTTCTGGTGGCACCGGTTGGGAAAAATGTCTAGAATAGCCACAAAATGTTTCTAAAATTGTTATCTGGCAGTGTTTAAATAAATGAGTGCAATTATGATCTAACAATCTGATGTTTGAGAAAATAAGTTGATCTTTTAAAAACATTCTTCTCTTTGTCTTCTTAGCTCTCTATAGTCTGGCTTCTGACTTCAATGGAAAATACTTTCTCCAAAGTTACTAAAGATCTATTAATGGCCAAATCTAATGACCTTTTCTCAGTCCTCATCCTCTTCACCTCTCTGCAGCCTCTAGCACTTTCAAAAATCACCTTCTATTGACACTGCTCTCCCCTGGGTCTCCTCCCACCTCTCTGTCCACTCCTTCTCAAAATCCTTTGCAGAATCTTCATCCATGTCAGGCCCAGTAACCACGAGTATCTCAGAGGACTCTGTCCTGGACCCTCTTCTCTTCGCCCTCTATATTATTTCACTTGGTGATCTTCTCTGCTCCGGTGGATTAAACAATCACCTCTAAACTGATGATTCTCAAATCAGGCCAAATTTCTCTGCTGACCTCCAGTGTCATATTTCCAAAATCCTTTTGGACGTCTCAAATTGGATGTCCAGTTGACAGCTAGGTGACACAATACATAAAGTGCTAGACCTGCAGTTAGGAAGACTTGAGTTCAAAACTAGCCTCAGGTACTTGCTAGCTGTGTGACCTTGGGCAAGTCATTTAACCTCTGTCTGCCTCAATTTCCTCAATTCCTCAATAGAGATAATAATAACAATATCAACACTTACCTCACAAAGTTGTTATAAAGAGCAAATAAGGTGATATTTGTAAGATACTTAACACCTTGCTTGGCACATAGTAGCTACTTAATAAATGCCCTTTCCCTCCACCCTTCCCTAATATTTTTTGCTTAACATTTACAAAACTGAATTCATTATCTGAAACCCTCCCCTCTTCCTACTTTCTCCATTGCTTAGAGAATATCATCATCCTCCCATGTCGCAGCCTGGGAAAATTAGTGTCATCCTTTTCTCTCTCGCCATATCACCCCCACTCCCCTGATCCAAGTTCTTGACAAAGCCTATTGAATATACCTGTGAGACATCTCTCTTGCCCTCTTCTCTCCTCTGACAATGTCATCAAGCTGATGCAGGTCCTCAGCATTTGTAGCCTGAACTGACGCAGTCATTTGCAGGTTGGTTTCCCTGATTCAAGTGTCTGCCAACTCCACGCCATCCTCCACTCAGCTGCCAATGTAATCTTATAGTGCAGTTCTGACCAACTGCCCCTTCCTCTCCCACTCAATAAACTCCAGGAGCTCCCTATCACTTCCAGGAACAAATACAAAATTCTTTGTTTGGTGTTCAAAGACCTTTATAATCTGCCTCCCCCCATCTCCTTTCCCCTCTTCTTGTACTTTACAACCTCTGCCTGCCAACCTTCCCCCACCTCTCCTTGAGTTCCATGATCCAGTGACACTGGACTCCTTGGTGTTTCCAAAAAAAGACACTCTATCTTTCACCTCTGACCATTTTCACTGACTTTTCACCATGCCTGAAGTTCTGTCCTTCATCCATGAGTCCTGGCTTTCCTAGCTTCCTTCAAGACCCACCTGAAATCCAGGCTTTTATGGGAAGACTTTTTCATTTCCTCTCAATTCTAGCACCTTCCTACAGAGGATTATTTTTTCCTTCATAGATCTTGTTTGAACATAGTTATTTGCATGTTGTCTCTCTCATGAGATTGTTATCTCTTGGAGGGCAGAGATTGTCTTTTGCCTTTCACTCCATTCTCAGCACCTAACACAGTGCCTAGAATATAGTAGGTACTTCATAAATGCTTATGACTGACTGGAGGTAGAGGAGCAAGGTTTTCATCCCAGCTCTATTACTTACTATAACGACTACAGTAAGAGCCTCACTTACTGTTTGTTTGCTTATAATCCAAGCTTAATTTTTGTAGTTGGCTTAAATTAACTGTTAATTTCCCAGTCATTGATGTACTAATATATATATATACACATTTAACAAACTGCTCGTGGAAAACACTCAAATACATACATACATGTGCATATGTATGTATGCATATGTGTATAAATGTGTATATGTTTAATATTTCACAAATATAATAATCAAGGCTATATTTTTGTTGTAAATTCCATATAACCAATTGAGAGATGGAGAGGGAGAGACACAGAGAGAGAGAGACACAGAGAGAGAGACAAAAACACACACACACAGAAAGAAACACAGAGAGAGACAGAGACAGAAAGAGAGACAGAGACAGAGAGAGACAGAGACAGAGAGAGACAGAGACACACAGAGAGAAACATGGAGAGAGAGACAGAGACAGAGAGACACACAGAGAGAGACACACACACAGAGAGACACAGAGCGACAGACACACAGAGAGAGGCACAGAGAGACAGAGACAGAGAGACACACAGAGAGAGACACATAGAGACACAGACAAAGAGACACAGAGAGAGATACAGAGAGAGACAAAGAGAGAGACACACAGAGAGACACACACAGAGAGAGACAGACAGACAGAGAGACAGAGAGTGAGAGACAGAGACAGAGAGAGGCAGACAGAGACGGAGAAAGACAGAGACAGAGAGAGTCAGAGAGACAGACAGAAACAGAGATAGAGAGAAAGAGAGAGACACAGAGAGACAAAGAGAGAGACACACACAGAGAGAGAGAAGCATAGAGAGAGAGACAAGGAGAGAGAGACACACAGAGAGAGACACACACAGGGAGAGAGACAGACAGACAGAGATAGACAGAGACAGAGAGTGAGAAACAGAGACAGAGAGAGAGAGACAGAAAGAGAGACACACATAGAGAGACACACAGAGAGAGACCCAAAGAGAGGCACAGATAGAGACAGAGAGACAGAGAGAGAGACAGAGACAGAGAGAGAGACAGACACAGAGGCACAGAGAGAGACAGAGAGAGAGACAGACAGCAAGACAGACAGAGAGATAGAAAGAGACAGAGAGAGAGACAGAGAGACACCGAGAGAGAGGCATGGAGAGAGACACAGAGACACACAGTGAGAGAGAGACACAGAGAGAGAGACAGAGACACAGACACAGAGACACAGAGAGAGAGACAGACAGCAAGACAGACAGAGAGAGACAGAGACAAAGAGACAGAGAGACAGAAACAGAGACAGGGACAGAGAGAGAGATGGAGACATAGAGAGAGAGACAGAGACAGAGAGAGACAGAGACAGAGAGAGAGACTGAAACAGAGAGACAGAGAAAAAGAGAGAGAAAGAGAAACAGAGACAGAGAGATAGACAGAGGCAGAGAGACAGACAGAGACAGAGAGACAGAAACAGAGACAGGGACAGAGAGAGAGATGGAGACACAGAGAGAGACAGACAGAGACAGAGGGAGACAGAGACAGAGAGAGACAGAGAAAAAGAGACAGACAGAGAAAGAAACAGAGAGAGAGACAGAGATAGACAGAGAGAGACAGAGGGAGGCAGAGAGAGACAGGGAGAGAGACAGAGAAGGAGACAGACAGAGGGAGAGACACACAGAGAGAGACAAAGTGTGACAGAAAGACACAGAGAGACACACACACACAGGGACACAGAGAGAGAGAGACAGAGAGATACACAAACTCAGAGAGTGAAAGACACACACAGAGAGAGAGGCACAGAGAGAGAGAGGCAGACAGACAGAGACAAGAAGAAACACAGAGAGAGAGACACTGAGAGACACACAGTGAGACAGAGACACACAGAGAGAGACGCAGAGAAAGAGGCAGAGAGAGATAGAGACAGAGAGAGAGCAACAGAGAGAGACAGAGAGACACAGAGAGAGAGACACACAGAGACAGAGAGACACAAAGAAAGAGAGACATAGAGGGACACAGAGAGAGACACACACACAGAGACACAGAGAAAGACAGAAAGAGACAGAGAGACAGACAGAGATAGAGACAGAGAGACACAGAGACACAGAGACAGAGAGAGACACAGAGAAAGAGGCAGAGAGAGACAGAGACAGAGCAACAGAGAGAGACAGAGAGACACAGAGAGGGAGAGAGACACAGAGACACAGAGAGGCACAGAGAGACACAGAGAGAGAGACACAGAGAGAGAGACATAGAGAGACACAGAGAGAGACACACATGCAGAAAGAGATACAGAGAGAGAGACAGAGAGAGACAGACAGACAGACAGAGATAGAGACAGAGAGAGACAGAGAGAGACAGAGAGTTAGGGACAGAGTCAGAGACAGAGAGAGACAGACAGAGACAGAGACAGATAAGAGAGAGAGAAACAGAAACAGAGAGAGATACAGAGACAGACACAGAGAGACAGAGTCAGAGATAGTGACAGAGAAACAGAGAGAGACATAGAGAGACACAAAAAGAGAGAGAGAGACACAGAAAGACACAGAGAGAGACATAGAGAGATGCAGAGAGACACAGAGAGAGACACAGGGAGAGACACACACAGAAAGAGACACAGAGAGAGAGAAGAGAGAGAGACAGACACAGAGAGAGAGACAGAGACAGAGAGAGAAACAGAGAGAGGCAGAGAAAGAGACAGAGACACAGAGAAAGAGAGAGACAGACAGAGAGACAGTGACAGAGGGAGACAGACAGAGACAGACACAGAGAGAGACACACAGAAGCAGAGAGAGACAGAGACAAAGACAGAGAGAGACACAGAGAGACAAAGAGAAAGAGACAGAGAGAGAAGCATAGAGAGACACAAAGAGAAAGAGACAGAGAGGGAGAGACAAGAGAGAGAGACACACACACACAAAGTGACACACACAGGGAGAGAGGCAGACAGACAAAGATAGAGAGACAGAGACGGAGAGTGAGAGACAGAGGCAGAGAGAGACAGAGACAGAAAGACACAGAGAGACACAGAAAAAGAGACAGAGAGAGAGACACAGGGAAAGAAACAGAGACAGAGTCAGAGACACAGAGACAGAGGGACACAGAGAGAGACACACACACAGAGAGACAGAGAGACACACAGAGACACACACACGGAGGCAGAGAGACACACAGAGACAGAGAGAGACACACACAGACAGAGGGACACACACAGAGAGACACACACACAGACATGCACACAGAGACACATGCACAGAGACACAAACACAGAGATACACAGAGAGAGACACAGAGACAGACACAGAGAGAGACACATGCACAGAGAGACACAAGCACAGAGACACATGCACACAGAAACACAAGCACAGAGACACAGAGAGAGAGACACAGACACAGAGAGAGAGACACACACAGAGACACAGAGAGACACACACACAGAAACACACACACAGAGACACACATTCACACTCACCGAGAGACACACACACATCCACACACTCACAGAAACACACACACATACAGACATGCACAGAGACACAGACACACAGAGGCACAGACACAGAGGCACAGACGCACAGAGGCACAGATGCAGAGAGACAGAGATACATACAGAGACCCACAGAGAGAGACACAGAGAGAGACAGAGACACATACACACAGAGAGACACACACGGACACAGAGAGAGACACAGGGACACACACAGAGGGACACACAGACACACACACTCAGAGACACAGGGAGAGAGAGACACAAAGATACAGACAGACACACAGAGACAGAGAAAGAGACACAGAGAGAGACACACACACACAGAGACAGAGAGACACAGAGAGAGAGACAGAGACACAAAGAGACACACAGAGACACAGAGAGATACACACACAGAACACATCCACACTCACAGAAACACCCACACACAGAGACATGCACAGAGACACAGACACACAGAGGCACACACAGAGGCACAGACGCAGAGAGAGAGAGACAGAGACCCACACAGAGACCCACAGAGAGACACAGAGAGAGACAGAGATGCATACACACAGAGAGACACACAGAGACACAGAGAGAGACACCCATGCTCAGAGACATGCACGGATGCGCGCATGCAAGGACAAGCAGGGACACGCAGAGACATGCAGCGACATGCAGGGACATGTGCAGGGACATGCAAGGACACGCAGGGACACACACAGAGACATGCACAGAGACATGCACAGAGACAGAGAGAGAGAGACACAGAGACACACACAGAAACACACAGAGAGAGACACACACAGACACAGAGAGACACACACAGGCACAGGGAGAGTCACAGGGAAACAGAGAGACACACACCCACACAGAGAGACACATAAAGACACACAGAGAGACACAGAGGCACATGCGTGCGCACACACACACATAGAGACACATGCAAACACATAGAGAGGCACACGCATGTGTATGTACAGAGACACACAGAGAGACACAGGGAGAAACAGAGACGTGCATACACACACAGAGACATACACAGACACACAGTCACAGATACACATACAGAGACACACTCACACACACACTCAGAGAGAGACACCCACTCACAGAGAGACACACAGACAAGACACACAAAGACACAGAGGCACGCGTGCGCGCACACACACACATAGAGACGCACACATATGCACACAGACACACAGAGAGACACAGGAAGACACAGAGATGCACACGCACACACACACAGAGACACACAGTCACAGATACACACACTGACAGACACACACAGAGACACACACTCACAGAGAGAGACACACACTCACAGAGAGAGAGAGACACACACAGAGACACACACACTCACAGAGACACACACACTCACAGAGACACACACATTCACAGAGAGACACACTCACAGAGAGACACACACAGAGACACACACTCAGAGACACACTCACAGAGATACACACAGAAACCCACACACAGACACACAGAGAGACACAGAGAGGGACACACACACAGAGACACCCATGCTCAGAGACGTGTGCATGGAGGGACAAGCAGGGGCACGCAGGGACATGCACAGAGACACTCATAGAGACACACAGAGAGAGAGATACACAGAGACACACACAGAGAGAGACACAGAGATACACATCCACACACTCACAGAGAGACACACACACAGCAACACACAGAGAGATACAGACACACAGAGGCACAGACACAGAGGCACAGACACACAGAGGCACAGACACAGAGGCACAGACACACAGAGGCACAGACACAGAGAGACACACACAGAGACACACACTCAGAGACACACTCACAGAGATACACACAGAGACCCACACACAGACACACAGAGAGACACAGAGAGGGACACACACACAGAGACACCCATGCTCAGAGACGTGTGCATGGAGGGACAAGCAGGGGCATGCAGGGACATGCACAGAGACACTCATAGAGACACACAGAGAGAGAGATACACAGAGATACACACAGAGAGAGACACAGAGATACACATCCACACACTCACAGAGAGACACACACAGCAACACACAGAGAGATACAGACACACAGAGGCACAGACACAGAGGCACAGACACACAGAGGCACAGACACACAGAGGCACAGACACAGAGACAGAGACACACACAGAGACCCACAGAGAGACCCAGAGACACACACAGAGACACAGTGACACAGAAAGAGACAGAGACACATACACAGAGAGAGAGAGAGACACACACACAGACACAGAGAGACACAGGGACACACACAGAGGGACACACACACAGAGGGACACACAGACATGCACACTCAGAGACACAGGGAGAGAGAGACACAAAGACACAGACAGACACACAGAGACAGGGAAAGAGACACACAGAGAGAGACATACACACAGAGAGACACATGCACAGAGACAGAGGGACACACACACAGACAGGGAAACACGTACACAGAGACAGAGGGACATACACACACAGAGACAGAGGGACACACACACTGAGAGACAGAGGAACACACACACACAGAGACAGAGGGACACACACACACAGAGACAGAGGGACACACAAAGGAACACACACACAGGGACACACACACAGATACACAGAGACATGCACACAGAGACACACGCACAAAGACAGAGACATAAACACACAGAGAGACACAGAGACACACAGAGAGACACAGACAGAGACACACAGAGAGACACACAGACACAAAGAGAGAGAAACACACACAGAGAGAAACACACACACAGAGAAACACATCCACATTCACAGAGAGAGACGCACACATCCACACACCCACAGAAAGAGAGACACACTCACAGACACCCACACAGAGACACACACAGAGACACACACAGAGACAGACACACAGAGGCACAGACGCAGAGAGAGACAGGGAGACAGAGAGAAAGACAGAGACACACACAGAGACCCACAAAGAGAGACATGGAGAAAGACAGAGACACATACATGCACACACAGAGACACAGAGACACACACACAGACACAGAGAGAGACAAAGAGACACACACACAGACACAGAAAGAGACACATGAACACACACAGAGGGACACGCACAGAGGGACATGCACACAGAGGCACACACAGACACGCACACTCAGAGACACAGGGAGAGGGAGACACAAAGATGCAGACAGACACACAGAGACAGAGAAAGAGATACAGAGAGAGACACACACAGAGACAGAGGGATGCACACAGAGACAGAGGGACACACACACAGAGACAGAGGGACACACACAGAGCCACACACACAGAGAGGCACACACAGAGAGAGGCACACATACACAGAGACAGAGAGAGACACAGACACATGCAAAGAGAGGCCCACATACACACACACAGATTCACACACACATAGAGAAACACACAGAGACACACACAGAGACACACACACACAAAGACACACACACACAGAGACACACAGAGACATACACACACACGGAGACACAGGCAGACACACATACAGAGATACACACAGACACACACAGAGATACACAGAGAGAGACACACAGAGACACACATCCACACACTCACAGAGACAGAGAGACACACACACATACACATACACACACTCACAGAAAGAGACACATGCATTCACACAGACGCACACACTCACAGAGACACACACAGAGACACAGACACACACAGAGCCACACACAGACACACACAGAGATACACAGAGAGACACAGATACACAGAGAGACACACAGAGGCACAGAGAGAGACGCACACACTCACAGAGACACACACATACTCACAGAGACACACACACAGGGACACACACAGAGACACACACAGAGACATACACACACAGAGACACCCGCAGACACACATAGAGATACACAGAGACACACAGAGAGACACACACAGGGACACAGAGAGATACACACACAGAGAGACACAGAGACACAGACAGAAGCAGAGAGAGACATAGACGCAGAGAGAGAGAGAGACACAGACACACAGAGAGAGACACACACGCAGACACACACACAGAAACACACAGACACACACAGACACACAGAGACATACACTTGGATACACGGAGACACACAGACACACAGAGACACATGCAGACACACATACAGAGACACAGAGAGAGACACACAGAGATAGAGAGAGACACAGAGAAACACACACAGAGACACAGACACACACAGAGACACACATCCGCACACTCACAGAGACAGAGAGACACACACACATACACATACACACACTCACAGAAAGAGACACATACATTCACATAGACACACACACTCACAGAGACACACACACAGACACAGACACACACACAGAGACACACACAGAGACACAGACACACACAGAGACATACACAGACACACACAGATACGCAGAGCGACACACAGAGGCACAGAGAGAGACACACACTCACAGAGACACATACACATTCACAGAGACATACACACAGGGACACACACACACAGGGACACACACACATTCACAGAGACACACACAGAGACATACAAACACAGAGACACCCGCAGACACACATAGAGATACACAGAGACACACAGAGAGACACACACAGGGACACAGAGAGAGAGATACACAGACAGAGAGACACAGACAGGAGCAGAGAGAGACATAGACGCAGAGAGAGACACAGACACACAGAGAGAGACACACACACAGACACACACACACAGAAACACACAGACACACACAGACACACAGAGACATACACTTGGATACACGGAGACACACAGACACACAGAGACACATGCAGACACACATACAGAGACACAGAGAGAGACACACAGAGACACAGAAATAGAGAGACACACACAGAGACACAGAGAAACACACACACACACAGACACAGAGAGACACACACAGAGACACACATCCACACACTCACAGAGACAGAGAGACACACACACATACACATATACACACTCACAGAAAGTGACACATACATTCACATAGACACACATAGAGACACACATCCACACACTCACAGAGACAGAGAGACACACACACATACACATATACACACTCACAGAAAGTGACACATACATTCACATAGACACACACACTCACAGAGACACACACACAGACACACACAGAGATACACAGAGAGAGACACAGATACACAGAGAGACACACAGAGGCACAGAGAGAGACACACACTCACAGAGACACATACACATTCACAGAGACATACACACAGGGACACACACACACACACAGGGACACACACACATTCACAGAGACACACACAGAGACACCCGCAGACACACATAGAGATACACAGAGACACACAGAGAGACACACACAGGGACACAGAGAGAGAGATGCATACACACACAGAGAGACACAGAGACACAGACAGAAGCAGAGAGAGACATAGACGCAGAGAGAGAGAGACACAGACACACAGAGAGAGACACACACAGACACACACACAGAAACACACAGACACACACAGACACACAGAGACATACACATGGATACACGGAGACACACAGACACACAGAGACACATGCAGACACACAGAGAGAGACACACAGAGACACACAGATAGAGAGAGACACAGAGAAACACACACAGAGACACAGAGAGACACACATCCACACACTCACAGAGACAGAGAGACACACACAAATACACATACACACACTCACAGAAAGAGACACATACATTCACATAGACACACACACTCACAGAGACACACACAGACACAGAGACACACACAGACACACACAGAGATACACAGAGAGAGACACAGATACACAGAGAGACACACAGAGGCACAGAGAGAGACACACACTCACAGAGACACATACACATTCACAGAGACATACACACAGGGACACACACACACATAGGGACACACACACATTCACAGAGACACACACAGAGACACCCGCAGACACACATAGAGATACACAGAGACACACAGAGAGACACACACAGGGACACAGAGAGAGAGATACACACACAGAGAGACACAGAGACACAGACAGAAGCAGAGAGAGACATAGACACAGAGAGAGAGACACAGACACACAGAGAGAGACACACACACAGACACACACACAGAAACACACAGACACACAGAGACATACACATGGATACACGGAGACACACAGAGACACATGCAGATACACATACAGAGACACAGAGAGAGACACACAGAGACACAGAGATAGAGAGAGACACAGAGAAACACACACAGAGACACAGAGAGACACACACAGAGACACACATCCACACACTCACAGAGACAGAGAGACACACACACATACACATACACACACTCACAGAAAGAGACACATACATTCACATAGACACACACACTCACAGCGACACACACACAGACACACACAGAGACACAGACACACACACAGAGACATAGACACACACACAGATACACAGAGAGACACAGAGGCACAGAGAGAGACATACACTCACAGAGACACATACACATTCACAGAGACACACACAGGGACACACACACAGGGACACACACACATTCACAGAGACACACACAGAGACATACACACACAGAGACACCCACAGACACACATAGAGATACACAGAGACACACAGAGAGACACAGACAGAAGCAGAGAGAGACATAGACGCAGAGAGAGAGAGACACAGACACACAGAGAGAGACACACACACAGACACACACACACAGAAACACATAGACACACAAAGACACACAGAGACATACACATGGATACACGGAGACACACAGACACACAGAGACACATGCAGACACACATACAGAGACACAGAGAGAGACACACAGAGACACAGAGATAGAGAGACACACACAGAGACACAGAGAAACACACACACACAGACACAGGGAGACACACACAGAGACACACATCCACACACTCACAGAGACAGAGAAACACACACACATACACATACACACACTCACAGAAAATGACACATACATTCACATAGACACACACACTCACAGAGACACACACACAGACACAGACACACACACAGAGACACACACAGAGACACAGACACACACAGAGAGACACACAGACACACACAGAGATACACAGAGAGAGACACAGATACACAGAGAGACACACAGAGGCACAGAGAGAGACACACACTCACAGAGACACATACACATTCACAGAGACATACACACAGGGACACACACACACACAGGGACACACACACATTCACAGAGACACACACAGAGACACCTGCAGACACACATAGAGATACACAGAGACACACAGAGAGACACACACAGGGACACAGAGAGAGAGATACACACACAGAGAGACACAGAGACACAGACAAGCAGAGAGAGACATAGACGCAGAGAGAGAGAGACACAGACACACAGAGAGAGACACACACGCAGACACACACACACAGAAACACACAGACACACACAGACACACAGAGACATACACATGGATACACGGAGACACACAGACACACAGAGACACATGCAGACACACATGCAGAGACACAGAGAGAGACACACAGAGACAGAGAGAGACACAGAGAAACACACACAGAGACACAGAGAGACACACACAGAAACACACATCCACACACTCACAGAGACAGAGAGACACACACACATACACATACACACACTCACAGAAAGAGACACATGCATTCACATAGACACACACTCACAGAGACACACACACAGACACAGACACACACACAGAGACACACACAGAGACACAGACACACACAGAGAGACACACAGACACACACAGAGATACACAGAGAGAGACACAGATACACAGAGAGACACACAGAGGCACAGAGAGAGACACACACTCACAGAGACACATACACATTCACAGAGACATACACACAGGGACACACACACACAGGGACACACACACATTCACAGAGACACACAGAGACATACACACACAGAGACACCCGCAGACACACATAGAGATACACAGAGACACACAGAGAGACACACACAGGGACACAGAGAGAGAGATACACACACAGAGAGACACAGACAGAAGCAGAGAGAGACATAGACGCAGAGAGAGAGAGACACAGACACACAGAGAGAGACACACACACAGACACCCACACACAGAAACACACAGACACACAGAGACATACACATGGATACACAGAGACACACAGACACACAGAGACACATGCAGACACACATACAGAGACACACAGAGACACAGAGATAGACACACACAGAGACACAGAGAAACACACACACAAAGACACAGAGAGACACACACAGAGACACACATCCACACACTCACAGAGACAGAGAGACACACACACATACACATACACACACTCACAGAAAGAGACACATACATTCACATAGACACACACACTCACAGAGACACACACACAGACACAGACACACACAGAGACACAGACACACACACAGAGACATACACAGGCACACACACAGATACACAGAGAGACACACAGAGACACCCGCAGACACACATAGAGATACACAGAGACACACAGAGAGACACACACAGCGACACAGAAAGAGAGATATACACACAGAGAGACACAGAGACACAGACAGAAGCAGAGACATAGAAACATAGAGAGAGAGATACAGACACACAGAGAGAGACACACACACAGATACACACACACAGAAACACACAGACACACAGAGACATGCACAGAGGCACAGATATACAGAGGTACAGATACAAAGAGGCACAGACGCAGAGAGAGAGAGACACAGACATGCACACAGAGACCCACAGAGACACATAGACACACAGAGAGACCCAGAGAGAGAGACACACACACAGAGAGACCCACAGAGACACAGAGACAAGCAGAGGGAGATACAGACACAGAGAGAGATACACACACAGAGACACACACACACAGAGACACAGACAAAAACACAAAAGTACAGACACACACAGAGACACACAGACACATAGAGAGAGACACACACAGAGACACAGAGAGACACACACATCTACACACTCACAGAGACGTATGCACACATCCACACACTCACAGAGGCACACACACACAGAAAGACACACACAGAGACACGCACAGAAGCACAGAGGTACAGATGCAAAGAGGCCACAGATGCAGAGAGAGAGAGAGAGAGGGACGTGGACACACACAGAGACCCACAGAGAGAGACACAGAGACACACACAGAGACACAGAGACACAGAGAGAGACACACACAGAGACCCACAGAGAGAGACACAGACACCCAGAGAGGGAGACACAGACACACAGACAGACACACACACAGACACACAGAGACATACACACAGACACACAGAGACACACACAGACACACTGAGACACACATACAGAGACACACATACAGAGACACACGGAGACACACACAAAGACACAGAGAGAGACACACAGAGACACAGAGAGACATACAGAGAGACACACAGAGAGACGCAGAGACACAGAGAGAGACACAGACACCCAGAGAGAGAGACACAGACACACAGAGAGACACACACACAGACACACAGAGACATACACACAGACACACACAGACACACACAGACACACAGAGACACACATACAGAGACACACGGAGACACACACAAAGACACAGAGAGAGACACACAGAGACACAGAGAGACATACAGAGAGACACAGAGAGACAGAGACAAAGAGAGAGACAGAGAAAGAGTGACAGAGAGAGAGACACAGAGACAGACAGAGACAGAGAGAGACAGAGACAGAAAGAGAGACGCAGAGAGAGAGACAGAGAGATAGAGACAGAGACAGACAGACAGAGACAGAGAGACAGACACAGAGACAGAGAGATAGACAGACAGAGAGACAGAGAAAGATAGAGAGAGAGACAGACAGAGACAGAGAGAAAGAGAGCAGAGACAAAGACAGACAGAGACAGAGAGAGAGAGATAGAGACAGAGACAGAGAGAGACGGAAAGAGAGACAGAGACAGAGAGACAGACAGAGACAGAGAGACAGACAGAGGCAGAGAGAGACAGAGACAGACAGAGGCAGAGAGAGAGAGAGAGAGAGAGAGAGAGAGAGAGAGAGAGAGAGTTCTAAATTGCTTAGTAAGTACCAGGAGCTGCAAGCAAGCAAGACAATTGCTGTGTTCAATGAACTTACCATTGTAGTGTGGGACAAGAGATCACATAAATGGGAGCTAGAAGAAGTGAGGATGATATGGTTTAGAGCTGATGGTCTTTATCCCATTTAGAATAATAAAATGGTACCTAAAATATATGAGGAGCAGTCTGTCAAAGACCATGACAAAACTGTATTCAATTACAAAATTCCTCTTCAAGAATCAAAAAATTACTGTAATAACTTAAAGGTTATTTAGTGCTCATGGCTAGTCCATGCCAATATAATAAAAAAGATGACACTCCTAGAACTGATTAACAGATTGAAAGTTATAGCAGTGGGGCGGAGCCAAGATGGCGGAGTAGAAGGACGCACATTTACGAGCTCCGAGCCCACAACCCATGGAATTGAGGTAAAAGGAGATCCCCATGAATTCTGAATCTCTGCAGGGGGTGCATAAACATAGGGGAAGAGATTTCCGTTCCACTGAACCCTGGAGAGCCGTCCGCGGGGTCCATCGCACTCCGGAAAGCGGACCCCACTCCCACCCCTGGCCGCAACCCAGAGAAGCTGACCCGAGCAGACTTCAGAGAGGAAAGCTCCGGGGGAAGCTCTGGCAGCCGGGAAAGTCCCTCCGCCCACAGAAGCTACAGGTCAGTAAGAAAGAAAGCTGCGATAGGGGAGGGGAGCGGAGCGTCTCCGTGACTTGGGCCCCCTCGGGAGGAAGCGGCTGCGGCAGAGACGGGGGCAGGAAGCGGCGGAGGCAGAGGCGTGGGCGGGCGGCTGAGGCGGCAACAGCCCGGGACTCAGGAATCCCCCAGCAGCAGGTAGGATCTTCAATACTGAAGGTCTTTCCAACCTGAGGGAGCCGAGGAAGGGAGACGGCCCTGCCTCCACCCTGCTCTACTGCTGAACGCCTCTGAATAAAACCCCCAAGGGAGCTGAGCACAGCAGGCGGGGCCCCCCACCCCGCCCCCACCCGCTCCGTTCCTGAAAGTCTCTGCAGAAAACCCCTGAGGGCCCAAGATTAGGAGGCAGCCCTGCCCCCACCCCTGAGCCAGAACTAAAGCTTGCCGCGGGAAAGCGCATTTGAATTTCAGAGGCCAAGCACTAGCTGGGTGGATCCAGGCGGGGGTGGAAAGGAATCTCAGAAGTCAAGTAACTGGCTGGGAAAATGCCTAGAAAGGGGAAGAAAAATAAGACTTTAGAGAGTTTTTTCCAACAAATGCAAATGATCCCGACCTTCGGATCTGATGGGGAGGACGAGAACGTATTTTTCCCATCAGGGAAAGATGTGGAGGGCGGGGCCTCAGTACCCCAGACACCCCAGGGGCGTGTTGGGTGGGCTCAGGCCTTGGAAGAGCTTAAAAAGGATTTTGAAAAGCAAGTTAGACAGGTGGAGGAAAGACTGGGAAGAGAAATGACAAAGATGCAAGAAGAGTATGAAAAACAGGTCAATACCTTGGTAAAGGAGACCCAAAAAAATGCTGAGGAAATTAACACCTTGAAAAATAGGCTCACTCAATTGGCAAAAGAGGTTCAAAAAGCCAATGAGGAGAAGAATGCATGCAAAAGCAGAATGAGCCAAATGGAAAAAGAGGCTCAAAAGCTCACGGAATTTAATAGTTCTCTCAAAATTAGAATGGAACAGATGGAGTCTAATGACTTTATGAGAAACCAAGAAATCACTAAACAAAACCAAAAGAACGATAAAATGGAAGAGAATGTGAAATATCTCATGGGAAAAACAACTGACCTGGAAAATAGATCCAGGAGAGACAACTTAAAAATTATGGGACTACCTGAAAGCCATGATCAAAAAAAGAGCCTAGACATCGTCTTGCATGAAATTATCAAGGAAAACTGCCCTGACATTCTAGGACCAGAGGGCAAAATAAGTATTGAAAGAATCCATCGATCACCACCTGAAAGAGATCCAAAAAGAGAAACTCCTAGGAACATTGTGGCCAAATTCCAGAACTCCCAGCTCAAGGAAAAAATCTTGCAAGCAGCCAGAAAGAAACAATTCCAGTACTGTGGAAATACAATCAGGATAACTCAAGATCTAGCAGCTTCTACATTAAGGGATCGAAGGGCGTGGAATAGGATATTCCAGAAGGCAAAGGAACTAGGACTCAAACCAAGAATCACCTACCCAGCTAAACTGAGTATAATACTTCAAGGGAAAATATGGTCTGTCAATGAAACAGAGGACTTTCAATCATTCTTAATGAAAAGACCAGAGCTGAAAAGAAAATTTGACTTTCAAACACAAGAATGAGAGGAAGCATGCAAAAGTAAACAGCAAGGAGAAGTATTAAGGGACTTACCAGAAATGAACTGTTTGCATTCATACAGGGAAGGACAATATTTCTAACTCTTAAAACTTTTCAGTATCTGGGTGGTTGGTGGGACCACACATACACATGTACACGCATGCACACACATACACACATGCATTCACATGCAGAGACAGAGAGCACAGATTGAACTGAATAGGATGGGACCATACCTTAAAAGAAATTAAGGTAAATGGTGAGAGAGAAATGTAGTGAGAGGAAAGAGGGGGAAATCGAAGGGGGTAACTATATGTCATATAAGAGGCAAGTAGGAGATGTTTTTAGTGGAGGGAAAAAGAGGAGAGCTGAGAATTGAAAATCAACATTTGGGGAGGGACAGGATCAAAGGACAGAAGAGAAACAATGAGGGGCAGGTTAAGAGGGATGGTAATCCAGTTAGTCTTACACAACACGACTATCAGGAAGGTCATTTGCAAAGCTACACAGATATGGCCTATAATGAATTGCCTGCCGTACCAAAGGGAATGGGTGGGGAGGGAGGGATGGGGAGAATTTGGAACTCAAAGTTTTAGGAACAATTGTTTAGTATTGTTGTTGCAACTAGGAAAGAAGACATACAGTTAATGAGGAATAGAAAGTCATCTGGCCCTACAGGAGAAAAGAGAAGATAGAGACAAGGGAAGGGAGGGATGACAGAAGAGAGGACAGATTGGAAATAGGGAAAATTAGATTGCTTGGGGTATTGGGGTGGGGGGAGGGGAGAAAAGGGGAGAAAATTTGGAACCCAAAAATTTGTGAAAATGAATGTAAAAAGCTAAATAAATAAATAAATAAATAAATAAATAGATAGATAGATAGATAGATAGATAGATAGATAAATGAATAAAATAAAAAAAAAAAGAAAGTTATAGCAGTGACATGATCAATGGGCTACTTTACAGAATTCCATTTGAAGAAATAACAAAACAAATTTAGAGTCAAAAGATCTAAAATGTCAAAGAAAATAATGAAAAATTAGAAATGAAATGGGATTTGCATGTTTAGAATTCAAATTTTATTATATAGCAGAGTCATCAAATAGTTGGCATTAGTTTAAAAATAGAGTAGGAGATCAATGGAATAGATCAGACAAGGGAGAACTAGCAAAAATGGATTTTCATATCCCAATTTCATAAACCATTTTTGATAAACTTGAAAACATAAATTACTTGGAAATGTAGGTTTCATTTGATAAAACTGGTGGGATAACTAGAAAGCAGTCTGGTAGAAATATGGCTTAGAACCTCATTATATAACTTCTAAATGAATTTGAGAAGATATAAATATCCAGTTGGAGGGCAGTTTTTTATCCCCTTTCTTGTAGATAAAAACAGCACTAGCGAGTTTCTCCTTCTTTGAGATATAGTCATATTTATGTGAAGTGTCAAAAACATGCCTCCTTGAATCAGTCATTTTACCTATGCAGTCACCAATGCCATCTGATTCAGGAACTGTATTACTGCAATTCCTTAGGTGAGCCCATGTTCACCCAATGAGTAAAGGGGTCCAAAAACGGATTTTCTATCTGAAGTAGAATGTTGTAGCTTAATGCCAGTTGATATAAAACTATGGGAAAAGTGGTGCTGGTCCAAAGACTTCTTTAAAAAAATCAGTGTTAGAATCTGAAACAATGGTGAAGCCTATACAGTCATATTTTGATAAGCACAAGAGCCATTGTTCCTATACAGCCTTGTAACCAGACTGTTTTCTGCTCAGATTTGGTTACTCTTAAAATTCTTCCAAGAACAATGACAGCAAAAATCCTCCTATACTTTTTTTAAATTTATTTATTTATTTAATTTTTACATTCATTTTCACAAAATTTTGGGTTCCAAATTTTCTCCCCTTTTCTCCCCTCCCCCCACCCCAATACCCCAAGCATCTAATTTTCCCTATCTCCAATCTGCCCTCTCTTCTGTCATCCCTCCCTTCTCTTGTCTCCATCTTCTCTTTTCTCCTGTAGGGCTAGATGACTTTCTATTCCACATTAACTGTATTTCTTACTTCCTAGTAGTAAGAACAATACTAAACAGTTGTTCCTAAAACTTTGAGTTCCAAATTCTCCCCATCCCTCCCTCCCCACCCATTCCCTTTGGGAAGGCAGGCAATTCAATATAGGCCATATCTGTGTAATTTTGCAAATGACTTCCCTGATAGTCGTGTTGTGTAAGACTAACTGAATTACCCTCCATCCTACCCTGCCTCTCATTGTTTCTCTTCTGTCTTTTGATCCTGTCTCTCCCCAAGTGTTGACTTCAAATTGCTCCCTCCTCCCTTTGCCCTCCCTTCCATCATCCCCCCCTTGCTTATCTCCTTCTCCCCCACTTTCCTATACTGTAAGATAGGTTTTCATACCAAAATGAGTGTGCATTTTATTCCTTCCTTTAGTCAAATGTGATGAGGATAAACTAATTGTTTTTTTTTTCTCAGCTGTCCTCTTTTTCCCTCCACTAAAAAGGCTCCTACTTGCCTCTTAAATGACATATAATTATCCCATTCCATTTCACCCTCTTTCCTCCCACTACATTTCTCTCTCACCATTTACCTTAATTTCTTTAAAGCTATGGTCCCATCCTATTCAATTCACTCTGTGCTCTCTGTCTCTGTATGTGTGTGCATGTGTGTATGTGTGTGTGCGTGCATGTGTGTACATGTGTGTGTGTGGTCCCACCAACTACCCAGATACTGAAAAGTTTTAAGAGTTACAAATATTGTCTTTCCATGTAGAAATGTAAACAGTTCACTTCTGGTAAGTCCCTTAAGACTTCTCTTTGCTGTTTACTTTTTCATGCTTCTTCTCTTTCTTGTGTTTGAAAGTCAAATTTTCTTTTCAGCTCTGGTCTTTTCATCAAGAATGGTTGAAAGTCCTCTGTTTCATTGAAAGACCATATTTTCCCCTGAAGTATTATACTCAGTTTAGCTGGGTAGGTGATTCTTGGTTTCAGTCCTAGTTCCTTTGCCTTCTGGAATATCCTATTCCACGCCCTTCGATCCCTTAATGTAGAAGCTGCTAGATCTTGAGTTATCCTGATTGTATTTCCACAGTACTGAAATTGTTTCTTTCTAGCTGCTTGCAAGATTTTCTCCTTGAGCTGGGAGTTCTGGAATTTGGCCACAATGTTCCTAGGAGTTTCTCTTTTTGGATCTCTTTCAAGTGGTGATCGATGGATTCTTTCAATACTTATTTTGCCCTCTGGTTCTAGAATGTCAGGGCAGTTTTCCTTGATAATTTCATGCAAGATGATGTCTAGGCTCTTTTTTTGATCATGACTTTCAGGCAGTCCCATAATTTTTAAATTGTCTGTCCTGGATCTATTTTCCAGGTCAGTTGTTTTTCCCATGAGATATTTCACATTCTCTTCCATTTTTTCATTCTTTTGGTTTTGTTTGGTGATTTCTTGGTTTCTCGTAAAGTCATTAGACTCCATCTGTTCCATTCTAATTTTGAGAGAACTATTAAATTCAGTGAGCTTTTGAACCTCTTTTTCCATTTGGCTAATTCTGCTTTTGAAAGCATTCTTCTCCTCATTGGCTTTTTGAACCTCTTTTGCCAATTGAGTGAGCCTAGTTTTCAAGGTGTCATTTTCTTCAGCATTTTTTGGGGTCTCCTTAACCAAGGCATTGACCCATTTTTCATACTTTTCTTGCAGCTCAGCTCCCTCAGGGGCTTTATGCAGAGGCCTTCAGCAGCGGAGCAGGGTGGGGCAGGGCCATCTCCCAAGCTCAGCTCCCTCTGGTTGTTTATGCAGAGACTTTCAGTAATGAATATGCTGCCTGCTGCTGAGGGAGTCCTGGGCCACCACTGCCGCTGCTGCCTCTGCTGCCGCCCACGCCTCTGCCTCTGCCGCTTCCTGCCCCCATCTCTGCCTCCGCCGCTTCCTCCCGAGGGGGCCCGAGTCACGGAGACACCCCACTCCCCTCAGACAGCCAGCCGTCTCTCTCACTGATCTGTAGCTTCTGTGGGCAGAGGGACTTTCCTGGCTGCCAGAGCTTCCGTCCCCGAAGCCTGCTCAGGTCAGCTGCTCTGGGGCTGCGGCCAGGGCAGCACTGCGGGTGGGGTCCGCTTTCCGGGGCACGAGGGACCCTGGGGAGGGGTCTCCAGGGCTCTCTGGCACGGAAATCTTTTCCACTTCGTTTCTGTACCCCTTTCAGTGGTCCAGAAGTTATTGGGGTCTCTTTTTACATTAATTCTATGGGCTGTGGGTTGGAGCTTGTAAACGTGAGTCCTTCTACTTCGCCATCTTGGCTCCGCCCCCCCTATACTTTTTTTAAAATTAATTTGATATTCTTCTCTGAAAGCTCAGTGTGATTTGAGAGATCTTAAATATTATAATCTGTTCTCTTCAGAAACCCAGTAGCTGTGTATTGCTAAGATTGTACACTCTCTTATTTAAACGTTTCTTATAATTGGCTTCCATGATTCTTAGTGCTTGTGCAATCTCAGTTACAAATGCCTGAAGGAGCATTCAAAGCAATGCGTTCAAGGTTCATTTGATTAGGTCCTCCTCCTCCCTGAGGGAACTGTCCTGTTCTGAATGCTTTTGTCTGCTGGTTTATTTCAGTTTTCTCTTGGGCTGAGCCATCACTGAGAAGGAACTCAGTGTTACCGCTTTCTGCCTTTACAGAGGGCAGTAATAAACCAATATTTCCTGACTGCTGTACCTTCCATTTCTATGCAGTGGTCCTCTCTAAGAGACAGACAGAAAAATAGAACACATTCCTGAGTTCATCCCCAATGTGTTGACTTCAATATCATAGCAATAAAAGTTGCTTATCATATTATAAATACATTGTTTTTCTTAAATGATCATTTCTCTTTTTACCATAAGCCGCTCAATACAGAAAAACAATGGGGGGGTGGGGGGGGGGTGGGGGGGATGGGGACAGCCCTTGTGAGCTCCCAAGATAGGCAGTTGGGTGGTACATGGCTTAGAGGTCTGGAAAGAGATTTGGAAAGATATAAATTCAAAAGCAGCCTCAGACACTAAATAGATTTGTGACCCTCAGCTATTCACTGAACATTTCTTTGCCTCAGTTTCCTCTTATATCCAAATGAGCTGATAGCATCTAGTTGGCAAGGGTGTTTTAAAGCTCAAATCACAGTATATTCGTCAAGGTTTTGGACAATCTAAGGCAAGATATAAATGTGAGCTATTATATATATATAATATGTAATATATATGTGTATGTATATATATATGTACACACATATTCTAAGGGTCTGTCTACATCTGATGTATATATTTAAGAATCCTTCCACTTCTGACATTCTAGGGTTTAAAAATTTTCCTGTCTTCCCTTACCTATAGGAAGGGCACACCTGTGTCTCTTAGCCCTTCTTCTCAATGCCCTCCCACATCTAACATTCTCTTCTCTGTGGTATCTTCCAGTCCAACCATTCCATGTATGAAGGTCTCTAAGAGTTTTGTCATTTCAAGTTCAAAGGTCCCACCTTCTAACAGCCCTAGCCTTTGGTTTCTTTGAGTCATTTTATTCAAATTTGCTATATATTTGTGTTAATGATGAAAAACTAAAAAGTTAGTCCTTTTGAAACTATTTATCATTTGTAATCATTTTTTTGGAGGTGATTCCATTCCATTTATTGCCCCAAGTGGACTTACTTGATCACCAGCTTGTATGGAATTATTTTTGTTCTTCCTCATTTTGAAAGAAACATGCCTGACATGGCCTTTTCTCATGGGCTTCAGAGTTAAGGACCTGAGTATGAACTTAGAACATCATAACATTTCTGATTTCAATACTGTTGCAATAAATTTGTGTTTCAAGCCATAAACATGTTTCCTGTTTATTTTCACATTATCATGTCTGCCTGTACTTTAAACTACTGAACACAGAAATCACAAAATATAAAGCAAAAAATACTTCCCAACTAGTTTATTTTGGGAGTGTGGGTTGGGTGGCCCCCTCTCAGCTCACAACATAGGCAGTTGGGTGGCACAGGGCCTAGGTCCCTGGAAAGTGATTCAGAAAGATTTCAATTCAGATCCAGAGTCAAATATTAATTTGGTTAGTGAGCCTGGGTTGTCATTCACTCAGTCTTTCTTTGCCTCAGTTTTCTCCTACATAAAATGGGGATGATAGGAGCACGTAGCTCACGAGGTGGTTTTAAGGGTCAAATGAGACAATATTTCTCCAGGATTTTGTCAGTCTTAAGATGTCCATATATATATGTATGTGTGTGTGTGTGTGTGTGAGTCTATATGTGTGTGTGTGTTTGTGAGAATATATGTGTATATATATGTGTATATATATATATATATATACACATACATATGCATATATGTATACATAAAATTATAAATGTTAGCTTTTAACAAATTCTGAGGATCCTTCCATCTCTGACAATCTGGAGGCATCAGGACGCTCCTAGCTCTCCCCTTCCCCCTAGTGAGGGCTCTCCTATGTCTGATATTTCTGCTTCCCAATGCATTTTCTGATCCTCCATTCTCTGTTGTAGCTCCCACCATCTACAATCTGTCTTTGAAGATCTCTGAACGTCTGGTCATTCTGTGCTCTAAGGGCTCATCCCCAACTAAATTTCAGCCTTGCTTTCTTTTTGTCCTTCTGTTTAAATTTTCTGCATAGCTGCTAGCAATACAATGATTTAAAGTAAGAAGTTGGTCCCTTAAAACCTTGGGAAAGTTAAAAAAAATTTTTGAAAAATAATTTCACTCAATTTATTATAAAAATGGGGATATTAAGACTGGATTTATTTGATCAAATCTTTGTATGGAATTATTTTGTGCATCCTCATTTTTTAAGAACCATTGCAGGTACTTTCAACACATTTTTTCCATTATGCTTCATAGTCAAAGACCTGAGTTTTAAATCAGAAAATCAAGATAGGGTTGAATTCAATATTTGTGAACTAAAAGCTGTTCATCAAATCATGAGAATATTTTTTAATTGATTTCTCTTAAATGATCATGCCGGCCATTAGCTTAATTCACTTAATACAGAAAAGAATACATTTCAAAAAAAACTTCTTACTGATTTTGTGTGTGCCTATGTAAGTGTGTATCTGTGTGCATGCATGCATGTGTGCTTAAAGTCTAATAATCATACCATAATTATGTTTAATTTTTATTTTAAAAATGTTACTATCCCTGCTGATACAATAGGGTAATTAACAGAAGAAAATCAATTTGTGAAAAAAATCAGAATGCCCTGAGTGTTTTCAGATTTTCTAGGACCCCGAACTCTGAGGACCGAGACATTAGTGGCTCAGGACTTCAAACCCCGGGGCCTAGGATCAGAAAGGGCTGCATTTATATCCACCCTCAGACACAGGCTAAGTTTGTGACCCTGGGCCATTCCCTGGAGCTTTTTGACCCTCATTGTCCTCTCCTCTAAAATTGGCAGCTAGCTGACTGCTTTCTTTTATATATATAGTATTTTCTTCCCACCCTGCCCCCCCAGTTACAGGTCAAGAAACATTTTAGCTTTCATTTTTAAAAGATTTTTAATTTCAAATTTTTCTCTCTCCTTCTCCTCCCTTCTTCTGAAAAAGGTATATATTTTATATGTATGCTATCATGTAAAAATATTTCCACATTAGTCATAGTGGTTAAAGAAGTAATGGTAAAAAAAAAAAACCCATGAGAATTTAATAAATAAATGGAAAATATGCTTTAATCTATATTCAGAGTCTATCAGTTCTTTATCTGAATATGGGTAGCATTTTCCTCCATGAGGCCTTTATACTTGTCTTTGATCATTGTGTTGCTGAGGAGAGCTGAGTCATTCATAGTTGATCATTACACAGTATTGCTGATACTGTGCAAAATTTTCTCCTTGTTCTGCTCACTTCACTCAGCATCAGTCTGTACAAATCCAGGATTGTCTGAAATCTGCCTGTTCATTATTTCTTATAGTACAATAATGTTCCATTACATTCATATACCATAGCTTGTTCACCCATTCCCCAATTGATGTGCATCCCCTGTTTCCAATACTATGACACCATGAAAAGGGCTGCTATAATTTTTATTTGTGCATGTAGGTCCTTTTCCCTTTTTATGATCTCTTTGGGATACAGGCCTGCTAGTGGTATTGCTGGATCAAAGGGTATGCAAAAGGGCTGCTTTTTAGAAAGAGTTCCAAATTGCTTTCCACAATTGTTGGATCAGTTCAGAATTCCACCAACAGTGCGTAAGTGTCCCAATTTTCCCACATCCTCTCCAGCATTTATCATTTTCCCTTTTTGTCATATTAACCAGTCTGATAAGTGTGAAGTGGTACTTCAGAGTTGTTTTATTTTGCATTTCTGTAATCAAAACTGATTTAGAGCACTTCCTCATATGTCTGTAGATAGCTTTGATTTCATCATCTGAAACTGCTTGTTCATATCCTTTGACTATTTATCAATTGGGAAATGGGCTTGTATTCTTATAAATTTGACTTAGTTCTCCAAATATTTGAGAAATAAGATCTTTTATCAGAGACATTGCTGTAAAGGTTGTTTTTCTACTTCCCTTCTAATCTTGGTTACATTGGTTTTGTTTATACAAATCTATTTTAACTTAATATAATCAAAATTATCTATTTTATATTTTGTAAGGCTACCTCTTGTTTGATCACGAATTCTTCCTTTCCCCATGGATCTGACAGGTAAAGTATTCCTTGATCTTCTAATTTCCTTATGGTGTCATCCTTTATGTCTACATCATGTACCCATTTTGTCTGTATCATGGTATATTGTGTAAGATGTTCATCTATACCTAGTTTGTGCCCTATTGTTTTCCAGTTTTTCTAGCAGTTTTTGTCAAATAGTGAGTTCTTATCCCAAAGGCTGGGATCTTTGGGTTTATTAAACACTAGATTACTATGGTCATTGAATACTGTGTCTTCTGGGCCTGATCTCTTCCAGTGATCCATCACTCTTATTTCTTAGCCAGTACCAAATAATTTTGATAATTCCTGACTTATAATACAGTTTGAGATCTTGCATTGCTAGGCTACCTTCCTTTGTAATTTTTTCCTTAATTCCCTTGATATTCTTAATCTTTTGTTCTTCCAGATAAATTTTGTTATTATTTTTTCTAGTTCTATAAAATAACTTTTTGGTAGTTTGATTGGTATGGCATTAAATAGGTAAATTAGTTTAGGTAGAATTGTCATTTATATTATATTGGGATATTATATTTATTATATTGGTTCAGCCTACCCAGGAGCAAGTAACACTTTTTTCCAGTTGTTTGAATCTGACTTTATTTGTGTGAAGTGTTGTATAATTGTGTTCATATGGTTCTTAGGTTTGTCTGGGCAGGCAGACTCCCAAATATTTTGTATTTTCTATCATTATTTTAAGTGCAATTTCTTTTTCTACATCTTTCTTCTGGACTTTTTTTTAGTATTATCTAGAAAAGCTAATGATTTATGAGGGTTTATTTTGATTCCTTCAACTTTGATGAAGTTAATAATTATTTCAAGTAGATTTTTTAGTTGATTCTTTAAATATACCATTATATCATCTGGAAAGAGTTTTGTTTCCTCATGGCTGATTCTATTTCCTTCATTTTCTTTTTCTTCACTTATTCCTAAAGCTAATATTTCTAGTGCAATATTGAATAATAGGGGTGATAATGGGCATCCTGCCTTCACTCCTGATCTTACTAGGATTGTTTCCAGCTTATTGCCATTACAGATATTGCTTGCCTATGGTTTTAAATAGTTACTACTTATCATTTTTAAAGAAAAGTTCCATTTATTGCTATACTCTCTAGTGTTTTTAATAGGAATGGGTGCTATATATTGTGAAAAGCTTTTTCTGCATCTGTTGAGATAATCATGATTTCTGTTGGCATTGTTATTGCTTTGGTCAATTATGCTGATACTTTTCTCAATATTGAACCAACCTTGTATGTGTGGAATAAACTCCACCTGACAATAATGTACGATCCTGGTGAAATATTGCTGTAATCTCTTTGGTAGTATGGTATTTTAAAATTTTGTATCAATATATTAGGAAAATTGATCTATCATTTTCTTCCTCTGTTTTGGCTATTCCTTGTATAGATATAAGCATCACATTTGTGTCACAAAAAGAATTTGGTAGTACTCATTCTTTACCTACTTTTCCAAATGACTTACATGGTATTGAAATGAATTATCCTTTAAAAGTTTGGTGCAGAGACTGGGAAGCAGCATTTGAATCTCAGACCCCAAGCACTAGCTGGGCAGATCTAGGCAGGGGTGGAGAGGAATCTCAGAAGTCAGGTAACTCGCTGGGAAAATGCCCAGAAAAAGGAAGTAGAATAAGACCATAGAGAGCTACTTTATTAGGGAAGAGATGTTCCTTCCCCCCTTCATTTCTGATGATGAAGTACAATGTCTGCCATCGGAGAAAAACGTGGAGGTCAGGGCCTCTCTATCCCAGACATCCGAGGTGGATGTCCAGTGGGCTCAGGCCTTGGAAGAGCTCAAAAAGGATTTTGAAAATCAAGTAAGACAGGTGGGGGAAAAACTGGGAAGAGAAATGAGAGAGATGCAAGAAAAGCATGAAAAACAGGTCAAAACCTTGGTAAAGGAGACCCCAAAAAAATGCTGAAGAAAATAGGCTAACTCAATTGGCAAAAGAGGTTCAAAAAGCCAATGAGGAGAAGAATGCTTTCAAAAGCAGAATTAGCCAAATGGAAAAAGAGGCTCAAAATCTCACTGAAGAAAATAGTTCTCTCAAGATTAGAATGGAACAGATGGAGTCTAGTGACTTTCTGAGAAACCAAGAAATCATAAAACAAAACCAAAACTATGAAAAAATGGAAGAGAATGTGAAATATCTCATGGGAAAAACAACTGATCTGGAAAATAGATCCAGGAGAGACAATTTAAAAATTATGGGACTACCTGAAAGCCATGATCACAAAAAGAGCCTAGACATCATCTTTCAGGAAATTATCAAGGAAAACTACCATGAGATTCTAGAACCAGAGGGCAAAATAAGTATTGAAGGAATCCATCGATCACCACCTGAAAGAGATCCAAAAAGACAAACTCCTAGGAACATTGTAACCAAATTCCAGAGTTCCCAGGTCAAGGAGAAAATATTGCAAGCAGCTAGAAAGAAACAATTCCAGTATTGTGAAAATACAATCAGGATAACATAAGATCTATTAGCTTCTACATTAAGGGATCGAAGGGTGTGGAATAGGATATTCCAGAAATCAAAGGAACTAGGATTCAAACCAAGAATCACCTACCCAGCAAAACTGAGTATAATACTTCAGGGGAAAATATGGTCTTTCAATGAAACGGAGGACTTTCAAGCATTCTTGATGAAAAGACCAGAGCTGAAAAGAAAATTTGACTTTCAAACACAAGAATGAGAAGAAGCATGAAATAGTAAACAGCAAAGGGAAGTCATAAGGGACTTACCAAAGGTGAACTGTTTACATTCCTACATGGAAAGGCAATACTTGTAACTCTTAAAACTTTTCAGTATCTGGGTAGTTGGTGGGATCACACACAGATGTACACACACAAACACACACACACGCACACACACACATGTACATGCATGCACGCACACACACATACATACATACATGCACACACAGAAACAGAGAGCACAGAGTGAATTGAATAGGATGGGACCATTTCTTAAAAGAAATTAAGGTAAATGGTGAGAGAGAAATGTAGTGGGAGGAGAGAGGGTGAAACGGAATGGGGTTAATTATATCTCATTCAAGAGGCAAGCAGGAAACTTTTTAGTGGAGGGAAAAAGAGGAGAGCTGAGAAAAAAAACATGAAGTTTACTCTTATCACCTTCGACTAAAGGAAGGAGTAAAATGCACACTCATTTTGGTATGAAAACCTATCTTACAGTACAGAAAAATGGGGGAAGAAGGAGATAAGCAGGGAGGGAGGGATGATGGAAGGGAGGGCAATGGAAGAAGGGAGCAATTTGAGGTCAACACTCTTGGGGAGGGGCAGGATCAAAAGACAGAATAGACACAATGGGGGGCAGAATAGGATGGAGGGAAATACAGTTAGTCTTATACAACACGACTGTTATCGAAGTCATTTGCAAAACTACACAGATATGGCCTATATTGAATTGCCTGCCTTCCCAAAGGGAATGGGTGGGGAGGGAGGGATGGGGAGAATTTGGAACTCAAAGTTTTAGGAACAAATGTTGAGTATTGTTCTTGCTACTAGGAAATAAGACATACAGTTAATGGGGAATAGAAAGTCATCTGGCCCTACAGAACAAAAGAGAAGATGGGGACAAGAGAAGGGAGGGATGATAGAAGAGAGGGCAGATTGGTGATAGGGAAAATTAGAATGCTTGGTGTATTGGGGTGGGGGGAGGGGATAAAAGGGGGAGAAAATTTGGAACCCAAAATTTTGTGAAAATGAATGTAAAAAGTTAAATAAATAAATAAATTTTAAAAAAATAACTATAAAAAAAGACAAAAAGTTTGGTGCAATTTACTTGTAAATCTGACATGAGATTTTTTTTTAGGGAGGTCATTGAAAACTTGATCAATTTCTTTTTTAAAATCTGATTATTTAGATATTCTATGTCTTCTTCTGTTAACCTAGGCAATTTATAATTTCACAAATCTTCATCCATTTCACTTAGATTGTCAGAATTATTGGAATACAATCAGGCAAAATAGCTCCTAATATTCCTTTAATTTCTTTTTCATGGGTCATGAATCTAGTCTTTCATTTTTCATACTGATAATTAGGTTTTCTTCTATCTTTTTTTAAAAAATCAAATTAATCAAGGGTTTATTTGTTTCATTGTTTTCTTTTTCATAAAACCAGCTCTTAGTTTTATTTATTAATTTAATGGTTTCCTTATTTTCATTTTTTTAAAAAAATTTCCTTTGATTTTAAAGATTTCCAATTTGCTGTTTAACTGGGGATTTTTAATTTGTTCTCTTTTTTTTTTTTAGCTTTTTTAGTTGCATGCCCAATTCATTGATCTTCTCTTTCTCTATTATATTTATTATATATTTAGAAATAGAAACTTTCCCCTAAGTACCACTTTGGACTCCATCCTATAAATTTTGATATGTTGTCTCATTATTTTCATTTTCATTGATGAAATTATTGATTGTTTCTATGAATTTTTTCTTTGACCTACTTATTCTTTAGAATCAGATTATCAAGTTTTCAATTATTTTTAATCGATTCCCAGAGCTCTTTATTAAATGAAATTTTATTGTATCATAATCTGAAAAGGATGAATTTAATATTTCTGCTTTTCTGCATTTGTTTGTAAGGTTTTTATGACCTCATATATGGTCAATTTTGTGTAGTTGCCATACACCAATGGAAAAAATTATATTCCATACTGTTGTCATTCAGTTTTCTCCAGAAGTCTATCATATCTAAATTTTCTAAAATTCTATTCACCTGCTTTCTTTTTTCTCAATTATTATGTATTTAGATTTACCTACTTCTGAAAGTGGAAATTTGAGTTCCCCATTAGTATAATTTTGCTGTCTATTTCCTCCTATAACTCACTTAACTTCACCTTTAGAAGTCTGGATGTTTTGCTATTTGGTGCATATATGTTCAATATTCATATGATTTCATTGCCTATAGTATGTTTTTGCAAGATGTAAGTGTTGTCCCTGTCTCTTTTAATTAGATTTATTTTTTCTTTTTCGACTACTCCCCCCCTTTTTTTTACTTCAGCTGAAGAATAATGTATTCTGCGGCAGCCTTTTTCCTTTACTTTGTGTGTGTCTCTTTGCTTCAAATGTGTTTCTTTAAAAAAAAAAAAAAACCTATTCTAGGGTTCTGATTTTTAATCCACCCTGCTATCTACCTCCACTTTATGGGAGAGTTCATGTCATTCACATTCACAATTATGATTACTAACTGTGTATTTCCATCTGTCCAATTTTTTTTTCCTTTCATACTCTCTATCTCTCAGTCCCTCTCCCTCCCTCCCTTTCTCTCTCTCTGTCTCTCTGTCTCTCTCTGTCTCTCTGTCTCTCTCTCTCTCTCTCTCTCTCTCTCTCTCTCTCTCACACACACACACACACACACACACCCTTTCCCTCATCTCCAGTGTTTTACTTCTGACTTTCTTCTCCCTCATATCTACCCTCCCTTCAATCAGTTCTCCTTTTCTTGTTTGCCTCCCTTCTTATTTCCTTATTAGGTAAGATAGATTTCTATACACAATTGAGTGTGGATGTCATTCCCTCTTTGAGCCAAATCTGATGAGAGTGAGGTTCAAACAACACTCAGTCCTCTTCCTTCTGTAGTCAAAGCTCCTACAGCCAAATCCTCCAATGAAAATATGAAGTAGTCTCTGAGTATAGAAGAAGTCCAAAAGGAATTTACAAGTCACATAAGAGATGTAGAGGAAAAACTGGGAATAGAAATGAAAGTGAAAGCAAGGAAATCATGAAAAAAAGGTCAACAGCTTGGTAAAAGAGGCACAAAATGTACTGAAGAAAACAACACTTTGAAAAAACAGACTAAGCCAAATAGCAAAAGAGGTACAAAATCCAATGATGGGAAGAATGCCTTGAAAAGCAAAAATGACCAGCTGGAATCTCTATCTATCTATCTTTTATATATATATATATATATATATATATATATATATATATATATATATATATATATATATATATGTATATGTATATATATATATATATTCACTGAAGGCAACTCCTTAAAAAGCAAAATTAACTATATTGAAAATGAGGCAAAAAATTCAAGGAGGAATAGAACTTATTTAAAAAAAAGAATTGGTCAAATGGAAAAGGAGCTACAAAACCACACTGAAGAAAACAATTCCTTAAAAATTAGAATTCAATGACTAGAAGCTAATGAATCAATGAGACATCAAGAAACAATATAACAAAACCAAAAGAATGAAATAAAACAATAGACAATGTGAAATATCTCATTAGAAAAACAAGTGACCTGTAAAATAGATCCAGGAGAGGTCATTTTAAAGTTATTGAACTTTCTGAAAACCATAATAAAAAAAGCCCAGACATCATCTTTCACAAAATTATCAAGGAAAACTGCCCTGATATTATAGAACCAGAGAGTAAAATAGAAATTCAAAGAATCCACTGATCACTTACTCCCAAGAATATTATAGCCAAATTCCAGGTAAAGACGAAAATATTTCAAGCACCTAGAAAGAAACAATTCAAATATCATGGAGCCAGAGTCAGGATGACACAAGATTTAGCACTTTCTATATTAAAGGACTTGGAAGCTAGAAATATGATATTCTGGAGGAAAAAGAAGCTAGAATTACAGCCAAGATTACCTATCCAGCAAAATAGTATAATCTTTCAGGGAAAAAAAAGACACTCAATGAAATAGAAGCCTTTCCAACATTCCCGATGAAAAGACCAGAGCTGAGCAGAAAATTTGACTTCCAAATAAAAGATTGGAGAGAAACATAAAAAGATAAACAGGAATGGGAAATCATAAAGGACTTAATAAATTAAACTGTTTATATTCCTACAAGGGAAGATGATGCCTGTAACTCATAAGAACTTTCTCATACCCATAGGTACAAGGCAAAATTATACAGTAGAAAGAACAAAGCATGCCTCTGATACTTGGTACCTATATGGCCTTGGATGAATTGCTTACCATTTCTGGGTCTCATTTATCTCACTTGTAAAAGAAGGGGGTTGAACTCCATGACCCTGAAGTCTCTCCCAGTTCTCAACTCTGCCAAGCCTTGAGGAGTACAGGCTGGAGGTTGCCCACTGCAGGATGAATTTCTTCCAATATATCAACTCATAAAACAGTGGATCCTTGAATTGTAACAATATCTAATATTCTTTTAAGAGTCCGAATGGTCTTCCATCCTATTTGTACAGATTAAATTAATTATAATTACAAAATAGTTAATGGGCCATCTTCAGCAGTCCTGATAAAAATCAGGCCAGTGGACCCAGATGGCTCAGGAGAAGAAAGTGAGGTTGGTGTACAGCCTCACTCACTGAAGTCAAAGTGTAAGTCATGCCATCATCTTGACATCATGGTCCTCTTTGAGAATGAAGGACAAACACAACATTTGAGTGAGTAGTAGCTGCTCTACTCTCCTGTACTTGCCTGTCCTTTCCTCTCCCCTCCCCTCCCCTCCCATTCTCTCCTCTATCCTCCTCTCCTCTTCTCTCATTTCTCCTCCCTTCTCTTCTCCTCTCCTCTGCTCTCCTCTTCCTCCCCTACTATCCCCTCCACTCCCATCCTATCCTATCCTCTCCTTTGGTGATCTACCCAGGAGAAGGTACACTTCATGGCCAAAAGCTGCCTTTTGTCCTCTGGTTTACTGGCTAGATTTCTTGCTCAAAGACCAAGCTTTAAATCAATTTATTAGGAACTCATAGACTAGACAACAAGTCTTCACCCATCTAGCACAGAGTGAATGTAATTACTAAATAGTAACTGTTCCTCTTTCACCCAGGAATTCTGAGGGTCTTCCCCTCCCAGTTTGATTTTTTTTAAATGAAAGAGACCATCCCTTGAGTAACTACTTAAAGAAACCTATTCAATGAATGGGTGCATCTCACTTAAAGTGAGAATGTAATAAGACTTCAGCCTAAAAGGGCCAGGGTCTCACATTGCAACCTGAGTCATCTCCAGTATTCCTGATGAATATCAGGGCAGTGGACCCAGACGATTCAGGAGAAGAAATTGAGTTTGGTGACCTTGCACAACCGTCCATCACTCATATAAAAGTCAAGTGCAAGTCATGTCATCATCATGACATCATGGTCCTCTTCAAGAATGAATGACAAACACAACAGACTAAATGCTCCAGGCACTGCTGTTGACTCTCTGGAGTTCTTTCTCCACCATCACCCAGCAACTTTCTCATCTGGTGCCTCGACTCTGCAGTCCCTTCCTCTGATTGGTCACTTCCTGCCTGAGCTTCCATTTTAAGGAAGGGTCCAAACCAGACATTTTCACTCCTTCATTTTCCTCAGGGCTCTTTTCTTGTTTCTCAGGGATTCCTTTTCCACCACACACCTTCTCCTGACCCATCCCCATCCCCATACCCTCATTTGTAGCTTCTGGGATGTTGTTTTCCCATTAAAATGTAATCTTCTGGAGGTCAGGGGTTGTTTTTCTTTGGCTTCTATTTGTATTCCCAGAGCTTAGCACTGTGTCTACCACATAGGAAGCCAAATCATCTAACCACAGTTATAAAATGGAAGGGGGCTAACTTTTACTTTCTTTTTCATGTATTACTAAAACCCTCTGGCAGGGCCTCATTCCAGCATTAGACAGACTGCATTTACAGCACACACTCAAGATGCTGTGGGGAAGAGGGTGGCATTAATTAGCTCCCAAAACTCATAGATCATGGGAATGTGCACCTTTATCCTTGGTCTGAGTTCCACCTTTAGGAAGCTCATGCACTCTATAAGGAGAAACTGCTATCCCCATCACAAGCTCTGCAAGCTTGGGCAAATTTTTCCCAGCTCTGACACTGTGTTCTGGGAATGCTTAGAGCTCTGTCCCTTCCCACACTGTGGATCCTTCATGTGCTGCCATTCTATGATTGAAAGTCTCTCCCAGGGGGGTGGAGCCAAGATGGCAGAGTAGAAAGACTCACGTATGCTAGCTCCGAACCCACATCCCATATATTTCCTGCAAGAAGAACTCCCCACAAATTCTGGATCACTGCAAGGTACACAGAAACACAGTGGAAAAGATTTCCGTTCCAGAGAGCCCTGGAAAGCTGTCCCCAGGGTCTGTTGTGTCCCGGAAAGCAGAGTCCACCCCTGAGCTGCCCTGGCCATGCGGCCAAGAGGAGCAGATCTGAACAGGCTTCAGGAAGGAACCTCCAGTGGCGGGGAAGATCCCTCCACCCACAGATGCTACAGGTCAGTGAGAGAGATGTCTGTGCTGGCCGTGAGGGGAGCAGGGTGTCTCCGTGGCTCCGGTCCCCTCGGGAGGAAGCGGGGGAGGCAGAGGCAGGAGGCAGAGGCAGGGACAGCGGCAGACGCAGCAGCGGCAGCCCAGGACTCCCAGAGCAGCAGGCAGAAGCTCAGGTCTCTGCATAAACCCCTTGAGGGAACTGAGCCTGGGAGACGGCCCTGCCCCCACCTGAGCACCAGAACTTAAGCTCACATTGAATAGCAGCCCCGCCTGCCACGGAAAGCCTATTTGAATCTCAGACCCCAAGCACTAGCTGGGCAGATCTAGGCAGGGGTGGACAGGAATCTCAGAAGTCAAGTAACTGGCTGGGAAAATGCCCAGAAAAGGGAAGAAAATTAAGACTATAGAGAGCTACTTTCAGGGGGTGCAAATGTTCCCGCCTTTTAATTCTGATGATGAGGAAATATTCCTGCCATCAGGGAAAGACGTGGAGGTTGGGGCCCCTGTATCCCAGACATCCCAGGTTGATATCCAGTGGGCTCAGGCCTTGGAAGAGCTCAAAAAGGATTTTGAAAATCAAGTTAGACAGGTGGAGGAAAAACTGGGAAGAGAAATGAGAGAGATGCAAGAAAAGAATGAAAAACGGGTCAAAACCTTGGTAAAGGAGACCCAAAAAAATGCTGAAGAAAATAACACCTTGAAAAATAGGCTCACTCAATTGGCAAAAGAGGTTCAAAAAGCCAATGAGGAGAAGAATGCTTTCAAAAGCAAAATTAGCCAAATGAAAAAAGAGGTTCAAAAGCTCATTGAAAAGAACAGTTCTCTCAAAATTAGAATGGAACAGATGGAGTCTAATGACTTTCTGAGAAACCAAGAAATCATAAAACAAAACCAAAAGAATGAAAAAAATGGAAGAGAATATGAAATATCTCATTGGAAAAACAAGACCTGGAAAATAGATCCAGGAGACACAATTTAAAAATAATGGGACTACCTGAAAGTCATGATCAAAAAAAGAGCCTAGACATCATCTTTAATGAAATTATCGAGAAAAACTGCCCTGAGATTCTACAACCAGAGGGCAAAATAAATATTGAAAGAACCCATCGATCACCATCTGAAAGAGATCCAAAAAGAGAAACTCCTAGGAACATTGTGACCAAATTCCAGAATTCCCAGGTCAAGGAGAAAATATTGCAAGCAGCTAGAAACAAAAAATTCCAGTGTTGTGGAAATACAATCAGGATAACTCAAGATCTAGCAGCTTCTACATTAAGGGATAGAAGGGCATGGAATAGGATATTCCAGAAGTCAAAGGAACTAGGACTCAAACCAAGAATCACCTACCCAGCTAAACTGAGTATAATACTTCAGGGGAAAATATGGTCTTTCAAGGAAACAGAGGACTTTCAATCATTCTTGATGAAAAGACCAGAGCTGAAAAGAAAATTTGACTTTCAAACACAAGAAAGATAAGAAGCATGAAAAAGTAAACAGCAAAGAGAAGTCATAAGGGACTTACCAAAAGTGAACTGTTTACATTCCTACATGGAAAGACAATATTTGTAACTCTTAAAACTTTTCAGTATCTGGGTAGTTGGTGGGACCACACACACACACACACACACACACACACGTACATGCATGCACACAAACTCACATACACACATGCACGCACATACAGAGACAGAGAGCACAGAGTGAGTTGAATAGGATGGGACCATATCTTAAAAGAAATTAAGGTAAATGGTGAGAGAGAAATGTAGTGGGAGGAAAGAGGGTGAAATGGAATGGGGTAAATTATATCTCATTCAAGAAGCAAGCAGGAGACATTTTAGTGGAGGGAAAAAGAGGAGAGCTGAGAAAAAAACAAAAAGTTTACCCTCATCATATTTGACTAAAAGAAGGAATAAAATGCACACTCATTTTGGTATGAAAACCTATCTTATAATACAGCAAAGTGGGGGAGAAGGAGATAAGCAAGGGGGGGTGATGGTAGGGAGGGCAATGAGAGGAAGGAGCAATTTGAAGTCAACACTCAGAGAGGGACAGGATCAAAAGACAGAATAGAAACAATGGGGAGCAGGATAGGATGGAGGGAAATACAGTTAGTCTTACACAACACAACTATCATGGAAGTCATTTGCAAAACTACACAGATAGGGCCTGTATTGAATTGCCTGCCTTTCCAAAGGGAATGGGTGGGGAGGGAGGGATGGGGAGAATTTGGAACTCAAAGTTTTAGGAACAAATATTGAGTATTGTTCTTGCTACTAGGAAATAAGACATACAGTTAATGGGGAATAGAAAGTCATCTGGCCCTACAGGACAAAAGAGAAGATGGGGACAAGAGAAGGGAGGGATGATAGAAGAGAGGGAAGATTGGTGATAGGGAAAATTAGAATGCTTGGTGTATTGGGGTGGGGGGAGGGGATAAAAGGGGAGAAAATTTGGAACCCAAAATTTTGTGAAAATGAATGTAAAAAGTTAAATAAATAAATAAATAAATATTTAAAAAATTAAAAAAAATTAAAAAAAAGTCTCTCCCAGATTTGACCATCTATGTTCCTAGGATCCTCCCAGTTCTGCCATTCTGTGACCTATGACCTTTCCAACCCTAACATCCAGTGTTGCAAGGTCCTTTGCATTTCTGATAGGCACTTCATTAGCACCCTCACACACACAGCTCAATCTTTTTGCTGTTGTTTGTTTGTTTTTGAAGGGGAGAGGTGTCTGGTATGGGAGTGGGAAATATTATTAAATGTAGAGTTAGAGCTCTCCATATATATATATATATATATATATATAGATAGATAGATAGATAGATAGATAGATATAGATATAGATATAGATGTCTATATATATTATATATATGTATAATATAAAATGTCATTATGTCAAGGGGACCTTGGAGGTCATGCAGTCCAACCCCTTCATCTCACTCATGAGGAAACTGAAGTTCCAGGAGATTTCACTTCCTAGTGTCATAGAGAGCCAGCATTTAAACTCAAGCCATCTGTTCTCAAGCCATCACTCTGTCTGTCTCTTCCTGCTGACCCTCTGCTTGCCTCTCCTGTTAACTTACCAAATACCTTTTCATTGCTGAGCAGCAGCTTTTTATCTCTTTGCCTATTAGCCCCGGATAGAATTGACAACCTGAACTACTTCCTTTCCACTTGCTCTTTCCTACCACCATGCCTTTGCTCACACCAGCCTCCATGCCTGGCATCCTTGATCCCCAAACTGCATTAGCTGAAGTCCCTTTTCTTCCTCAAGCCTCAGAGCAACAGAGGGATCCTCCAGAAAGGCCCTGTAAATGTCTTCTCCCTCCTCAAACTTCTCTTGACACTATGGATCTCTCATTTGCTACTCCCACAAGCTCATAGCAGTTGCTTTTTTTTGTAGGGCTTTGAAGCTTACAACAATTCTATTTGAATAATGCTTGGAATTTTACTTTGGACCATCCTGGTCCTCACTCCACTTCCACCCATCAATCGACCCAGTAGATCAAGGTCATTAAAGGCAGGGAATTAACAATTCAATATCTTATGTTTGGATTCTGAGCTTAACAATCAGCCACAAACTCAAGTACACAAAAAAGAAAAAGAGGCTTATATGTGATAAAAGTGACTTCTGTTACATATAGGTATAAAGTATTTAAAGAAATTATGAACAAATTATCCAATTTGCTCCCATACCCTCTTCTGAACTTTTGGTCTTTTCTGGTTTATTGTTATTTTATACTGACTTTTATTAAGTGCCAACTCTTTCACAGGCATTATACTAAGTGCTGAAAATACAAGAAGAGGTAGAAGACAGTTACTACCTTCAAGGAGCTCATAGCCTAATGGAGGAAGAAGAGGGGCAAGAGAGAGAGGGAGCCAGCCAGAGATAGGTTCCTATAGAAGTTACCTGCAGAACAGTATGTATAGGAAGATAAGTAAACCAGTGGTAGCTACAAGAATTGTGTCAGAAGGAAGAAGAATCACGCCATCCTTCATTCCATTCAAGGACTCAGTGATCACCTCCTAACCAGGTACCCATATATCTGTCCATGGTCCTGAAATCTTGCCTAAAATCTTGAATTTTCCAGGAAAATGACTGAATATTAAGGAATGTTCTTTGGCTCACAAGAGCTTTCAGGAATACAATTCTTTCATATGCCACATTAAATGTCAACAAATATTCTGGGCAGGTTCTCACATTAATTCCTAGAGAAAAGGTGTGAGTATTATTTTCACTGTCCAGATGAAGGAACGGAGGCCCAGAGAGAGAAAATGTACTGCCTGGTAAGAATGTTGGTTTCAGAATGGCCATGAGGTAACATCAGATCACAAAACTAGTAGATATTTCATTCCACACCTATCTCAGCCCTCACCCTCCTGACTTCCAAGAATCAATCTTTTAGGGACTTAATTCTTGCCGTTTATGAATACTTCCTACCACCCATTACCCCCAGTTGCACTCCTGGGTGAGTAAGCATGAATTCACTTAAACCAGTCTATCTATCCAGCCCCATACCAAACCATGCTTGTCCTCTCCACCTACAAATTCCACTCATTCACTATGACAGAAAAAAGTCTCGGGTTTTGAAGGTCAATCAATGAACATTTATTTATCTCCTAGTATGTCCTTCCTATTGTCCTAAGTGCTGGAACCAGAAGGCAACAAGTATAGCCTCATACCCAGGTCCTTTCTTCTGTGTATTGTCTAGATTGACATCTACATATTTTGTGGTCACTGAAGGCTCAGAGGGGGAAAGGTCTAGAGCATAACCTGACAAGATTCTCTGCAGTCTGGGGCTCTCTAAAGTAGAACTGGCCTCAAACATAAATTAACATGTTTTAATACCCACCTCCCCTCCTCTTCTTCCTGAAGTAACTATGCAGAAACTATGTTCTCTACTAATTGAAGGAAGATATATAGGAAATACGCAAAAAGCCTTTCCAAAAAGACTAAAGATAAAGCAAGAATATTTATTGTTAACACTATTATTTAATAGAGTAAATAGAAATGCTTGGTGTAGCGATTAGACAAGAGTGAAAAAAGAGGGAACAGCTGTAAGTAAAGAAGAAACAAAATTATCACTTTTTATAGATGATATGATATTTTAGGGGTCAACTCAAATAGTAAAAGAAATAAGTAAAATCTTGGTAAGATAACAGGATATAAAAGAAACCTACAAAAATAGTCAACATTTCTGAATATTACTAACAAAATCCAGCAGAGATAGAACAAGAAATTCCTTGCAAAACAATGACAGAATTTATAAAAGATCTGAGATTCTGCCTACAAAGCCATACTCAGGAGTTATATGAACACAAGCACAAAATATGTTCTATAAAAATAAAGAATGACTCAAATAATTTTAGACAATTAAATTGTTCAGGGATGTGCCATGCTAGGAATAGACTAGAGACTGGACAAATGATTTCATTGTTAAAGGGAAATCTCCAAGAAGGAAGCTCCTTCTACTCATGTGGGTCTGGCACCTTCTCTGCAACTTAGACACTTGGTGAGCTGCCTAAAGCACTGAGAGTTTCAGTGACTTGCTCAGTGTCACACAAACAATGTGTGTCAGAGGAAGGATTTGAAACTGGCTAGGTGTTCAGAGCCTTGAAGCTAGCTCTTCATTCACTAAGCCATATGGCTTCTCATGAGTCAAGCTCATCTAACAAAAATGATATAACAATATCAAATAAATTGAAGATTTAGCAACATACCAATCAAACTATCAAAAGTCTACTAAAATTCATCTGGAGCTCTAGAAAAATATAAAAAATATTTTTAAAAAATGGAAAGAAAAGTAGAGTAGCCATATGAGATCCCAAACTATTCTACAAAGCAATAATTATCAAAAGAATTTTGTACTAGTTTAAAAATTAGAAAGTTGATAGTACAACATATTAAATACACAAGATCTAAAAGTCACTGAATGCAATAGCATTGGTCCCCTGGGGTCTATTAAGAAACTCAAGAACACTAAGTACCAGGATAAGGATCAGATATGTAATTGTAAGGGAATTGCCAACCCCCAGCCTCTTTGACGGCATTCACTGGTCACTACTGAGGTAAACTGAGGGGAGACTGGTAAGGCATGAACAAGATGGTGCTGGGAGGAAGGGTTCCGCCCCTGTTTTGCTCAAGGCTATTTTCCTGGGCTTTTCAGAGAACAAAGAAGCCAAAAATGTTTTTATTTCTTGGGGCTACGTGTCCACCCTGGGCAGTCCTGTTTTAAGGTAAATTACTTCCTTATAAGGGCAAACAAATTGGTGATAGGTTCACTTAGAGCACTGGTGTCAGAAAAGAGATAAAAGCACCGCTCACTGCTTGAATAAATGGAGTTCTTACTATCCTGTCTCCCTCCTCAGTCATTGCTTACAGCTAAACTCCACCAGGGCCTACAGGCCTCTGCTGGTAAGATAAGCCTGTGGGCCTGAGAGATCAGGCTCAGACTCCTGGGGTCCCTAACATGTAATAATGTATCATGGTACATAAAAAATTGAAAAAAAAACATGGGAGAAATTAAGCTTAGACTCATAGCTCACACCATATAAAACAGTAAGCTTTGAATGGTTTTCTCCCAGAATGAAAGGTCAGATCATGAAGAAATTAGAATAGCAAAGGAAATACCCTTCCCACTGTGTCTGGGGAATGAATCAGTTTTACTGAACAGGTGATAGACTTACAGGAGATAGAAAGCTTTGATTACATAAAATTGAAAACTTTTGGACAAACAAGATTAAGGAGTTCCAAAGTAAAAGTAAAATAGTACACCAAGGGGCAGGAGAGAATCTCTACAGTAAATTTCTCTGATAAAGATCTAATACCCAACATATATAGGCAATTGATAAAAAAATATAAGAAGAAGAGGTCTTCCCCAATAGATAAATGGTCAAAGTAAGGGGTAGGGAACATATGGCCTTGAGACCACATGTGACCTCTAGGTCCTCAAGTGCAGCCCTTTGAGTGAATCTGTTTGCATTTTCTACCAGGTGAAATAAACTCTGTCCTATGTTTCCTATGTTGTTCCATCGATTGGGAACTAGAAGTCTTTTACCCTTTTTTCTGAATACCTAAAGTCTAGATGCTAGACAGATGCCAAGTTCTGATATTCTTTGGGTAAACCATAGATATGGGACAAGAAGCTCCCTGGGAGGCAGAATTAAAAAGCAGGAAGAATGAATCATGCCTCTGATGCTGGGTAGCTGTGAGATCTTGGATAAATCACTTACCCTTTCTGGGCCTCATTTACCTCACTTGAAAAAGGAGTGGGTTGGACTCCATGATATTCAAGTCTTTCCCAGCTCTGGCTCGAAGATCCTCTGCTAATCTTGTGAAGTGCAGGCTGAAGGTTGCCCACTACAGGATGAATTTCTTTCACTGCATCCATCCATCAAATGATGAATCCTTGAATTGTACCAATACCTAACATTTCTTTAAGAGTCCACATGGTCCCTCTTCCTCTTTGTACAGAGTGGGGAGACTAAAGGTCCAGGTGCTGCTGACTCTCTGGTCTTCTTTCTCCACCATCACCCAGCAACCTTTTCACCTGGTTTTACAGTCCCTTCCTCAGATTGGTCACTTCCTGCCTGAGCTTCCATTTTAAAGAAGGGCCCAAGCCAGCCACTCCATTATCCTCAGAGCTCTGCTCCTGTCCCTCAGGACTTCCTTTTCCACAATGCCCTCACACACTTTCTCCCTCATCCCCCCTCCCCATGCCATGAGAAGGGAAATGATTTGCCCAAGGATATGTTCAAAGACAAAGAATGCAGCAACCTCATGGGATGAGTATTAAAATAAAATGAAAAGACTTTTCTCAAAAGCAGAAGAAAATGTAACGTACACATATTATCAAAAACACCTGACCTGAAATTGGAAAAAGAAGGAAAGCAAGTGGTGACTAGAGAATGAGGTATAGTCTTGGTTCTAAGAAAGATACACTGTCAGGTCACCTATTAGAAGAACGTTTGGTTTCAGCCCTGGCTAGCTTGAAGGGTTATGCTGTCCCTGACAGAAATAAAGAAGTTCAGAAGAGGTACCTGATGGAGAGGAAAGATAATGATTTCTCTTGTGAACATGTAGAGTTTAAAATGGCTATAGGACATCCATGTCAAAATGGCAGACATTCATTTCTCCCATCCTTTCATCAAGGAGTGGAGGAATAGGTCTCTCTCTCTTCAGTGAGCAAAGATTGGAGTTCCCCTCTTACTTGTGCTATGGGAAGAAGGCCCATTTCCAGAGAGTAGGAACACCTCAAGGGGGGCTAGTTTTGTCCAGACTCATTTAACATTTGCCTGAAGGGCTTGTTTCAATTTTCTTTAAAAGAAGAAGAAGAAGAAGAAGGAGGAGGAGGAGGAGGAGGAGAAGGAAGAGGAGGAGGAGGAGGAGGAGGAGGAGGATGATCTCCATAGCATTTTAAGGTTTGCAAAATGACCTTTAGCTCATTGGGTCACCATGGCAGCAACTGAAGAAGGCCTGAACCACTTTTCATCAGACTGAGAACAAGAGATGCCAAAGAGGATACTGTCAGCCCCCCTGCTGAGCATCTGGCCCTGAGGAAGAAGAACAGAAATCATGATGCCAGCAGGCCCACAACCTTCTTGTCAGCTTACCTCTATTTCTCCTGATAGCTGGAATTGGCAGATACAAGTCCCATCACTTTGGCCTCAAACATGCTGCTGGCTATCAGAGCCACTATGGAAACCTGGTGTCATCATCTTAAAGGAAGGGGTAGGTAGTGTCCCCAAAACTCCCACCCCCATTCCCACAGGTCTTACTGGGTCAGAATGGTTCATCTAGGGAAAAAGGAACATCTACTTCTTCATTATAAGCTGCTTGGTCCCCTGGGGTTTATTGAAATCTACAGGATCATAAAAATACACCTGTTTTTGTCAATAAAATCAATATATTTTCAATATTAATCAATCCACCAACATTTATCAAATACCAACTCTTTGGCAGGCACTGTGCTAAGTGCTGAAAATACAAAAAGTGGTAGAAGACAGTTACTGCCCTCAAGGAGTTCACAATCTAATGGAGGAGGAGGAGGAGGAGGAAGAGGAGAGTGGAGAGAGAGCAAGAGAGAGAGCCAGAGATAGATTCCTATAGAAGCCAGCTGCAGAACAATGTGGCTAAGAAGATATGTAAACCAGCTGTGGCTACAAGAAGTGAGTCAGAAGGAGAAAAAATCATGCCATTCATCATCCCATTCAAGGACTCAGTGATCACCTCCTCACCAGGTGCCCATAAGTCTGTTCAGGGCCCTGAAATATTGCCTGAAACCTTGAATTTTCCAAGAAAATCTCTGGATGTTAAGGAATGTTCTGTAGATCACAAGTGCTTTCAAACTTACAATTCACCTTTCGCATATCACATTCTATCTTCACGAACCTCCTGGGAAAGTTCTCTCCCTAATTTCCAGGTAGAGAGCACAAATGTTATGATGCTCATTGCCCAGGTGAAGGAATAGAAAAGCCCAGAGAAGGGAAATGTCCTGCCTGGAAAGAATATTAGTTTCAGAATAACCATGGAACTAAGGTTAGGGTCACACAGGTAGGAGATGCTTCATGCCATACCTGTCTCAGACCTCACCCTCCTGACCCTCAGAAACCAAGCTGTCAGGGACTTCATCCTTGAGTTTTGTAATCCTTAGCCCCCACCCATCTCCTTGAGGTGCTCTCCTTGGTGAGTAAGCACAAATTCACTTAGAACACTCCATCTAACCAGCCCCATACCAACTTATGCTTGTCCTCCTCTCTAGCTACAAATTCCACTCATTTACTCTGTCACAGAGGAACACTGTCTGCTTTTTGGACTTCAATCAATCAATAAACATTTATTAAGCCCCTAATATGTCCCTACAATTTTCCTAAGCACTGGGACAGAGAGGCAGCAAGCATGGCCTCCTACCCAAGTCCTTCCTTCTACATCTTGGTTCATTTAACATCTACCATATTTTATGATCATTGTAAGCTCAGAATGGGAAAGATCTAAATAAAAGTTAGGAAGCCTGCAGCCTCAAGGCCCCTTAATAAAAGGATTTGTTCTGGGAAGTTTTGATTCAATCAAAGGTCTGCACTTGAGCTAGACAGCCACATGTGGCCTCCTGGCTGCAGGTTCCCTGCTGGTTTAAAGCATAACCTGAGCAGGGTCTGTGCAGTCTGGGGGCTCTCTAACCTAGGACTAGCCCAGGACAGGAAATAGTTTGTTTTCAGTGCCTACCACCTACTCTCTTCCTTCTGATGTGACTGTGCAGAATATCTGTCTGCTGCTAATTGAAGGGAGATGTGACAACCTCTCTACAGCAGGGGGGAAGCCAACATAGGCCTCAGTCAAGAAGCTACAGGTCAGATGGTACATCCCTCCTCCTGGGAATGTAGAGGCTGGTGGGGGAGGAGTGCTTAATGTGCTCCTCCTGTGTCAATTCATCCCAATTTCACCATATCCCAATTTTTTTTCTTTGTCCTGTGGGAACAGTGGACAGTAAAATGCTGGAAAAATCTTTGGAGGAGGATAGTATCCCAATATGGGCTCTAGGCTGCAGCCCCACCCTTCAGGCTGTGAGGACCTGCTGAGGAAGAATTGTGTTGTTGAGGCTATGTCAGTGGGACCCTTTCTCCAGTTGTCATGGTGACTAGTCTGTTACCAAGGAAATCTTATTCTGAGTTGCTGGTGCTGGTGCTTGATCATTATTAGACTGGCATTGTTATGATCCCTCAGTCAAGAGGAGGAGGGTCTTCTTTCTCTCTTTGCTCTGAGCTGTTAAGTGGGCACTGAACTAAATCCATAGTCACTACTGTCTTATAGGAGATAACAAACATATCCAAAATCTTATAATGCATGTGTGTGTGTGTGTGTGTGTGGAGAAAGAGAAAGAGGGAGGCAAGAAAGGAAGGGGAGATGGAAGCTAACAGAATAATAATATGATAAAGAAGATATATAAACCAGCTGTGGCGACAAGAATTGAGTCAGGAGAAGGAACAAACATGCAGGGCTCAATGATCACCACCTATCCAGGTGCCCTTAAGTCTATCCCTAGGCCAAATACATACCTGAAATCTTGTATTTCCCAAGAGAATCTATAAATGTTAAGGAATGCTTTGCAGATCACTATGTGCTGTAAGGATTAAAAAGGACCTTTCCCATGCCTCCCTTGATCTTCACAAGACCCCTGAAAGAGCTCTCACCTGAATTCCACAGGGGAAAGAGCAAGTATTATGACATCTATTGCCCAGATGGAGAAAAAGAAACCTAGGGAAGGGAAATGACCTGCCTGAAAAGGGAGTGGGTTTGGAAATAGTCATGGGTGTAGGGTTAGGTCACACAACTCATAAGTGCTTTATTTAAAAGCACAAATTCACACAGCCCACTGTATTTAGCCAGCCCCATGCCAAATCATGCTTCCCTTCCTCTCCAGGCAGACAACTTTGCCCTCTTCCCTGGGAATATATCAGACAAAGTTTAGGACAGTTTCCTTGAGTTCCTTACATATTTCTCTGTTACCTAAATAGTACGAGGAAATGCTTCAATTCTGGGCTGCCTTTATTGTTTTCTTGATTGTTTAGATCTAAGATAATGGTGTAGAAATGTTAATAAAGAAGATTAAACTTAAACATATTTAGTAGGGTTTCCCTCCTCAGAGAGCCAGTTGATAAAAATTTACCAGCACACTTCAGAAGTCACTTCATCTCTCCACCTTCTGAACTGTACTAAACGTACTAAAATGGGCTAAGCATAAGTGCGCTATCTCCCTTCAAAAGCTGTCTGAGACAAGTGTTACCTAATTCTTATAGTTCTAGGACACACATTTATATGACCTAGAATTTTAAGGCCACTAAAGCATCTTCTATGTGTAACGCTAGGGATGTATTAAGTCAGTCAATCTCCCTACCCATTCTACAGCCCATCCTTACCTTAATCTTACCTCCATTAGGTAAGAATCCACAGAAATTGAATGAGAAATCCAGAGTATGAACTAGATGTGAACCAGACCTGGGCATCATCTCTGGCATTTTTGCTAAGTGTGACAGCATGTCCATCCAAATTGGCTGAGAAATGTAGTCAGGTCTCTGGCAGGTTTGAGAAACCCAGAGCTAGTTTGGGGTCAAGGTATTTCAGTTTCTAGCAGTTCATTGGTAGAAACTTCCAACCAAGTCCTTCAGAAGAAATCACTTGTGGAGGGGGAGGTACATTCTCTCAGTCTCCTATGCTCTCCCTACTCCTCTTAAGTAGGACCTTGTGAAGTCTATAGAATCAGAGGATTTGAACTTTTCATCAATATCCTATCAGTGTTCAAGCTGGCAGCAGTGAGGGTTTGCATCAGGAGGAGAGGGCAGATAACACTATGAGAAGAAGCAGAGCTAAGGCTCTACAAAGAGCCCAGCTGAAAAGCTACACCCTAAGTAAGGAGAATATCGTGAGGATCCAGCAAAAGTACTTCAGAGATCTGGATGTTAACCCTTTGCCACCTGAGTTCTCTACTCTTGAGCCCACTTTCTCTTGGATTATTTGTGTACCCAAGGGTGACTCTGGGGGTTGGAATTAATTTCTGCCAATTCCACCATTGCATTAACTGCACCTTTCTGAACATTAAGGTCAGCTTAGCTAAATGTTGTCAACTGAGGTTCATGGATAAAACACACTAGTGGAAGCTCACAAGTCAGGATACTGCCCCAAGTCTTAAGGGTTACGTCTAGTACACTGAAGGGGAGATAATAGTCAGATGTGCACCGGGACATGCACTCGCCCACTGTAAGTGAGGGCTGGACTAAGAGCTTCAGGGCTGGGCTACTCATGCAAAACTCACTTGACTCTTACAACCTCCTTGGGACGTATTATCATTCCTATTTTAAAGGTGAGGTAACTGAAACTCAAAGAAGTACAGACACATACTCTTGCTTCATTAACTGGTCGGTGTCAGAGATGAGATTTGTACCCATGTTTTCCCCTCCCTCACATTCACATCCATCACTCTTTCCACAAAACATGCTATTTCTTTCCTTTTCTTTTAAAAAAAAGTGTTTTTATATTTCTTACTCAATCCAGTTTTCACAATAACTTTGTAAATTAGTCTAGGCAGTCCACCATGTCTGTAATCCATGCAGCAGTGAAACTTGAGGCTAATGGGTCACTCTGGTTCAAGAGTTCTGAGCTGCAGTGAGCTGCAATAATTCAATGTTTGAACAGGGTCTAACATTTTTAAAAATATAATTTTATGGATATTTTTTAATGACCAAAGGTTTTGGCAATATCTCTTCTCCCTCCATGGGAGACATTCTATATAGTATCATTTGAAAAAAAAGAAAAAAATCCACAATATTCATCAATACTTCCAAAAAGTCTGATAATACATTCATTGTACCACAATAGTTGACCTTCCATATCTGCAGAAGAGGATTGCAAGACTTTCTTCTTATCTCTTCTTTGGAACCATGCCAAGACTATACAATTTTACTACATTCTCTTTTGATTGTTTTGTGGTTGTTCTTTCCATTTACGTTATTGCAGTCACTTTCTTTATGCTGTTTTCTTCATTCTGTTTACTTCAAGATATTGCAAATTTTCTATGTTTCCATATAATTATTGGCTTCACTGTTCATGTCCACATAGTAATATTCCACAACATACATATCCCACAATTTCTTTTATCATTATGAAATTGGTGGGGAAATATTTGGTTTGGGTATTATAAACATTTTGGTATATATTAGGAATTCTCATCAGTAACCTTCTTGGATGTACATTATCTACATGTATATCTATCTATCTGTATGTATATATAGATATAGATATAGATATAGATATAGATATAGATATAGATACACACACACACCTGTGGCATATTTTTGAAACCAAACACCTATCTGAGGAATTTGATGAATGGGTTTCCCCCATTCAATCCCTTCCCCTCTTATCTGAGATACATTGATTTGGTTTGTACAGAAGCAATTCGATTTTATGTAATCAAAGTTATCTATTTCATCATTTATAATTGCCTTGATTCCTTGTTTAAGGCTATTTCTGCTCATAACTGTGAAAAGTATATGGTCTTTCTGTCTTGTAATTGTTTATTGTAGGATCTTCATTTTGAAAGTCACGTATCTATTTAGGATTTCTTGTTGAAGATGGTAGAAATTGTTGGTTTAAGCTATTTTCTCTCAGTCTCCTAGTTCTCCTAATAGTTTTTATCAAATAATGAGTTCTTTCCCAAGCAATTTATATGTTTGGCATTTATTAAACATGAGATTATTGAATTCCCTTGTTTCTGATTCCTCTTTCATTACTGATTTCTAAAAATTATTTCCCTTGATATTCTAGATGTTTCTCCAATTTTAATTATTTATCAAGGTTTAAAATAATTACATAGAAATACCATTGATTTCTCTGGGTTTATTTTACATATCAGTAATATTTGCTACCAAAATCTTAATCCACACCACTTTTACTCATGCTATACAAGTGAGCAATGGATTTTCCCTGTTCATATTTAGAAATAGAACATATATGACAACTCAGGGGAGAAGAGAAAGATCCTAACTGGAAAGAAAATGGCCCATATGAATAGATACTCCTTTGACTGTATCTAGAGACTTCAGACCTCTCTCTCTCCTCTCCCTTCACATGGTAGGGTAACAACAGTCAGTGTTCCATCATTTCTGAGCTCCACGGAGCCACCACTGCATCCCACGAAAATCTCAGAAGACAGCCAGTGTGTAGAAATCAGAAGTAGCTCAATCCTGTAATGGCACTTTCTCATACTTGGTGCCACAATGCATGATAAATGCCTCTCTTTTGGATTTCAGTGCCCAGAAGTTCAAGTTCAAGTGGATGTCACCAAATATGTTGATTATGGGTTAGGGTCTTTGATAGCAATACTTAAAGAAAAGAGAACCCGGGAATAAGGGTAATATTTTCATGATGGCTCCCTTCCAAAGTTCACATCTGAGGGATAAAGTAATTTTGAATAAAGTAATTGCTTCAGATATCTTTACTGACACCCCTCAGAATAATTCTCCTTCTCCGATATAGGTAAGTACATTTTAAAAAGTCCAGAATATCAAGGGAATTAATGAAAAGAAATGGAAAGGAAGGTGGCTTCCCCATATCGGATCTAAAACTGTATTATACAGTAGCAATGATCAAAACTACTTGGTACTGGCTAAGAAATGGAGTTGTAGATCAATGGAATAGATTAGGTACATTAGCACAGCAGTCAATAACTATAATAATCTGCTACTTGATAAGCCCAAAGACCCTAGATTCTAGGATAAGAACTCACTATTAGACAAAAACCACTGGGGAAACTGGAAAATAGTATGGCGGAAACTAGGCATAGACCAACATCTCACACCCTATCACAAGAAAAGGTCAAAATGGGTACATAATTTAGACATAAGGGATAATATTATAAGCAAATTAGGAAGGCAAAGAACAGTTTACCTGTCAGATCTATGGATAATGGAAGAATTTATAACCAAGCAAGAGATAGAGAATATTGTGAAATGAAAAATGAATAATTTTGATTACATTAAATTAAAAAGATTTTGCACAAAGTCAATATAACCAAGATTAAATCGGAAACAGAAAGTTGGCAAACAATTTTTTACAACCAGTGTCTCTGATAAAGGACTCACTTCTAAAATATGGAGAGAACTGAGTCAAATTTATAAGAATAAAAGTCATTCCCCAACTGATAAATGGTCAAAAGATATGAACAGATAGTTTTCAGATGAAGAAATTAAAGCTAAGTATAGTCGTATGAAAAATGCTCTAAATCATTATTGATTAGAGAAATTCAAATTAAAACGATTCTGATGTATCACTTTACACCAGCCAGATCAGCTAACATGACAAAACAAGAAAATGATGAATGTTGGAAAAGATGTGGAAAAATTGAAACACTAATGCATTATTGGTGGGGTTGTGAACTGATCCAACCATTCAGAAGAGCAATTTGGAACTATCCCCAAAGGGCTGTAAAATTGTGCATACCCTTTGATCCAGCAAAAACACTGCTAGGTCTATAACTGGAAGAGATCCTAACAATGAGAAAAGGACCCACATATATAAAAATATTTGTAACAGTTATTTTTGTGGTGGCAAAGAATTAGAAATTGAATGGATGCCCATCAATTGTAGAATGGCTGAACAAGTTGTGGTAAATGAATGTAATGGAATACTATTGTTCCATAAAAAATGATGAGAAGACAAATTATAGAAAAACCTGGACTTACATGAACTGATGCTGAGTGAAGTAAGCAAAGCCAGGAAAACATTGCACACAGTAACAACAACATTGTGAGACGATCAACTTTGATAGACTGTATCACAAAGGCAATATTCACAGCACTGATGGTGACTATGAATATTGCCTTTTGCAATACAGTCTATCAAAGTTGATCATCTCACAATGTTGCTGTTCTCTACTGCAAAGTGTAATAGACTCTCCATATAGAAGGGAGAAGAGAAATGTTTATTGAGACACCAGAAAGCCAAATCCCAGAAACAGAAAGCAAAATCAGTCATAGTAACCAAAAGGTCAATACAGGTTTATCACCACAGGAAGCAAAGCCATTCCCAAGCCTACCCACTACCAGCCAGTAGACAAACAAACACTCATGAGCCTAGCTGTACCAGCTCTGACTAGCCTAACCAACTTCCTCCCAGATCTACTCCACCCTTCCTGTTCCACCCATTCAACACATATGAATGTGCTCCCTCCCTCCACATATGACTTAGGATTCAATGTGATTTAAGCAGATCACATAGGCATATTAATGAATGGGAAAGATTTTCCCATTTAAATGACCATAACATTTGGTCCCCAAATTTTTCATATTCATTACACAGGTTGGTGGGGAAACAGGTATGAACAGAATTACAACAGGGGATAACAGAAAATAAGTATATAAAACAATATCTTAGGCAACTGGTGTCAACAGAACTTTACAACAATATAACAGAGACCACACAAAATAAGCACATAAAACAATATCTGAGCATGGGACTTGAGCCCAAGCACCCCATCATCCTCCCCTTCGAAAGAATGAGGCCCAAAATCTTGGAGTAAGGGGCAAAGGTCTCTTATTCCATGGCTGCTTCCTGCTGAGATTGGACATAGAGTTGTCTCTGCTCCAAGAGATCCCATTTGAGAGGTCAGTTCTTTAGCTAACATCTGGAGCTCTGTAGACAACAGGTCAAAGGGTGACACATAACAGTCATAGACAAGGGATCCCATCCAGTTTGAGCAATCAGGCATCTGCAGGTGGAGGTTACTAAGCCTACAGAAAACAAATCTAGCAAACAAGTTTAACAGAAAAAAGCCAAAAACAAACAAGGAGACCATAACCAGAAACAGGGTAGGTATAGGGTCAGTCATGCTTCTGGAGTCCATGAACCCACCATCATGGCCTTATTCACAGTAGAATATATGAGTTAAGGGTACAATTTGGTAATCATCTTCTCCTGAATAAACAACAGTTACAGTATTATTTTTTTCCTTGAGCTACAATTTCTGCAGCCTTTGGAAAATTGTCTGACTTCCATTTTACCCATATTTTAGCTCCCAATTTTATTCTATCAGTAGAACCCAATCCTTCAGTTCTGTTAGTTATTTTGGAAGGAGGGTCACTTTCACAAGGGGTATTGTTTCACAAAGAATAATAATCGCTTGAACTATTTTATCATATTTACAAAACTGTATGGGTTATTTGCCTAAATTTTGGAATGTCAAAATAATTTCTCCTTGATAATTAGAATCTAACACTCTAGCCAATGGGTGTATTCTTTGAGCTGCTAATCTTGATTTAGGTAATATTTGTCCAAATGACTCTTAAGGATTCTGTTATATATTCCAGTAGAGATTGTTCTTATTTCTTTTCTATCTAACCTAAAGTCCTCTAAACAATGTAAATCATATCCTGCTGAACCAGGTGTCCTGGGATAAGGTGCTGGGATATCTGACCCCACAGCCCAATACTGAATATTTGGGATCCTATGTGTTTGTTGTTTTGTAATTTGCAGATTTGGGGATCATCATTCTGGCTAGGTGTTCTTCCTCCCAATGGTCTATTATTCAAATTATGCAAAGCAGTGAACAAATTATCTTTCCAAAGTTGATAAGAATTATTAGAATTTAACTTCCTTATTTGTTCTTTCAATAATACTTTCATTCTTTCAATTAACCCAGATGATTGTGGGTAATATGGAATGTGATATATCCATTCTATGTTGTTTAATGCACAGTATCTCTTCATTTCATTACCTTTGAAATGTGACCCACTGTTGCTTTGGATCTGCACTGTGGTTCCATAATATTGACTTTCGATATCTGGAGTTTCACAGGTGTTTTTCTGGGTCACATTCTTATATGGACAAGCCACTGGTACACCTGTATAGGTGTCAACAGCAATACATATAAATTTACATCCTTTATCTTGGGGTAGGGGTCCAATATAACCTATTTGCCAAATTTGGGCTGGTACTTTTCCCTTACTATCTTTCCAGTTGCTTCCTGAGGAACAGTTTGTTCTTTTTCTAACTGACATATTAACATTCCTTTGCTACTGCTTTTAATAATGAATGAGAGATACGAATACCTTGGTCTTATGCCCGCTGGTATGTGGCCTAGACCCCTAAATGGCTGGCCATTTGACAGACCTATTTTGCTAGTACCAGTTCATCAGTTGTTGGCAGAGTATGGACAATATATTGAGTAGCAATCTTTGCTAGCCAATCAGCATGTTCATTGTACTTACACTATAGTGTGGTGAGGGTCACGTGAGCATCTGAATGAAGAACTGACAAATTAGTAACCAAAGACATGTCCCATATATCTTCCTATAATTCTTTACCCTACACTGCTTTGCCGTGAATTTCCCAGTTCTGAGTTTTCCACGTGGGCATCCATGTAGCTAACCCATTATCTACCACCCGTGGATCAGTGAATATATGACACTGTCCTCCTTGTTCTGTTTTGGTAGCTTGCTGTACTGCCATAAGTTCAGCCTATTGACTACTTCCACCTATCCCAGTACTTTCCAAAGTCCACCTAGTACATGGTTTATAGGCTATTGCTTTCTATTGTCTTTTGTGATCCAAATATTTTGCTGTCCTATCAGTAAACCATGTATGTCTCTTTTGTTCTTCAGTTAATCCATCACATTCTTCTTTCCATTTTACCAAGGACTGTAACAACTGTTGCTTTGGTTTAGAGGTTTCCTTCAGTATCTATGTTTGCCATAGATTCATGTAAAGAGCAGAAACTCCACTTTTGCTTGCTTTAGATCTATTTTGAATGTAACACTTCCATTTAATTATGCTAGCCTCTTGAGCATGTCCAACTCTGTGAGAAGTTGAGGTACTCATTACCCAGGCTGTAATTGGGATTCCAGGCCTTAATATTACCTCATGGCCCAAACTCAGCTGTCCAGTCTCTACCAAAGTCCAATATGCAGCTAACAACCGTTTTTCAAAAGGGGTATATTGAGCTCTAGACGAAGGGAGTTGATGGAACCTGTGCAAGGTAGGATTTAATTCCTTTGAGAAAGCTGGGGAAGGTCAATGGGGGAAAAAAGGAAAATTCAAGGCATTTCAATATCATATAAGCAGTTTGCAATAACAATGAAAAAGGCATCCTTCCAATTTCTTTCTGTGACACAAATATGGTCTTGCTACCCAAACCAAGGAGAGATAATACAGTGAAAGAAAAATATACCTCAATAGGCATTACATAAATTGATGTAAAAATTTACATAAAATATTAGCAAGTAGGGTAAAATAACATATTTAAACAGATTACACCCTATGACCAGATTGGCTTTATAGGAATGCAGAGTTGGTTCAGCATAAGGAAGTCCATGAATATAATAAATTATGATAATAATATAAAACAAGATTAGACAACTAAAAGATTTTTGAAAAAAATCCCATACTCATTTCTACTAAATACTCTAGAAAGTACAGTAAAAAATGCATACTTTTTCAATAGAGAAAATAATTTCTCTTTTTTATATTTATCTTTTTTATTAATTTATTTGTTTTCAGTTTTCTACAATTACTTCCATAAATCTTAGATTTTCTACCCCTCCCTCTCTCTCCTTCCCTCCCTCCCCAAGATGGCATGCAATCTTATATGGGTTCTACACATACATTCTTACTAAATACATTTTCACCTTAGTCACGTTGCATGGAAGAATTAAAATGAATGGGAGAAATCATGAGAAAAAACAAAACAAAATAAAACACAAGGGAAAATAATCTGCTTCATCCTGCAATCCAATTCCATAGTTCTTTCTCTGGACATAGATGGCATTTTGCCTCAAGATTATACAGGGAATTTTTTTAGGTCCCTGTGTTGCTGTGAAGGGCTAAATCTACCAGAAAAATTCCTCTCATACTGTGGTTGCTGCTGTGTACAAAATTTTCGTGGCCCTATTCCTTTCACTCAGTATCAGTTCATATAAGTCTTTCCACGCTTCTCTGAAGTCTTCCTGTTAATCATTTCTTATACACAAAAGTATTCCATTACATTCATATATCACGTATTCAGTCATTCCTCAGCTGATGGGCATTCCCTTGATTTTCAGTTCTTGACTACCACAAAGAGAGTTGCTATAAAGATTTTGCAATCTCTCTCTTAATTCAAGAGCAAAAATGGCATGTACTGGATAAAAGTTAGAGTTTTCCCAGTAAAATCATAATTAAAGCAAGGATGATCATTGTTATTACTATTTAACAGAGTGCTAGAAATGACAAGTATTGCAATAAGGAAAAAAAAATGAGAGAAATAGAGGGAATGACCATAGGCAAAGAGGAAAGAAAAGTATCACTTTTTTGCCGATGACATGATGATTTACTTAGAAAATCATAAGAAGTCACTAAAAGTTAATGCAAATAGTAAAAGCAATGAATTTGTAGAATATAAAATAAATCTACATAAATTATCAACATACTTGTATGTAACAAAAAAGTTCACCAGGAAGAACTTAAAAGATAAAATCTGTTCAAAATTGTTACAGAAGGTATAAAATATTTATAAGATGCAATCAGTATCCATATGAATCCAACTACCAAATCATCTTGGCAGAAATAAAAATTGCTGCATAATGGGACTGATAGCAATTCTACATGCAAAGGCTCAGTCAACATAATAAAAATGAGAGTACTACCTAGATTAATTTACTTATTCAAAGTTGCACAAATCAAAGTACCAGAGAATATTTCACCTAGCTGGGAAAAATGATGACCTACTTCAAATGGCAGAAGAAAAGGTCAAGAATTTCAGGTTTAATCATGAAAACAAAGTAGCCAAGAAAGGGGTCTACCAGTACCAGATCTCAAACTGTACTACAAAGTATAATTATTAAGGGTAATCATTAAACTGACTTGGTGCTGATGAAGAAATTGAGAGATCAGTCAGTCAAAGAGATTAGAGATATAATATGCAGCAGAAAACAATCACAGTGGCATAATATTTGACCACAATTATAGGGGAAAGACTATTTGCCAAAAAGTGCTGATAAAACTAGAGAAATGAGGGGGCAGAGCCAAGATGGCAGAGTGAGAGCAACTACTCACCAAAGCTCTTACACAAACTCCTTCAGATACCTCTAAAAAGAGAATCTGACCAAATTTTGGAGGTGCAGAATCCAATAGGAGACAGACTGTGGCAGATCACAGCCCAGGACAGACTGGAAGGTCCACAGGAAGGATCTGTTCCATGGGGATGAGCACACAAAGCACAGCACAGCACATCCATTGCAGTGGAGCAGGAGGGCCCTGGGGAAACCTGAGACAGCAGCAGGCAGAATTGGCAGAGCAGCAGCCCAGGGTGAGAGACCAACATAGACGAGCAAGTGACAGATGCTGAGCCCCAGATATCAGCCACAGCAGCTCCTGAGACTTTCAGCCCGCAGATTAAATGTCTGTAAGTCACCTACTTGAACTTCCAGGAGCAGGATGATGGAGTGATCAGTAAATGCTCTCTCCTCCCCCCTTGATGACTTCAAAAGAATCATAAAATATTTCCCCAGAAAAATCCTGGATCAGTGGGAACAGCAGAGGGGCCAAATAGTCTCATAACACTTGAGGCTAGGAAAACAGTTAAGGAGGATTTCTCCTACTGTGGCAGAGGTGAACCAGAAAGAGAGGGACCCCGGGGGTGGGGTAGAAACTCACACTAGGACCCAGGCAAGCCTCAGTGCTAGAAAAGGAGCCTATTACTCAGTAGGATCTAGGTGTGCCTCAGCACTCCAGGGGAAATGGGAAGACAATAGGGCAGCTGGGATCACCATCCCCTGAGCTTGCCTTTGCCTCAGTTCAACTGAGGAGATTTCCCATGACCAGACCACCCTTCCCCCACACTTAACAAGCTAACCCCAGGGCTGATAGGGGAAACACAAAACAAAAAGATAAAAAGATATCTGCTCTCAGCTTTTTCACACAAGTCAGCTCCACACCAAGTTCTGCAGTTTCTAACTGAAAGAACTAGAAGCCACAACACACAATCACCATCATGAACAACAAAAAGCAAAACAAGAGTGAAAAAACCATAGAATCTTTTTTATGGACAAAGACCAAAGCACAAATACCAAAGAGGTCAGTAGTGAGACTGTACTTCCATCTGAAACTTCAGAAGGGGCAATGAACTGCTTCCATGCACAAACAGCTCTCATGGAACAGCTGACGAAGGAAAGAGAAAAACTGGTCAATGATTTTAAAAGTATGAAAAAAGTATTCACTGATCAGAGCAATTCTTTAAAAAGGAAAATTGAACAAATGGAAAAGGAAACACAAAATCTAACTGGGAAAATTGGACAAATGGAAAAAAATTGACTGGAGAAAATAACTCCTTAAAAGGAACTATTGAACAGATAGAAAAGGAGATGCAAAAGTTAACCGGAGAAAACAATTTGATAAAAATTAGAATTGGGTAAGAAGAAACTAATGACTTTATGAGACAGCAAGAATCAGTAAAACAAAATCTAAGGAATGAAAAGATAGGAGAAAATATAAAATATCTCATTGGAAAAACAACTGACCTGGAAAATAGATCCAGGAGAGAAAATTTAAGAATTATTGGCCTGCCAGAAAGCCATGGTGAAAAAAAGGGTCTGGCCAATATCTTCCAGGAAATCATCAAGGAAAACTGCCCGGAAGTGCTAGATCCAGAGAGTTAAATAGTCATAAAAAGAATTCACCATTCACCTCCCGAGAGGGATCCCAAACTCAAAAACCCAAGAAATATCGTTGCCAAATTCCAGAACTATCAAGTGAAGGAGAAAATACTACAGGCAGCCAGAAACCATTCAAATATTGAGGAGCTACAATCAGGATCACACAGGACCTTGCAGCTTCTACATTAAAAGATCAAAGGAATTGGAATCCGATATTCCGTAAGGCAAAGGAGATGGGACTACAAACAAGGATCAACTACCCAGCAAAGTTCAGCATAACATTTCAGGCAAGGAGATGGTCATTCAACGAAGCAAGGGATTTCCAGATCTTCCTGACAAAAACGCCAGAACTTAATACAAAATGTGATCTTCAAATGCAAGTCCCAAGAGAGGCATAAAAAGGTAAACAGGGGGGAAAAAACAAAAACTTTGTTACTAAATTTCGGCAAACTGTTTACCTCCCCATAAGGGAAGATGATACCCGTTAATCTTGAGAATTGTTCATCTATTATGAAATATAAAAGGGATATACATAGAGAGAACAGGTATAAAGTAAATGATGTCATGTTAAAAATATGATTTAGGCATGCAAAGAGATTGTAACAGGAGGTGTGAAAAGGAGGAAGCAGAAAACGGTAAATAACATCACAAGAAGAAGTACAAAATTACAGTAGAGGGAAAGTGGGGAGGGAGATGAGCATTGTTTGAGAGGTACTCTCATCTGACTTGGTTCAAGGAGGGAACAATAAACTTAAGTATATAATTCGAATTAGCTCTATAGGCAGTAGGAGGGGAAAGGGGAAGAAAGGCGAGAGGAAGTTAAAAGGGAGGGAAGAAGCAGTAAGGGTAAAGGGGAGTAAAAGGGAGGGGGCCAAAAGAAGGAAGGGAAGGCTGCAGGAGGGGGTGGTGAAAAGTGAAAGCTATTGAGGAAGGGAAGGGAGACGGGAGAGCTAAAAGCACAGATAATGGGAAAGAGAATGCAAGGAAATACACAGATTGTAATCATAACTATGAATGTGAATGGAATGAACTCTCTCATAAAACGGAGATGGATAGCAGAATGAATTAAAAGTCATAATCCAATAATATGTTGTTTACAAGAAACACATTTGAAACAGGGGGATACATACAGGGTAAAAGGCAAAGGTTGAAGCTCAATATATTGTGCTTCAGCTGAAGTAAGAAAAGTAGGAGTAGCAATTGTAATCTCAGACAAAGCAAAAGCAGAAATAGATCTCATCAAAAGAGATAAGGAAGGAAACTATATCCTGCTAAAAGGCACCATGGACAATGAAGCAATATCATTACTAAACATGTATGCTCCAAGTGGTATAGCATCAAATTCTTAGAGGACAGGCTGGAGGAGTTGAAGGAAGAAATTGACAGCAAAACTATACTAGTGGGGGACCTCAACCTCCCCCTCTCTGAACTTGATAAATCTAACCTCAAAAATAAACAAGAAAGAGATTAAGGAGGTAAATAAAACTCTGGATAAGGTAGATATGACAGATCTCTGGAGAAAATTGAATTGGAATAGAAAGGAATATACTTTTTTTCTCAGTAGTACATGGCATATATACAAAAATTGACCATATACTAGGACATAAAAACCTCACAATCCAGTGCAGAAAGGCAGAGATAAATCAATGCATCCTTCTCAGATCATGATGCAATAAAAATTATATGTAATAAAAGGCCATGGAAAGACAAACCCAAAATCAATTGGAAACTAAATAATCTAATCCTAAAAAAGGAGTGGGTTAAACAACAAATCATACAAACAATCAACAACTTCATTCAAGAGAATGACAATAATGAGATAACATACCAAATCTTATAGGATACTGCCAAAGCAGTTCTTAGGGTAAGTATTATATCTTTGAATGTCTACATAAATAAAATAGAGAAAGAAGAGATCAATGACTTGGGCATGCAACTGAAAAAGCTAGAAAAAGAACAAATTGAAATTTCCCAAGTAAATATCAAATTAGAAATTCTGAAAACCAAAGGAGAGATACATAAAATTGAAATTAAGAAAACTATTGAATTAATAAATAAAACCAGTAGTTGGTTTTATGAAAAAGTTAATAAAATTGATAAACCTTTGGTCAAATTGATCTAAAAAAAGACAGAAGAAAATGAAATTACTAATATCAGAAATGAAAGGGATGAACTCACCTCCAATGAGGAGGAAATTAAAACAATAACTAGAAATTACTTTGCCCAACTTTATGCCCACAAATTCAACAATCTAAATGAGATGGATGAGTATTTTCAAAAATACAAATTGCCCAGATTAACAGAAGAGGAAGTTGAATACTTAAACAATCCCATCTCAGAAAAAGAAATTGAACAAGTCATCAGTGAACTCTCAGGAAAAAGTCTCCAGGGCCAGATGGATTTACAAGTGAATTCTATCAAATATTTAAAGAACAATTAATTCCAATACTATATAGACTATTTTTGAAAATTGGGGAAGGAGTCCTCCCAAATTCTTTTTATGATACAAATATGGTTTTGATACCATCTAAACCAGGATGAGACAAAACAGAGAAAGAAAATTATAGACCAATTTCTCTAATGAATATAGATTCAAAAATTTTAAATAAGATTTTAGCAAAATGAATACAGCATCTTATCAAGAGAATAATACATTATGATCAGGTAGGATTCATACCAGGACTGCAGGGCTGGTTCAATATTAGGAAAACTATTAGCATTATTGATCATATCAACAACAAAACTAACAAAAATCACATGATTATCTCAATAGATGCAGAAAAAGCTTTCAAAAAAATAAAATATCCATTCCTATTAAAAACACTGGAGAACATAGGAATAAAGGGAACTTTCCATAAAATAGTAAGCAGTATTTACCTAAAACCTTCAGCAAGCATTATATGCAATGGGGATAAGCTAGATGCATTTCCAATAAGGTCAGGGGTGAAACAAGGATGTCCATTATCACCACTATTATTCAATATGGTACTAGAAATGTTAGCTGTAGCAATTAGACAAGATAAAGAAATTGAAGGAATAAGAATAGGCAAAGAAGAAACTAAGCTATCACTCTTTGCAGATGATATGATAATATACTTAGAGAATCCCAGAGATTCAAGTAAAAATCTACTTGAAATAATAAATAACTTTGGCAAAGTTGTAGGTTACAAAATAAACCTGCACAAATCTGCATTCCTATATATTAGTCCAATAGCAGAAATCCCATTTAAAGCTAGGGTAGACATTATAAAATATTTGGGAGTTTACCTGCCAAAGCAAACCCAGAGACTATATGAACACAATTACAAAACATTTTTTGCACAAATGAAGTCAGATCTAAGTAAGTAGAAAAACCTCAGTTGCTCATGGGTACACCGAGCCAATATAATAAAAATGACAATTCTATCTAAATTAATTTACTTATTTCATGCCATACCAACTAAACTATCAGATAATTATTTTCTAGAGATGGATAAAATAATACCAAAATTCACCTGGAAGAACAAAAGGTCCAGAATATCAAAGGGACTAATGAAAAGAAATGTTAGGGAAGGTGGCCTAGCACTACCAGATCTCAAATTATATTATAAAGCAGCAATTATCAAAACCACTTTGTACTGGCTAAGAAACAGAAGGGTAGCCAAGTGGGATAGGTTAAGTACTCAAGACACAGTAGGCAAGGAATATAGCAACCTCCTGTTTGATAAATCCAAGGACCCCAGCTTCTGGGATAAGAACTCACTGTTTGATAAAAATTGCTTGGAAAATTGGATAACGGTGTGGCAGAAACCAGGCATCGACCCATGCCTGACACCTTACAGAAGAATAAAGTCCAAATGGGTACATGATCTAGGTATAAAGACTGATACCATAGACAAACTTGAGGAGCAAGAAATAGTCTATTTATCAGATCTATGGAGAAGGGAAGAATTTTTGACTGAAGAAGAGATAGAAAGCATTATGAAGTGCAAGATGGATAATTTTGATTACATTAAACTGAAAAGTTTTTGCACAACCAAACCCAATGCAACCAAAATTCCGAGGGATGTAGTAAATTGGGAAAGAATTTTTATAGCTAATCTCAGGGATAATGGTCTCATTTCTAGAATATGTAGAGAACTGAGTAAAATGTACAACAATACAAGTCATTCCCCAGTTGATAAAAGGTCCAAGGATATGAACAGGCAATTTTCAGAGGAAGAAATTAAAGGTATCTATAATTATACGAAAAAATGCTCTAAATCACTTTTGATTAGAGAGATGCAAATCAAAATAACTCTGAGGTAATACATCACACCTATTAGATTGCCAAACATGACAGGACAGGAAAATGATAAATGTTGGAAAGGATGTGGGAGAGTTGGAACACTAATTCATCATTGGTGGAGCTGTGAGCTCATCCAAACATTCTGGAGAGCAATTTGGAAATATGCCCAAAGGGTTTCAAAAGTGAGTATACCCTTTGATCCAGCAATACCACTTCTAGGACTGTATCACAAAGAAATCATAAAAATGAAAAAGGGTCCCACATGTAAAAAATATTTATAGCAGCACTCTTTGTGGTGGTCAAAAACTGGAAATCAAAGGGATGCCCATCAATTAGGGAATGGCTGAATAAATTATGGTATATGAATGTAATGGAATAGTACTGTGCCATAAGAGATGATGAACAAGAAGACTTCAGAGGCCTGGAAAGACTTATATGATCTGACGCTGAGCGAAAGGAGCAAAACCAGGAGAACTTTGTGCACAGCAACGACCACAGTGTGCGAGAGTTATTTCTGGTAGACTTGGGTCTTCATAGCAATGCAAGGACATAAAAAAAAATTCCCAGCAGTCTTCTAAGGCAAAATGCCTTCCAAATTCAGAGAAAGAACTATGGGATTCAATCACAGAATGTGGCAGATCGTTTTGTGTGTGTGTTTGTGTATTATGTTTTGGTTTGTTATATGATTTCTCCCATTTATTTTAGTTCTTCTACTCAGCATGACTATGGTGAAAATATATTCAATAGGAATGTATGTGTAATCCTATATAGAATTGTATGCCATCTTGGGGAGGGAGGAGGGTTGTGGAGGGTAGGTAGAGGGGAAAAAAATTTAAGTTTTATGGTAGTTATTGTAGAACATTAAAAATTAAAATTAAAAAGTTAAAAAATAGAGAAATTATTTTTAAAAATTACACTTAGATAAACCTCACATGATATACAAACATAACCTCCAAATGGATACATGACCCTGATATAAAAGGTCACATCATAATAAAAAAGCAGGAATTAGAAATAAACTACTTTTCATATCTATGGAGAACGAAAGAGTTCATGACTAATCAAGTAATACACAGTATAAAATGGAAAATCAGGATTTTATAGATTTGGCACATTTTACCAAATATAGATAAAGTTAGCGGGAATAGTTAACCAAGGGGCAAAAAAAAAACAACTTTGAAGCAAGTTTCTCTGATAAAAGTCTCACATTCAATATAAATGAGGATCTGATTCCAGTTTGGAAGAACAAAAGCCATTTCCTAATAGATAAGTAAACAAAGAAATGAACAGGCAACTTTAAAAGGAAATAACTCAACTTATCAGCAACCATATATAAAAAGATGAAAGCAACAGCGAAGTTCTATCTCACACACATCAGACTGGCAAAGATGATGCAAGGGGAAAATGACAAATGCTGGAGGGGCTGTGAGAAAACAGGACCATTAGTGCATTATTGGTGACATTGTGAACTGTTCCAACCTTTCTGGAAAGCATTTGAAGCTATACAACCCAAATTTCCAACTTGTTCCTGCCCTTTGATCCCTCCCATGCCAAGACTTGGAGTAGACCCAGAAGAGACCAAAGAACAAAGGGAAAAGACCTATATGCATAATACATTAAGGTAACCAAAAATTGGAACCTAAAGGGATATCCCCCTATTGGGGAAGGGTTAAACAAAGTGGGGGATAGGAACATCATGGAGTGTTATTTTGTCCCATGTTCGTCCTTTGTTTTTGAAGAAGAAATCTTCAGAGAAATGATGACATGACTTCCACTTGACTGTGTTTTGAGTGAGGGAAGCCTGTGCAAGGTCACCATTCTCACTTTCTCCTCCCGAGCCATCTGGATTCAGTGACCAGATATTCATCAGGATGACTGTAGAAGGCCCAGGATGCAATGGGACACCTTGGTCTATTCAGGTACTCACTTAGTAGTGAGGTAATGTCCATTCAGTGAATAGGCTTATCTGTTTCATTGAAAGACCATATTTTCCCTTGAAGTATTATACTCAGTTTAGCTGGGTAGGTGATTCTTGGTTTGAGTCCTAGTTCCTTTGCCTTCTGGAATATCCTATTCCACGCCCTTCGATCCCTTAATGTAGAAGCTGCTAGATCTTGAGTTATCCTGATTGTATTTCCACAGTACTGGAATTGTTTCTTTCTAGCTGCTTGCAAGATTTTTTCCTTGAGCTGGGAGTTCTGGAATTTGGTCACAATGTTCCTAGGAGTTTCTCTTTTTGGATCTCTTTCAGGTGGTGATCGATGGATTCTTTCAATACTTATTTTGCCCTCTGGTCCTAGAATGTCAGGGCAGTTTTCCTTGATAATTTCATGCAAGACGATGTCTAGGCTCTTTTTTTGATCATGGCTTTCAGGTAGTCCCATAATTTTTAAATTATCTCTCCTTGATCTATTTTCCAGGTCAGTTGTTTTTCCCATGAGATATTTCACATTCTCTTCCATTTTTTCATTCTTTTGGTTTTGTTTGGTGATTTCTTGGTTTCTCATAAAGTCATTAGACTCCATCTGTTCCATTCTAATTTTGAGAGAACTATTAAATTCAGTGAGCTTTTGAGCCTCTTTTTCCATTTGGCTCATTCTGCTTCTGAATGCATTCTTTTCCTCATTCGCTTTTTGAACCTCTTTTGCCAATTGAGTGAGCCTATTTTTCAAGGTGTTAATTTCCTCAGCATTTTTTTGGGTCTCCTTTACCAAGGTATTGACCTGTTTTTCACACTCTTCTTGCATCTTTGTCATTTCTCTTCCCAGTCTTTCCTCCACCTGTCTAACTTGCTTTTCAAAATCCTTTTTAAGCTCTTCCAAGGCCTGAGCCCACTCGACACCCCCCTGGGGTGTCTGGGGTACTGAGGCCCCGCCCTCCACGTCTTTCCCTGATGGGAAAAATACGTTCTCGTCCTCGCCATCAGATCCGAAGGTCGGGATCATTTGCATTTGTTGGAAAAAACTCTCTAAAGTCTTATTTTTCTTCCCCTTTCTAGGCATTTTCCCAGCCAGTTACTTGACTTCTGAGATTCCTTTCCACCCCCGCCTGGATCCGCCCAGCTAGTGCTTGGCCTCTGAGATTCAAATGCGCTTTCCGGAGGCAAGCTTTAGTTCTGGCACAGGGGTGGGGGCAGGGCCGCCTCCTAAGCTGGTCCCTCAGGGGCTTTCTGCAGAGACTTTCAGGAAAGGAGCAGGTGGGGGCGGGGTGGGGGGCCCCGCCTCCTATGTTCAGCTCCCTTGGGGGTTTTATTCAGAGGCGTTCAGCAGTAGAGCAGGGTGGGGGCAGGGCCGTCTCCCCGGCTCGGCTCCCTCAGGTTGGAAAGACCTTCAGTATTGAAGATCCTACCTGCTGCTGGGGGATTCCTGAGTCCTGGGCCGCTGCTGCCTCAGCCGCCGCCCACGCCTCTGCCTCCACCGCTTCCTGCCCCCGTCTCTGCCGCCACCGCTTCCTCCCGAGGGGGCCCGAGTCACGGAGACGCTCCGCTCCCCTCCCCTAGTGCAGCCTTCTTTCTTACTGACCTGTAGCTTCTGTGGGCGGAGGGACTTTCCCGGCTGCCGGAGCTTCCCCCGGAGCTTTCCTCTCTGAAGCCTGCTCGGGTCAGCTTTTCTGGGGCCGCGGCCAGGGGTGGGGGTGGGGTCCGCTTTCCGGGGTGCAATGGACCCCGGGGACGGCTCTCCAGGGCTCAGTGGAACGGAAATCTCTTCCCCTATGTTTATGCACCCCCTGCAGAGATTCAGAATTTATGGGGATCTCCTTTTACCTCAATTCCATGGGTTGTGGGCTCGGAGCTCGTAAATGTGCCTCTTTCTACTCCGCCATCTTGGCTCCGCCCCGTGAATAGGCTTCTTTAAGAAGTAATCAGAGAATGGCCCCTTTAATGAGCAAAAGAAAAAAATAAGTAAATCAAGCTGGGAGGGATAGAGCAACCATTAGTATTAATAATCATTCTGAAGCCAGTAGGGTCCCAAAAAGAGCCATTAAGTGGAGTTTGGGCAGGGACTTATTGTTATGCAATGTATTGACTTCAGAGTGCACTGAGTTTATGGTTTTGGGAAGGAAGGAAGGAAGAAAGGAAGGAAGGAAGGAAGGAAGGAAGGAAGGAAGGAAGGAAGGAAGGAAGGAAGGAAGGAAGGAAGGAAGGAAGGAAGGAAGAGAGGAAGAGAGGAAGTGAGTGAAATAAGGATATTGTAAAGATTTTTCATAATAAAAAATATGGGGAATATTGTATTTTCTAAATAAATTTTCTTTTCCATAAGGCCTCTGTTTCTGGATACCTGATTTCCAGGAGTCCAGGGCTTTGGGCAGTTGGGGCCCTTCCCTTCTCTTTGTGGTAGTGCTATGGATTGCAGCAGAAACATGGAAGTTACTCAAATGTCTCCTTTGTTTGTTATACTGTTGCCACACCAACAATACCAGGTGCCCTTTCTCCCCCTCCCCTCGTTTTTACTTTAATTATAGACTAGCCACATCAGCAGTTAGATAAGAAAGTGTGTTGTGATAGGTGAATATTTCCCAGGGTTTGTCTCATTTTTTGCACTTAGATTGTAAGTTTCCCTCCCAGCCAATGGAGAGGTGGGATAGTAGGGAGGTGGGATTCTCTGCGCTAGGGTATATAATGGTGTTTTATCCTTTGTATGTTGCCTTCTTCTATCAGTCCTGTCCTGGTGGGGGGATGCCCCTTTCTCACGAGAACTGAATAAATTACTTTCTGTTCTTACCTCGAGAAGCCTCGGAATTTATTTAAAATTTTGGGCTAGGGTCTTTTTAACCCACACAGAAGGGAAAGAAGGAAGGAAAAAAGGAAAGAAGGAAGGAAAGACAAAGAAAGGAAGAAATAGAGCCCATAAATCCCAAGTTAACTGGTGTTAGACCAGGCATGAGAACAGATTTTATCTAGGATTTTAAGTGCCCAGGAGAAGAGACTATCACAGTCAACAGAAACAGAGGGATATCACAGCTGTGGAATATTGGAATAGCAGCCTTTTAATCCAAGGAATTTTAGGGAAAGACCAAGCCTCATGACATACCTAATGGGTAACATTTGCTTTAAGGCTGCCAAAGCATTTTGCATTGTGAGCTCACTTGGTCCTCACTACAACCAGCTGAGCTAGCTGCTGTTCTCATTCTTCCTTTTAGAGCAGAGGGCAGTGAGGTTCAGAGAGCTCAAAAGTGGCCCAGGGTCACCAACCTAGTTAAGTGTCTAAGGTAAGACTGGAATGCAGCTCTTCCTGATTCTAGGCCCAGGGCTCTAAGGCCAGAAGCTCAGTAAGTTCCAGTAGGAAGACTGTGGGGGATCCTAGAAAATCAGAAGTCACTCAGGGCATGCACATCATTTCAAGTTTTGTTTTTTGGGTCAATTTCAGGAGGAAGGATAGGACAATTTTTAAAACAACACACAAACACACTTAAAATAAGCAAATATTGAAATATTTATTTCAATAAAATGTATGTTGACATTGTGGTGATCTTCTGCAGTAAATTTTGGGTTTCGAAAAACAAAAGAAATCTTGGAATTCAACTGGGACCCATAAATTCACAATAACATTCCTTTGAGACAAAGAGGTGGGTGAGACATCCCAAGAGTGTGCAAACCTGCTTTCTTTAATGTAACCAGTCATGATCCCTTGACCGCATGATGTCACCAGTCTAATAACCAATGATATTACTTCTGTTATGTTCTTTATTCCATGCTTATAAAAATGAGTTTCATCTTCATTTCAGCATAAACTGAGATAAGCCATTGACACATTTTTTTTGCTGTTCTTTTTTATTTTATTTTTTTAATAAAAATTTATTTATTTAATTTTTACATTCATTTTCACAAAATTTTGGGTTCCAAATTTTCTCCCCTTTTATTCCCTCCCCCCACCCCAAAACACCAAGCAATCTAATTTTCCCTATCACGAATCTGCCCTCTCTTCTGTCATCCCTCCCTTCTCTTGTCCCTATCTTCTCTTTTGTCCTGTAGGGCCAGATGACTTTCTATTCCCCATTAACTGTATTTCTTATTTCCTAATAGCAAGCACAATACTCAAGAGTTGTTCCTAAAACTTTGAGTTCCCAATTCTCCCCATCCCTCCCTCCCCACCCATTCCCTTTGGGAAGGCAGGCAATTCAATATAGGCCCTATCTGTGTAGTTTTTCAAATGACTTCGATAATAGTTCGTGTTGTGTAAGACTAATTGTATTTCCCTCCATCCTATCCTGCCCCCCATTGTTTCTATTCTGTCTTTGGATCCTGTCCCTCCCCAAGTGTTGACTTCAAATTGCTCCCTCCTCCCATTGCCCTCCCTACCATCATCCCCCCCTTGCTTATCTCCTTCTCCCCCACTTTTCTGTATTGTAAGATAGGTTTTCATACCAAAATGAGTGTGCATTTTATTCCTTCCTTTAGTCGAATGTGATGAGGGTAAACTTCATGGTTTTTCTCAGCTCTCCTCTTTTTCCCTCCACTAACAAGTCTCCTGCTTGCCTCTTGAAAGAGAGATAATTTACCCCATTCCATTTCACCCTCTTTCTTCCCCTTACATTTCTCTCTCACCATTTACCTTAATTTCTTTGAAGATATGACCCTATCCTATTCAATTCACTCTGTGCTCTCTGTCTCTGTGTGTGTGTGCATGTATGAATGTGTGCGTGTGCATGCACATGTGTACATGTGTATGTGTGTGTGTGTGTGTGTAGTCCCACCAACTACTCAGATACTGAAAAGTTTTAAGAGTTACAAATATTGTCTTTCCATGTAGGAATGTAAACAGTTCACCTTTGGTAAGGCCCTTATGACTTCCCTTTGCTATTTACTTTTTCATGCTTCTTCTCATTCTTGTGTTTGAAAGTCAAATTTTCTTTTCAGCTCTGATCTTTTCATCAAGAATGCTTGAAAGTCCTCTGTTTCATTGAAAGACCATATTTTCTCCTGAAGTATTATACTCAGTTTTGCTGGGTAGGTGATTCTTGGTTTGAGTCCTAGTTCCTTTGACTTCTGGAATATCCTATTCCACGCCCTTCGATCCCTTAATCTAGAAGCTGGTAGATCTTGAGTTATTCTGATTGTATTTCTACAATACTGGAATTGTTTCCTTCTAGCTGCTTGCAAGATTTTCTCCTTGAGCTGGGAATTCTGGAATTTTGCCACAATGTTCCTAGGAGTTTCTCTTTTTGGATCTCTTTCAGGCGGTGATCGATGGATTCTTTCAATACTTATTTTACCCTCTGGTTGTAGAATATCAGGGCAGTTTTCCTTGATAATTTCATGAACGATGATGTCTAGCCTCTTTTTTTGATCATGACTTTCAGGTAGTCCCATAATTTTTAAATTGTCTCTCCTGGATCTATTTTCCAATGAGATATTTCACATTCTCTTCTTTTTTTCATTCTTTTGGTTTCTCAGAAAGTCATTAGACTCCATCTGTTCCATTCTAATTTTGAGAGAACTATTATCTTCAGTGAGCTTTTGAACCTCTTTTTCCAATTGGCTAAATCTGCTTTTGAAAGCATTCTTCTCCTCATTGGCTTTTTGAACCTCTTTTGCCATTTGAGTGAGCTTATTTTTCAAGGTGTTATTTTCTTCAGCATTTTTTGGGGTCTCCTTTACCAAGGTATTGACCCGTTTTTCATGCTTTTCTTGCATCTCTCTCATTTCTCTTCCCAGTTTTTCCTCCACCTGTCTCACTTGATTTTCAAAATCCTTTTTGAGCTCTTCCATGGCCTGAGCCCACTGGACATCCACTTGGGATGTCTGGGATACAGAGGCCCTGACCTCCACGTCTTTCCCTGATGGTAAGAATAGTTCCTCATCATCAGAATTGAAAGGTGGGAACATCTGTACCCCCTCAAAGTAGCTTTCTACAGTCTTATTTTTCTTCCCTTTTCTGGGCATTTTCGCAGCCAGTTACTTGACTTCTGAGATTCCTCTCCACCCCCACCTAGATCTTCCCAGCTAGTGCTTGGGGTCTGAGATTCAAATGCTGCTTCCCAGTCTCAGGGCTTTCCGCGGCATGGGAGGCTGCTATTCAATGTGAGTTTAAGTTGTGGTGCTCGGGTGGGGGCAGGGCCACCTCCCAGGCTCAGTTCCCTCAGGGGGTTTATGCAGAGACCTTGGGTAATGGCCCTGAACTTCTGCCTGCTGCTCGGGGAGTCCCGGGCCGCAGCCACTGCCTCTGCTGCTGCCTCCCCAGGGGGCCTGAGTCACAGAGACACCCCACTCCCCTCTCGGCCAGCCTAGATGTCTCTCTCACTGACCTGTAGCGTCTGTGGGAGGAGGGACCTTCCCACCACTGGAGATTCCATCCTTGAAACCTGTTCGCATCTGCTCCTCTGGGGACGCATGGCCAGGGCAGCTCAGGGGTGGGCTCTGCTGTCCAGAGAGGGACGGACCCCTGGGGATGGCTCTCCAGGGCTCTCTGGAATGGAAATCTTTTCCACTGTGTTTCTGTGTGCCTTGCAGTGCTGCAGAATTTGTGGGGAGTTCTTCTTGCAGGAAATATATGGGCTGTGGGTTCAGAGCTAGCATACGTGAGTCTTTCTACTCCGCCATCTTGGCTCCACCATTGTCACATTTATTGACATCTATACACATCACTGTTAACAAATGTTACATTGCTCAGAGAAAACATTTCTTGGTCTACTTTTTGGTTAAATTTTGCTTGTGACATAATTATATCAACAGTTTTGATGAAACAGGAATTTCATTCCTGAATAATTTATGTTTTCTACTTCATCAATTATCCCAGCAGTTTTTTTAATATCAAATACAAACTACACTCCCAAGTAATAACACTGAAAACAAACATGGTTTATTAAACATGGGATAAGAAAATCCATTGTTTCTGGTATGCCTTTGTCTGATCTGGTCCATTGATCTGTTGATCTATTTTTTAACTAATGCCAAATTTCTGACGACAGCTGTATTATAATAGAATGAGTTCCAAACATGTAATTCTCCTTCCTTCCCAAAATTTTTCATTATTTCCCTTGATATTCTCACTCTTTTATTACTCCACATTCGTTTTGTTGATTTTTGAAATATGTCTGTATGGTAGTCAATGAGCTATCATACAATGACCAATGTCATTTCTATAGCTTTGAATTGGTGAGTTAACTCTGGAAACATCATCTTTTTTCATTGTAGTGGCATGGCCTAGCCTTGAGCACCAAATAACCTTTTAGTTATTGCAATATTTTTTTTATTATTTTAAAGGCAATTTTGTAATTGAATCTATACAGTTATACTGTGGTCTTGGGCAGACTTGTCCCCATATGTTATAAAAACCTTTTCATTATTCTGAATAGGGTGAGGCTATCATTTCTAAACCATATCTTCCTCACCTCTTCTATTATGTCTTCTTCCCAACTAGAATTTAAGTTCACTGAAGTAGTCTTGAGCTCCTGACAGTAAAGAATTTAAAAATCTCTCCTCTCCCCTCCCAATGCTGGGACATAGTAGTTGTTTAGAAAATATTTACTGAACAGTAACTTGTCCTTGAAGATAATAGTAATGGTCACACACTGTTGTCTTGTGTCCAAGATGGATACTGCAGGTCAGTGATAATTTCAAGACATATTTGTGTCTTGTGGTCAATCCGATTATCACAGTTTAAGTCTAATATCCCACATCCAGATCATTCCATTCCATTCTGCCTCTTTCCAAAACCTATCTATACTGGATTTGGGCACACATAAGTTATCATGTGTGTACATAATGTACACACATTATACATACATTATCATGTATGTACATGTACATAAGTTACCATTACTGCTAAGGGAGACAGAACAGACTGAAAGAAAATCCTTCATTTAGAAAGTGAAGCAAATAATGAAATCCTTCAGTGGAAATAGGAATTGAGAGTAAGTCATTTAAGGACTTAGTAGTAATGGAGATATCACCAAGCAGATTTCACTCTGCAGCATGCTTCATCCCTAAGTACAGATAATTTTTTTAGTCTGTAAAAGAATTGGTGTCAGTTTTGACTCTTTCTGCCAATATGGTTAAAGTTCCTTCAGGGAAGGGGTTTTTTCATTTTATCTTTATGTCCCCAACACTTACAACAATGCCTGGTTTTTCAGAGCTGCTTAAGAAAAGTTCACTGAACAGTAGACTTTGAGGAAAATAACACAATCTTAGTTGATATCTGGTGTCTAGAAAGGATATTTCAGATCATTGATAATTTTGACTCAATTTTGTCCTTTCGTGGCTAATTTAGACATTGTGGTTTCTGTCACCGTCACCCGCCAAAACAGCTGTTGTTCCTCCTTTGTCCTTGAAGATGATCAATGACAGCAGGAGAGGAGGATGATGTCTTGACTTGCAAGTGAGTTGGATATAAGTGAGGAAGGGATGTGCAAAATCATAAGCCTCATTCTCTCCTCCAGGGTTATAGGAATTCAGTGGCATGACATAGGTAAAGATGACTAGTGGTGGCTCTAGATGCAGTGGAAGACCTTGGGCTTTTTAAGGTAAGTTAAGGTCTTTTTCAAGTCTTAGTAACAATTCCCTCTTCAGCTCTCTGACCTTCAAAATCAGAACAAAAAAATGACCAGTCTCACAGTTTGCTCTGAGGCTCAAAAAGGCACAAAAATTTAGAGCTTGCTAAATAAAAAGGAATATTTCCTTTTCTTATTACTGATTTTCATGAGCACTTTAAGGGAAAGATGTGTCAGGAGTGCAGGGGAACAGTTTCAAAGGTCCCTCAGGAGGTAAGCTCTCTGACTTTCCCTGACTTAGGCCCCAAAATCTGATCTCTTCAAATTTCAAAAACAAATATAAACCTGGAAACCCACCTTTGAAAAGAAATAGTGACCTTGTCAGAATGAAATTTGTCCACAAGATTGCTCAGTTTTTCTTGGGAATAATCCTATAACCAATCAAGAGTGAAATAAGGTTAGCCATAGGGAATTGAGGTCAAAAGAAGGGGAATCTGACTTTGTGGGGGGGCCCCAGAATCTTATCTGAGTCTACAAGAACTTTTGTCCCTGGAAATGAGCTCTTATTTTGCCACCCTTGGACAGGATGTAGAAATAAATGTAGGAAGAAGGAAAACGCAATGGTATAAGGGAAATACAAAAAGGAGGGGGAAAATCTATGCCCATGTCTACCACTTTGGTGTCAATCTATCAAGAACTGGGTTTTGGGGGAAAAGTGAACACCCAAGCAAGCAAAGAATGATGGCATGATGAAAAGAAATTAAGAATTATGGGAACAAAAATGATGGCAGAAGCTTAAATGTCTTAGAGCCTTAAACTTGGAGCCAGGATGGCCCGCTAGCCATCCCACCTTAGCCACATAAGAGGTGCGTCCTCCTGTCCTGAGTAACTTCCCATGTCTTAGCTTCAGTTAATTCCTCTGTCAATTGGACTAAAAAGAGCATCAGAATCAGAGGTCTACTGTTGGATCAAAAGAGATAATATACATACACTGTATTCCTTCAGTGAAATTTTCTCTGCTTGTTGCTGATTTCATGGTTGAAATGATTCTTATGATTTTGCCATTGTTGCTGCTGTTTTACTGTCATTAATCCTGAACAGAATGAAAAAAACCTGGCAGACTTTCAGTGAAAGAAGGGACTCTGTCCATCACATTATGGCAGACTCCTGAGGTGAGTCCAAATGCCACCCCCAAAGACAACCATCACCCATTTTTCTCAAAAGAAAAAGGAATTGAAGAGACTTACTTTTGGAAGAGAAAAGGGATGGTTATCTGAGAACACTTGTGAACCAGAGAGCTACTTCTCAAATCTTCCAAGGTATCTCAGTCCTAGGAGGGAAAAGTGCAGAAATGATATGATTCCAAAGGGACTTAGAGGAAAAGAGATAACAAGACTAACTGTGTGGGAGGGCCTGTGCATCTTCCAACTGTCTGGCATCCCAACTACTTACAATTTTTTTGTCCTGCTGACTCCATTTAACACAAGCAAAAGAATGGGAATGACAAGAAAAAATAAAATATGACTGAGGTAGAGACATACTCAAGGAAGTGGCCAGCATCTGGAGTCTGCCAAACATAGGACTTGAAGCCTACCTCAGAATGTACATTCTATCAGGCTTTTGAAAACCCTGGTGGCCTCACTTCCTTCAACTCTAAGAGCTTTCAAGTAATGACCTTTAAAAAAGGCCTATATGTCTGCCTATGTGGACCTTAAATTTTTAGGGAAACAAAGGATAGCAAGAATGGATACATATGTGGCAGGGGAGGAAAAACCACCAACTCACCAGCAGAGGTTGAAATCATTAAGACACTACATCTTGACCTGCATGGTCAGGAAGCCTAGACTTCACATCTCAACTCATCCCCTTACCAGACTTGTCAAGAGGGTCAAATCATGTCACCTCACTCCTCCTCAGTTCTCTGACTGAAAAAATTCAGAGCAAGAAAACCATCAATCTCACAATTTTCTCTAAGGCTAAAAAGGCACACAAAATGTAATGTTTGCTACATACAAGGGAGCTCTTCTTTTTCTTATTAATGATGTGCAAGATAGATCCCAGCCCAAGCTTCACTGGGTTACTGCTTGGATTTTGATGGCTCAGAGTGAGGGTAAATAGCAATTATTCCTGTTCTAGCCAGAAACCCTGAGTGTGTTCTCCTGGGTTGATTTTTATTTATTTTTCTTTGAGTAGGCAAACGAGACCATTTTTTGCCTCATTTTTAACCTGGTCTTAATCACTGAATGGGCACTGCCTTAGACAAACTGAGACCTGGGCAAGATATGGAGCTTAAAAAGGCCAAGGTCTTTCACTCCATCTGGGGTCATCTCTAGTCATCCTCATCTATATCTTGCCACTGGACCCAGATGACTGAGGAGGAGAGAGTGTGGCTAGTGACTTTTCACAGCCCTGCCTTACTGAAATCCAATTCACCTTCCTGATGTCACTGGTCCTTTTCAAGAATGAACAGCAAACGACAATGACAAATGAGGTGCATGAACACTTCCAAGGAAAGATATGTCAAGAGTGCAGGGGAACTATTTCAAAGACCCAAAGATAAACACTCTGATCTCCCCTGACTTTTGCCCCCGACCTAACATATTCAAATTTCTGAAATGAATGGAAATCTGGAAACTCACCTTTGAAAAGAACCTGTGACCTTGTCAAAATGAAATTTATCCACAAGGGGAAGACTCCTCAGCTCTTTCTGGGAATAACCCTAGAACCAATCAACAGAGAAATGAGGTTAACCTCAAGTCATTGAGAGGCCAAAAGAAGGACAAACTGAATTTGTGGAAAAGCCTCAGAATCTGATCTGAGCTTGTATGAATCTTGCCTTAGGAAATGGGCACTTATTTTGCTACCCTTGAGTACAAGTAGGATGAAGAAAAATGAAATGACATCAGGGAGGAGAAATAGAGTGCAAAGAGCAGGGGAATCAGAGGTCTGTTGTTGGCTCAAAGGAGATAGCACACATACACTGTATTCCATGGAAGATATTTGTGCTGGTTGTTTCTATTTTAGTATTGAGAGCATTTTAGTATTTATTGTTATTTCTGTTGCATTTGTTGTACACCTGAAGTTCAAGAATGGTATTTGTCCATCACATTAAGGCTGGGCCGAATTCCACCCCCAAAGTTAATCATCATCCATTTTCCCCCAAAGAAAAAGGAACTGAAGGGACTTACCTTTCAAAAAGAAATGGGATGGCTGCAATAAGAACATAAAGGTGATTTCTGAAATCTTCCAGATTAACACAGTCCTAGGTATAAGAAATCCAGAAATGAAGTGAAGCCTCCGAGCTTGGAGGAAAAGGGAAGGCAAGAGTTAATTGTGTGTGGGTGTCCCAACTCTGTGACTCCTGACTATTTGCAATTTAGTTTCCTGCAGCCTCCATTGATGGAGTCAAGAGAAGGGAAAGGACAAAGATGAATCAAATCTGACCAAAGTCAAGATACACTCAAGGTAGCGTCCAGTGAGATCAGCCACGCCGGGGACCTAATGCTAATGCATACATCAGACACAATCCTTCAATAAGGATGTGGAAACACTGTAGGCCTCACTTTTCTCAGTTATCTGATAAGGGGTTTCCAAAAAGAAGGCCTTTGAAAAGGCCTGTAGTTCTAGCTATGTGGACTATGAATTCTTAGGGAAGTCAAGCATGCCAAGAATGAATATATATGTGGCAGGGGATGAAGCTTGATGGGAAGTATTCCAAAATGTTTAGTGGTCACAACTTGATCTGTAGGGTCAGGAAGCCTAGACTTTACCTCCAACTCATCCACTTATCAGATCTGTCAAGGTAACCAAGTCATGTAACCTGTATAATACTTTGGTCTTTCCACTGCAACATTGGGATAAGAAAATTACTAATCTCACAGTTTGCTCAGAGGCTCAAAATTGACTGGGGATGTTCAGCTTTCTTTATACAAGTGTTCTTTTTACTGGTACAGATGTGTAGGAGTACTTGCAAAGGAAGATGGCTTACAAGTACAGTGGAACCATTTCATTGGCCCATCAGGAGGCACAGCCCAGAGTAGCCCTGACTGATGCCCTCACCCACAACCTCTAGAAATTTCTTCAGCTGATTCAGTTCTGGAAACTCACCTTTCTGAAATAACTGAGTTTTTTTTCAAAATGAAATTTGTTCATAAAAGGCAGATTGCTCAGCTCTTCATTGGAATAATCCTAGGATGCATAAATAGAGAAATCATGTTAACTTTAAGGGACTTCGAGGCAAAAAGATGGAAAACCTGAAGGGAACTCACATTTCAAAGGTAACAGTGCTGGCTGTGAGAGGACATTTGTGCATAGGAGGTAGACAGCTAAGCTCTTCCTGGGAGTGCTCCTGAGGACAAAGAAGTGCAGGCATAATATTAACCTTCAGGGACTCACAGGAATAAAAGAAAGAAGTGGATCCATGGTTGACCCTTGACTCCAGGCCAGACCAAGGCCATTCTTTGCCACTTACAATGTCTATTTTTCCTCTTTACATTCAACACATGCAGAAATAAGGGAAATGAAAAGGCACAAAGAACAAGAAAAACAAATAGGAGGAAACTTAAATACAGTGGTCATTGTGTCCTTGGAGGAAAGGTGGCAAGAGGCCAGGACAGGAGTCTTCCATCTGCCTCAAATCAAAACCTTCCACCTGCACAAGCTCAAGGAACTTCTACCTCCTACTGCCAGCCTGATCTCACAACTAAGGTGTGGAAAATTTCTGGGGCAAAGAAGAGCAACCTACCTTTTCACGTCAGGCCTTTCATCTCCAGTTGTGCCTGTCTCTTGAAGGAAGAAGAAAGTTGGTAAGGAATGGGACTTCTGACTCAGTTTCTTGTTGCATAGGTGTGACTTTCACCTCTTGTTATACACTTTTCCTGCCTAATTTCCACCCTTCAGAAGGAAGAGGACTAGGGAAACAAGGTTTCCCAATGACCATCTAAATGTATGCCTCCCACTGTACTTCCTCCAGTCTCCACTGGGAAGAGGAGTGGTGCCCCTCCCCTCAATATTCCCATACCTTCTCATACCCTTCTCATCTCAGTGATTCTGAACTCCTGAAGATCATCATCCAAACCACATTCCACACCCTCTACCAGCCAATTACTTCTTCCCATTCTCCTCAACACTCTTACCACCCAACCTTTCCACTGTGCCTTGTTGAACACCCATTCGATAGGCAATATATTTCCTTTCATCCTTAATCATTTCCTCCCCACTCCTTCCATATATAGCTAATACTGAAACCTGGTTACCCCTACATGACACCCTCCCTGGTCACCCTTTCCAGTACTGGCTGAACCTTCTCTCATTCTCCTCACTTTGAGGTGGAGTTAAAATAATCCTTGCTCCCCATTGCCACTTCCAGAATCTCCCCCTACCTCTGTCACTCAGCAACCTCTCTCCCTTGAGGTTCATGCTACTCATAACTACCACCCAATCAAAATCCTGGTAGCTGTTTACTACAGACTCCCAGGTCACTCCACTTCCAGCATCAATCAGGTTGGTACATGACTCATGATCATTCTTTCCTCTTCAACTCCTGTCTTCATACTAAGGAACTTCAACTCAAATACTGACTCCCTCTATCATCCTAATCACTTACTCCCTCAACCTACTCACTTCCCACTCTATCACACATCAGGCACAAACAAACATGGTCATATCCTTGATCTTGTCATCACTCATAAATGTATCACTTCCAAGTTTAAGAATTACAAAAATCCCCTTATCTAACTGATGGGGTTCAGACTCTGGGAACTTCCTTGAGCTCCCCTCAAATCTCCTAACTTAAACTGACTTTTCATACTCAAACTGAGCTCTCCCTGTATCCCTTCACAGAATCTGGCCTTTCATACTCAAATCTGTGACCATTGTCGGTTATCTCTTGATTGCCCTACCTGCTTCCCACCTAGGCGGCCCCTTGTCTGATGTTTGTTGATTACCTCCAGTTGTTTCCAGCCTTTGATCCTCCTTGGAGGCCCTTCCTGAACTTCTTCCCCCATCACTCTAGACTACCAGACCCCCCCTCCATCCCTCCTATAGTCTTTTCTGTATTTAAGTCCCACTTTGCCTCCATGAAGGCACTCAGATTCAATCCAGCTCAGACTCTGTCTAGCTGGGATTCTACCTGGCCCACTTGTGAATACAAGCGTTACAAATGCCTAGGCTCCTTAAGAGGCAACCCAATCCTTAATAAACTTTGTTTTCTTTGGCTTTAAGAAGGCTTGAGTCGAATTCATTCGAACACGACCCAGACTGTCCGTATTTTGGGGTCCTGATCACCCTGATTACCTCGGAACCTCATCATTTTTGGGTTCCCTGATCCGGAAAGCTGCTTATCTCAAGTTCTTCTCAAACTGGAAGGTATGTAAGCCTCCCCCTCTATTCCCTACTTGCTCTCCAAGTACCTTGGAAGTGGATTTTCAGACCTGGCTTCAGGTTGCAGTATCAGGCTAAGTCTCTGAACTTTCTGGGCACTAGAGAGTTAAAGACTCAGGTTGTTGGTCCATTGTTTGGCAGTGGACCTGGGAATTCTCTGGATTTCCTGGGCACAGGGAAATCAGGGAAAACTTGGTTAGTGTGTGCCTAGATCTCTGAACTTTCTGGGTGCTAGAGAATTAGAGATTCAGGTTCTCGGTCCAGAGTCCGTGTTTGAGTCTGTGGACCTGGGCATCCCCTCCAAAGCACAATTCTCTGAACTTTCTGGGCTCTAGAAGGTTAGGGAAACATCAGTTAAGTGGGGGCCCAATTCTCTGGATTTCCTGGGTGCAAGGAAATCCAGGAAAACGTGGTTATTTTTGTCCTCTTTTTTCTCTCTCAAGGCTTACTTCCATGTCCTCCTTTTAGGAGGGGGGGACTTCCAGCCCCACTGGAAAAAAATGGATCAAAATTCATCAATCCCCAGGAATTCACCTCTGGGCTGCCTTTTACAAAATTGGAAAAAATTTAACTTGTCTAAAGACCTTAAAAAGAAAAAGTTGATATTCTTTTGCAACACACTTTGGCCTCAGTATCACCTGGAGGACAACGAAGTGTGGCCCATATTTGGGACCTTACAATGTAATATCCTTTTACAGTTACAATTATATTGCCTCCAAAAGGGAAAATGGATAGAAATACCTTACATAAGGGCCTTTGTCGAACTCTCTCAGGACTCCATTCTCAGAACAGATTGTAAGATGCTTGTAGCTAGAGCCGTCCCACAAAAGGGAAATGGGGGTGAATTTGATGTTTTGGATGACCCCCTGTTTATGGTTTCTAGGGTCTCGACCTCACCTCCTTCTCTACCTCCATTACCACCATCCCAACCCTCTCCCTCTTCCCCACCCTACCCCTCCTCAGCCCTCCTCCAGCTCCCCAACCCCCTACTGCTCCCCCACCCCCTGAGTCCTTTCACCTCCCCCTCAGCCACCTCAAACCCAACCTTTCCTTTACCCCAACCCCCCCAATTACTGCCTTATTTGCCTATCCTGTATCTCCTCCCGTGCCTCCCCCACCCTTCGGTAACCCCCAATCAGTTCCTAGCCACTGGGTTTGCTGCGGTGCCTCCCTCTGTAGGCCCTCTTGCTGGGGCAACACTCACTCAGGTCTTGGGCCCCACCTCCATGGCAGTCTCTACAGTATCACTGCCCATAACCCACCCCTCCTTGGGAACTCTACCTCAGTCCCCAATTATGGGTCTTGCTGGGGTGCCGCCTTCTGCAGCCCCTCTTGCTGGGGCAACACTCACTCAGGTCTCAGGTTCCACCCCCCGGCAGTCTCTACAGTCTCACTGCCTGTAATCCACCCTTCCTTGGGGACTTTACCTCAGGCCCCAACTATGGGACTTGTTGGGCTGACCCCCTTTGCAGCCCCTCTCACTGGGGCAATATTCACTCAGGTCTTGGGCCCCATTCCCATCACACTCTCTGGGGCATCTCCCCCTTTGATCCCTACTCTTCCCCAGGTACCAGCGGATCTTTTCCCTTGCCAGTCAGATCCCCTGACCCTGAAGGCTAATCCAGTTCAGCAGGCATTCCCCAGTCCCTCCCTCACAAGAAGTGGGACTTCCTATCTTCCTTCACAAGCTCCTGTCCCCACTGGGTCATCAGGGCTGTTTCCCTTGAGAGAAGTGCCTACCCCACCCAGCGGGACAACCAGGATGTGTGTTCTGCTCTCTCTTTCAGATCTCATCCACATTAAAGAGAAACTGGGGAGATACTCAGAAGACCCCACTAGGTTTACTGAGGGTTTTAGGGACATATCCCTACCATTTGAACTTTCTTGGAAGGATCTGCATATTCTTTTCTCTGCCTGTTGTACCGTTGAAGAGAAGGGGAGAATTTGGGAACATGCCCAAAAGTTTGGGAATCGTATGGCTAGCAATAATCCCATAAGATATCCCCCAGAACAGCTACTGTTCCCATGAGTGACCCCAGATGGGACTATCAAAAGAGTGAGGACAGGGGAAAGAGAGACCTTATGGTAATTTGCCTATTAGAAGGCCTAAAAACTGCATTTCAAAAACAAGTAAATTTCAAAAAATTAGGGAAATTACTCAGGGAGAAAAGGAAAACCCTGCCCTTTTTCAAAACTGGCTAGTAGAAGCTATTAAAAAGCATACAAATTTGGATCCTGACTCCATAGAAGGGGCAGCAATCCTTAGCATATATTTTATTAATCAGTTGCTGCCCCAGATATTTGGAGGAAACTGCAGAAATTGGCAATGGGACCCCAAACACCTCAGGCCCAGTTACTGGAGATGGCCTTTGGAGTGTTTAACAACAAAGACCTCATTGCAGCAGAGGAAAGAGAACAAAGGAGAAGGGCCAGGGCCAGGGAGCATGCTCAAATCTTGGCTGCTGCCTTGGCCCGGAAAAGACCCAGGGAGCACCCCTCCAGGGCACCCCCTTGGAGGAAGGCTGGCTACTCAGGCAGTGGGGAAACCTGCTTTTGTTGCCACAAGAAGGGTCACTGGTCCAAGGAGTGCCCCTCCAGGGCACCCCCCCAGAGGGAGCCCCAGGAACTAACCCCTGTGGAACCGTGCCCATGTGACCGGAAGGGACATTGGAGGAAGGATTGTCCCTCAGGAAGGAAAAGTGATGGAGCTGCCCCCCAGTACCCTGTCCTCCAGTATTCTCAAGACTTGGAAAGATGGGAAAGTCTAGGTGCTGGCAGTGCTCCCACTTTCTCTACCTCTCTCACCAAGCCCCGGGCAAAAACGAAGGCTGAAATTAAGGTTACCCACTTTAACATGGCTAAGATCTCTGCTTTAACCAGTCATTCTGGCCCTATCCGTCCCCTGACCCCTCGGGTCATAGACATTGAAGGGGAAACTAAGGAATGTCTCCAGACATACCCCCTCCTCAGCCTGCTTGAGGATCTGTTGTTTAAACACTCCTTCCTTATGCCCTCCTCTGACCCTGTCCCCTTGTTGAGAAGGGACCTGATAGTGAAATTGGGGAGCCAATTTTCTCTAGTTAAACCTCCCATCTCCCTTTTGCCTCTGTTCACTAGTCTTCCCCGGTTTGCTTGGGAGGGAGGGAGACAGTCAGGCCAAATATTTGGGACACTGGAATTCCAGAGAGAGCTACTTCTGCCACCCCAGCTGTTGTTAGCCTCTCAAACCCTAAAGTGCTCCCCCATTTCAGCCACTATCTGATTAAGCTTGAGACCTGGGAAGGACTACAACTTTTAATTGAAAAATTGGTCAAGTATAAAATTCTTGTCCTTTGTTTATATCCATGCAAACTGCAATCCTTCCCGCAAAAAGGCCTAATGGAGAATATTCACAATTTATTTTTGCTTTTGAATGTACTTTTCCTGGGGAATCAAGTCCATATCAGCTAACATGGACAGTCTTGCCCCAAAGCTTTCGAGATAACCCTCATTTATTTGGCCAGACTTTGGGAAGGAATTTAAGGCACCTGAAACTAGCAGACAGTATATGCATGATATTCTTATTTGTATCCCCACCCAGAAGGCTTCTTTGGCTGCTGCCATAGAAACCCTTAATTTCTTAGGCATTCCAGGCTATTGGGTCTCTTGGAACAAAGTCCAGACGCAATGCCAGTCCATAAGGTATCTGGGCCATGAACTCACACCCACCTCTCTCTCCTTAACCTCTGAGAGAAAAAGGACAATCCTGTCTATCCCTGTTCCAGCCACTAAGAAACAAGTTGGAGTGTTTTTAGGCATGACTGGATTTTGTAGACTCTGGATTCCTAATTTTGGTTTTATTGCTAAACCCCTTTATTACCCTACTCAGGGGATTGACTCAGACCAGGCTAAAGTTTTTGAGAATCTGAAAACTAATTTGATCACCACCCCATCACTAGACTTACCCAATCTGGGAAAACCTTTCACTCTGTATGTTGATGAAAGGAGAAGACAGGCTTTGGGAGTCTTAAGCCATTCCTTAGGACCTGACCCCAGGCCAGTTGATGTTTTTATTTATTCAAAATATGTTTTTCTTCTTCTACATATCCATGGAGCAATCAGGAAAGAAAGAGGATATCTGACAGGAAAAAACTATGCTATCAAACATGCCCTTCTATGTTTTGGCCTTGCCATAGTCATCTTTAATTCTCTCCAGAGAAATTATCTTTTGTGCCAGGGAAATTGTCTTTTCATTATACTCTTTTTATACCTGTGGACCCTTGGAGGATCTCAAGCTACTGTTTAGAAAGGCCTCACCCTCCTCCAGCATACAGGTGGATAAAGAGAAGTGAATCTGTACTTGTCCTTCTCATTTTCACTTTAATCCCCCTCAGGGAAATTAATTTCCCACTATTTCTTTCTCTTGTGAAACTTTCCTTTTAAACTGACATGATAGTGTTAATCCTTTTCCTCCTGCTCCCCAATACTTCAAATACATTTGGCCTCTGGAAATGGGAAGATAACTCTTTGGTCAAACTGGGAAACTCATTAGGTAGGGGGGGAGTTGAAGATTGCAGGGTGTGTCACTCACACCCACAAGGCAACACTCACCTCCCACCACGGGCTGTTTTTGCAAAAGCTCCCCTCCCCAATATGACTTCTTCAGAAGTCTGTGCCACCTCTTTTATCCTTACTTCCTCCTATCCTTATTCCTCTATTAGTTATAATCGTTTTGTGCTTATTTGATCCTTGTCTGCTTAACATCTTGGCCAGATTTGTCTCCTCCAGGGAGCCATTAACTTCCAGATGACAGCCCAGGCTATATACAAACCTCCAACTGAATCCAAGGTCTCCAGCCCACTGGACCTGGCACCACCCAGATTCTGAAGTCTGACCCCTTGAACAGGACCCATCAAGGCAGGGACAGCTCTACGCCCCTTGCCAGCAGGAAGAAGTTTCAGAAACTGAGACCTTCACCCCTTACCCCAAAAGAATTTGGGTTCAATCTGTTTGAGGGGAGAATGATGGGGTTCAGACTCTGGGAACTTCCTTGAGCTCCCCTCGAATCTCCTAACTTAAACTGACTTTTCATACTCAAACTGAGCTCTCCCTGTATCCCCTCACAGAATCTGGCCTTTCATACTCAAATCTGTGACCATTGTCGATTATCTCTTGATTGCCCTACCTGCTTCCCACCTAGGCGGCCCCTTGTCTGATGTTTGTTGATTACCTCCAGGTGTTTCCAGCCTTTGATCCTCCTTGGAGGCCCTTCCTGAACTTCTTCCCCCATCACTCTAGACTACCAGACCCCCCCTCCATCCCTCCTATAGTCTTTTCTGTATTTAAGTCCCACTTTGCCTCCATTAAGGGGCTCAGATTCAATCCAGCTCAGACTCTGTCTAGCTGGGATTCTACCTGGCCCACTTGTGAATACAAGCGTTACAAATGCCTAGGCTCCTTAAGAGGCAACCCAATCCTTAATAAACTTTGTTTTCTTTGGCTTTAAGAAGGCTTGAGTCGAATTCATTCGAGCATGACCCGGACTGTCGGTATTTTGGGGTCCCCTTCACCCCATAAACCTCATCACAACCATTACCTATTGGTTTTTCACCTCTTCCTCTACCTTTGCTTACAGAGTTTTACTCTTTGTTCACACCACTATCTCCAGTCCCTTAACCCCTCAATTCTCTTCTAGGCCACAACTGCTAAACTAGTCACTCTCTTCTCCCCACCCCCCTCAATCTAGATCACTTGTTGAAATAGTTCAATTCTATACCATCTACCACTCTTGAATCCTTAGACCTCCTATGATGCTGATTATGTGCTACCCAAGTCTCAGCCTTGGAATATTTACACAAAGGATTGCCTTACCTCCTCCACATATGCTACTTAATGAAGGTGGAAAAAATCAGGCATCTGTTCTGACTCAGACAAGAAGTTACACCTCAATGCAGCCTTCTCTGCTGCTAGGCAATCCAATCATGGCTCCTATTAAATCGCTATTCCACCCTTCATGGCAGGTCTTCCCAACCTTTTCATTTCTCCTCAAACCTCTCAAGGCACCCCCTTCTACCACCCTCTTCCTCATCTCTGATCATTCAGATTTCTTCTGCTGCTATCTCCTCCGTTACTCTTCTCACATGATTATATGACTTTACTCCTTAATAAGATTAACTCTTGACCTGTTCTAGCAATGGCATTCCATCCCATGTCCTCTGACAGACTGGCTTGTCATCTCTATTCTATCACTTATTTGCAATCTCTCCCTATTTCCTGACTAATAACAAGCCCATGTTTCCCCCATCCTCAAAAAACTCTCTCTTGACCTTTTTATCTCTACTAGCTATTGTCTATTTCTCCTCTGAATTTTGTAGCTAATCTTCTTGAAAAGGACCTCTACCTACAATAAGTATCTCTGCTTTCTATCCTCTCTTTGTGTCCTTAAGCCCTTACACTTTGACTTTCAAATTTAGCATTCCACTGAAACTGTTCTCTCTAAAAGTATCAATGATCTCTTAATTGAAAAATTCAATGGTTTTTCCTTTTTCCTATCTTATTCTCCTTCACTTCTCGGCAGCCTTTGATATTGGCAGTTTCACCCTATTCTGGAAACACACTGAAATGAAGGAAACTTAGTGTGTATTTGGGCCTGGTCTAGGAATGATTCTGGTTCGATAAAAAGGAATTGAATGCCTTACAATCAGTTATTCCAAGGATAAGCCATGGTTATGCATTAAGCAATACCCTCTGTCTAAAGTTCAAATGGAAGGAATATAGGCAGTAATTGAATATTTAGAGAAAGGAAGTCTTACCAAAAAGAGTCAGTGCCCCAACAGTACTTGATTTTACTAGTAAGAAGGAAAATTAGATAAAGTTAACCTGTGTATCAGGTTTATCCAAATTTAAGGATTCCTGTGATTCACCTACTATCTTTCCTAGACATCAGCAGGAAAATTTAAAGTTGTTTATTACACCAAAGGGTGCACTTTAATTAAATACCTTCCCAGTCTTCGACCTGTGATTAGGTTCCCAATAATTTTGGCTCTGGAATTCTCTACACTTGAGACTCAAACAATCTTCCAGGCTCATGAAGGAATTGCTGATTTGTGCCTCATAAAAAGATAAGAGTATAGATGAATTTGTTTGTATACCATACATTGTTACATATGTATTACCTATATTGAATTGCTTGTTTGCAAAAGAATATACGTATTTGCACAGTAGCACATGGAACTTCCCTATGTCAATTTAGGGAACGGGGATATTGCAAACAAATGGGAAAACACAGAAATGGTTAATAAATGCTATATAGACCATAACGTTTTTTCTGATGATAATTACGACTTTATTAGAAGCATCACACACAGTCATTAAATTATGTCTTCTCAAACATAAGCATAGAGCCAGATCCAGATGATTCAATTACTTAGAGAAGAACCAACCAGATATCATTTGAGCTACAACACAGCCTTCTGCACTAGGGCAGTAGGGTGTGGCATTATCAACAATAAGCTGTTTGTAACTAAGAGAGGAACCTCTCTATATCACAGGTTCTCTTTCATCCTCCAAGCAATGCCACAGGATCCAATATTTCAGCTCCTAATGAATATTTCTGCTTAGTTTCTATAGCAAATACAAAAGGTGAACTCATTCAGAGATGAATGGGCATTTCATCTGTTGCCCTACAAGTACACTTTTGAGGGGGCACTTAGAACAATGGTAAATTGAACATACAATTTTGTGGAGGTTAAAAGTCAGAAAATACTTGGGTACGAATGTGGTCTCACTAAGACTAGACAAACACAGCAATTACCACAAGGTGCACCCCAAAATGTGAGCTAAGAATGCAGAGAACCAGGCAACACACAAGCCAATGCCAGATGCCTGTTAAAGTGGAAACTCTGATTCCCAGGTCAATGAGCCTTCCCAAAGTCAGACAGTTAGTCAACAAGTATTATATGCCTTCTATGTTCCAGGCACTGTGCTAAGTGCTGGGGATACAAAAAAAGGCAAAAGACAGTCTCTGCTCTCAAGTAGCTCATAGTCTAATGGGGAACACAATATGCAAACAACTATGTACAAACAAGCTATATATAGGACAAACTGGAGATAAACTACACAGGAAAAGCACTAGTATTAAGGGGTTTGGGAAAGGTTTCACATAGAAGGTGGGATTTGAGGTGGAACTTGAAAGAAGTCAGGGATGCCAGTCAGTGGAAATGAAGAGGAAAGAATTCCAGGCATGGTGGATATCCACTGAAAATGCACAATCCAGAGAGATGGAGTTTCTTCTCCAGGAATCATCAAAGAGGCAAGAATCACCAGATCACAGAGTACATAGTGGGGGAGTAAAGGGAGGGACAAAGTTATAAAGGGCTTTGAATGTCAAATAGAGACTTTTCAATTTGTTCCTGAAAGTTATTGGAAGTCACTGGACTTGACTAATGATGAAAATATCTCTTCCCACTATGCAATTTACATTAAATTTGCCAGAGTCCCAAGGATGGATTGTTGTTTTTTTCTGACGGGAAGGACTCATTTAAGTATTTGGAGATGAATTTTCTTCAAGATGTCTTCCAATCTTTTTAATGTTTCTGGTTGCCATTTCAGTTAGAAGGGAGCAAGTTCTGTCTTCAATAGCTTATGAGAAATAATGTGAATGTCAGGTTCAGTCATCACCTTGTGTAGGTGGTACAGTGGAAAACTGTTTAACTCCAGCATCTCTGGTGACAGCAAAATGGAGACAGACATGAAAGCACTGAGAGATATGCTTTGGATTGTCACTAGAACAACTTTTACATTTCTACAAGGCTCTGTTTGAATAATAAAAAGCAAAAAAAAAAAAAAAACTCCCAAGGAATTAGACAGGTTAGCAGATAGCAAGCAGTTCATCCCACTCAACTCTAAGCAAACTAGTTTCTTCTCAAATTCTTTTATTTTTCTCTAAATGGTGCCTACACGTATGTATTTTAATGACTGCTTTGATTCCTTTCCACTCCAATAGCTTTTTCAAGCCCAGCTCTGCAGGCATCCTTGAAGTCAACAGTCTTACTCAATTCCCTTTGCCTTTCAGTTCCAGTTTGACTCATTGAAGATAGCTAGGATCAGGGTAACCAAAGTTTTCTGCTGCATGGAATTGCAGTTTTGTGGTGAATATCATTCCAATTGATCACATCCTTGACTCCTAATGTCTGAGACTGTCCTACTGTGAAAATCAGCCTTTGGTCAAAAGCTCTTCTGAGGAGATTCAAAACCTGCCATCCTTCTTCATTATTTGACAAGTATGCCACCTGTCTTGTTCTTTCATAGCGTTTTCCTGGGTTGGGATGATCTTGGGTCTGTATGCTGCCACACATGTCATAATGAATCACAATAGTGTCACATGAATTACGACCTGGAATGAAGAAGTTCTGTAAGAGGTTGTCATCTTTCATGATAAGATAGGAGGTTGGGCACACTGGTATTTTTTTAATGGCCTCTCTGATAGAATGGCCAGAGAACTCATGCTTGCACTTTGGGAGGACTTCTTTATGGTGAATGATTTCCAGATAGATGGTACATTCCTCCTCCTCCTCCTCCTTCTCCTCTTTTCCTAAGTCCCCATAGCTAGTCAGTCTCTTGGAGGGAGGTAAAGCCATCTTGAAATCATCACCATATTTGTCCAAGCGGCATTTGGGTTCTCTATTCTAATTCTCTCCAAGGGAGAGAGTTGGCTCATCTTTCTGCTGAACAGGACTTTGTTCTTCTTTCTGCTGAACAGGACTTTGTTCTTCTTTCTGCTGAACAGGACTTTGTTCTTCTTTCTGCTGAACAGGACTTTCAATACTGAAGTATTTCTTGACATATTTCATTGCTTTTTCAATGTACTTGGGCAAGCCAGTCAGTGTCAGCTCTCGTTCATTCCACTCTACAATCACATGGGGGTGTTTTTTCTCCAGGTTTTCAAAGAAGGTCTTCTCAAGCCAACACTTCCTCTTCAGGTCTATCGGTTTCAGGATCGCTACCTCTGTGACAATCTGAGGTAAGAGCATCTGAAAGATATCATTGAAATCTTCATAAGCATGTGCAGAGAGGTCCAAATCTTTGTCTTTTGGTTTAAAGAGAATGAGGGTCTTCTTGGTTTTGGGTTTGTGCACCAATTCCATTACAGTGTAGTATGTTTTCTCTATTTCTCGGATTTCTTGGCCCAGCATACGCCAGTGAGCAGTATCAACCTCAATTCCAGTGTTTGCCTTTTCAGAAGCACCAGGATTTTTGTTGTAGTTTTGTTCGATGAATTTTTGAGCTTCTAAAACTTCCTTTTGGTCTCCCCAGAGGACTAAGTCTTTATCGTCAGCTTTAATGTGGAGGTTTTGGAACATATCACTCAGGGTTTTTTGCATGTCAAGGACCAGCTTGTTCTCTGAGAAAGAAACATCCCTCTGGCTCATATTCTGGATTTCCCTCTGAAAGGTTCTGGTAAAGGCTTCTTTAGCTGCTTCTTTGTCCCATACTCTATTTGTCTCGAAGTCTAAGCTCACATTGCCTGAAGGATAAACCAAAGCACTTTTGATACGTACTTCATGCTCAACTTCTATTCTGTCCAGAGTTTCAGCAAAGAAATATTTGAAATACTCATACAAATGCGCAGGGACTGACAAGAGGTCCAGGTCTTCATCTGCTCTCTTTGGGTCTGAGTAAAGAACAAGACTGTTGCATTCATTTGGCATAGGTTCTTCAACTTCACTTGCTGATGCTGAGTAGGAATAATCCTCTTTCCGGTCATGTCCCAGCATGGTGTCACTTAAGTACCGATAAATTTTTTCAATATCCTCGAACTCACCAATCACTCTCTCGGGTCCATCGTGGCCTCCCTCTATTTTGATATCTGGGCAGAGGGTAAAAATGACCTCTTTCTGGTCTCTGGAAAGCTTGAAGGTCAGCTGGGCCTCAACATGGAGAAATATCTTTTGAAGGAAGAAATTCGAGGGGATAAGAGCACGTATTTCACCTGGGGGCCTCTCAACTGGAATTTCCTTTGGGATAGCCACAGCACGAGAGGAAATCTGTTTTATCTCCAAAATGTTGCTCTTGGGCTCTTCTGGGACTTTCTCTTCTTTTTCTTCTTCTGTTTCTAGGAAGACCTTCACATGTAATGTATCACTGACTGCCACAGAGTGATTTTTCTTTGCTATCACAGCATCCTTGGCTTGTTTTCTATTAAAGTCTATCCAGAAAGAGCCACTAGTGGGACCAACTCTGACCTTGCACTTGCCCCCTCCAGACTTCGAGGTGTTCTGGAAATACTTTTGCAGCTTCTTCTCTATTCCAAGGGAGGTCTCAGATACCCGGACTAGCAGCGAGTAGGGTGGGCCCTGGGCAGTGTTGTCGGTGGCCATGACAGCAGGGAAGGGATTCGTAAGTTAAAGAGCTGGGGTGGCAATGTTTCTTTGCTGGGCTCTGGATGAGGAAACTGGGTAGCAGAGAGGGGAGACAAAAAAATAATAGCGCTGTCAGCTCCCTACCTCCACCTTTCTGCCCAGACCATAACTTAATAAATATAGTAACTAATTCAGATAACACAAATATAACACAGAGAACTAAATGGCAACTTAACAATGAAATCCTAACAATGAGAATTTCAAAGATTAAATTTAAAAAAAAAAACAAGTAATTACTTGAAAAAATGGGAAGGAGAAAAATGAGGAGGATAATTATAATGATAAAGAAGAAACATCATACAACAATTTCCAGGATGCAGATAAAGCAGTCCTAAAGATGGAAATATAGATATATATACATACACATACATATGTATACACATATATCCTTACAAACACATATTAATAACATAGAAAACAAGAGAAATAATGAAATGAATATTCATTGAAAAGATTAAAAATATAACAAATTATCAAGCTTAAAATAAGCACAAAGATATTAAAAATAGTGGAGAAACAGGTAAATTGCAAACAAAAATACTCTAAAGAAATGACATCTAAAATTAAGCCTGGTTCTTTGCAAAGAAATTAATAAACTTTTAGCTAATTGGATTAAAAAAGGGTAGAAAATCAAATCAATGAAATAGCTAATGAACTATAAAATATCAACAGAACCAGAAGAAAATAACCAGCATATTATATACAGTGTTAACCAAAAACAGTATCACAAGTCCATGAGACATGCATTGCAACTGAAATTATTACAAGAGAAAGGCAAATACATGTGGGGACTCCCCATACCAAGAAGCTGAGGAGTGCAGGGAAAACCTTGATATTTAAGTTACAGGGGAAAAGGGATGCAATATGGTAGGGGAAAAGGATTAATTGCCTCCCAAGAGGGAGGAGAAATTATGAATAAGAAAAAATATGAATAACAAAAGCAGCATTCCTTTCCCTTGGAAACTGCTGGATCATATGATCATCTACAGAAGCTGTTTCTCAGTCTGATGCACACTGATTGGCACCTGTCTTGACTTGAAAGAACACACAGGGGAGTCAAACTTGGGTGCAAACAACAAATTATGACAGCGTGGGGTGGGTGGGGACTCTGTCCTAGACATAGTCAAGACCTCTTTAATACTCCAGGTCCAGTGTTTCAGCAAAATATGGAAACTCAAAAACCAGCTCAGGGGACCCATTAACATTCACTCCTCACCCCTTCTTGGTGAAAGGCAACCCTTGGGTATGCCAATGACCATAGAGGGTGCATTTGGCAAAACATTCCCGTGAATACTACCGAGGAAAGGTCTCTGGAGGTAAAAAGAAATAAACACTTCACAAGGATAAAGGTCAACAGACAGAAAGCTAACAAGACCTTGGACACTTTTACATCCTATGGCTAATCCAGGAGAGTTCCAGTTACAAAGAGAGACCAGAACCAAAACCATAAATAAAGCATATAGTAAGAATGTTCAAAATCAGAATTAACCCAGAGGGGGAAATCATACATCAAGAAAACTGAGAGAACTTAGTATACAGATACAGAAAATAAAAGCCAAATGGGTAACAAGAATTGACATCAATATTAACAAACATTAAGTCTTGCTGCAATAATCCTTCCCAATATCCATTCAATCAACTCATTTCATCTTGGATCTCAGACATCCCATGCAGTCATCCTATCCCTGGCACATCTCTTTTTGGGGCAGTCTAGAAAACGGTATGACTTCAGTGGATTTCCTTTCTGGTTCCAAGTCACTTGTAAAGACTCCTTAGATATTTCTGCTCGAATCTACTACAAAATGGGTCTCAATTATGCCAAAGAGATCATACAAATGGAAAAAGGAACCACATGTATAAAAATATTTATAGCAGCTCTTTTTGTGGTGGCAAAGAATTGGAACTTGAAAGGATGGCAATCAGTTGGGGAATGGCTGAAAAAGTTGTGGTATATGAATGTAAGGGAATATTATTGTTGCATAAGAAATGATGAGCAGGCAGACTTCAGAAAAACTTGAAAGACTTCTAAGAACTGATGGTGAGTGAAGTGAGCAGAACCAGGAGAGCACTGTACACTATAGCAACCACATTGTGTGATGACTAACTTTGATAGACTTATCTCTTCTTACAATGCAAGGATCTAAGACAACTCCAAAGGACTTAATGACAGAAAATGCTGTCCACATCCAGAGAAAGAACTGTGGAATCTGAATTCAGATTGAAGCATATTATTTGCTATCTTTCTCTTTTTCTTTTGTTAGTTTCTTATTTCTCTTGGTTTCTCACACTGGTTCTAATTCTTCTTTACAACATGACTAATGTGAATAAACGTTTAATATGTATTATATAGAGCCTATATTAGATTGCATGAAGTCTTAGGGTGTGGGGAGGAGAGAGATGGGGAGAACATGTGGAACTCAAAATCTCCTGGAAGTGAATGTTGAAAATTAAAAATTAAAAAAAACCATCTCAATACAAGATTCCCATCCTAGTCACCAAGTTTACTTCTCTAACAACTAGTACATGTGGTGAAAACCAGCTGGACCCTTGTACATCTGATCTAATCAATAACAGAGCTGTAAAGGGAACATCAAATTAGGAGCCCCATAGTTCAGCTGAAATTTCAGGAATTTGGGTTATAAATATCTCATTTTGTTTCTATCTTATCTAAACTCTGTGCCTGACATAAACATTGTTAACAACAAGCTAAAGGGTTACTGTTCCATTGACATGTATAAGACATTTAAATACAAACTAAATATTTCAAATATCAATGAAAGCAGAACTTTAAAACCTTCCAAATTACCCACATATATTCATTTTATCTTGTTGTTTTCTCAACACTTTTACCATTTTTTTTACTTTGCAATTTTTATTTTAACTAGTTATTTTGGAATTCCAAAATTAAATAGTACTTAATTTAATTTAATTCCAATTCAACTGAATTCAATTATTCAGTTCACTCCTTAAGAGGAGCAGACATGGATAAGGATCTATTCCTTACATTAAAACACCCATTACAGAACACTTTTTACAAAATGATGTATAATATACCAAGGAAGGTGCATAAAAATTACCAAGTTAACTACAATTGTAGCAAAAGACTTGGGATGGGACATGTAGATATACTTAAGTAATCAAGTTCAAAACATATCAAAGAAATGGTTTATAATAAAATATACTTAAGTCACAGGAAACAACAGGCATCATTCCCACATTAAATAAGAATATTAAATAAAACTGACTTTCCATTTTGTGTAATACAAATTACCCATAAGTCATTTTCCTATAAGAGAATTGATTGCAATAAAATTTATTTCTTCAAACCAAACTGAAGATGTTTCTGATTTTGTTTTAATTATCAATAGACTAGCACCAGCTTGGCCCCAGAAACTGGCATCAACACCCAATTATTCTCACATTGTTTGGAAATGTTTAAGGAGCTTATTTTATACAGATATGTATCTATATCTATATATCTATATACACACATATACATATATACGTACACAATATGTATTATGTATGTACATATGTAAACAGGCACAGATGACTAGACCAAATACTCACTAAGTTGTTACAGAAAAGACATAATTCTTGACTGAATAGCACATATCTTAGATACACATATTTTATTACAGTAGCTCAGATGTGTTCAGCCTTAGTCTGTGGGATAATGATTTAACATGGTGTTTGTATCTTTGCTTCTCAAGCTTCTTTTACTGTCATCTGATTATTCCCATAGCATTCAGAAAGAATGAGTTGTCCCAGGGACTTAATCCTAAATATGACTATGTAAGTATTAGCAGGCACAGGGCAAGCCCAGGTACTTAGGTACATAGTTCTTTGGGATATATAATGACTAAAGTCCAGGGGTTGAAAACCTATAGCGTCAAGGCCACATGTAGCCTTCTGGGTTCTAGGGTGTGGCCTTTTGACTGAGTCCAAGTTCTACAGAAAAAACACTTTTGTTCAGGGGATTTGTTCTGTGAAGTTTGGATTCAGTCAAAGGGCCACTTAAGGACCTAGAGGGCCACATGTGGCCTTGAGGCCACAGGTTCCCCACCCCTGGACTACACATTTAGTCTGAAAACAGTAAGATCTTACATACTTGTGTTGTGCTTCTATCTTCTACTGACCACTTGCTCTGATTATAGAAATTTGTTATAAAAGGAAAAAGTAGGGACATGGTTCTAACAGCATCAAAACTGGTCCTTAATGACACAGCACATATATGGCAGAATAAAGCATTCTTAGCTCTGTTTGACTCCAGGTATGAGCCAAAGCTGACAACCAATCATGCATAAACAATTCAACCTCATAGCCAGACTGAGATATAGCCAGGTGGGAAATATTTCTGTTGAAAATGAAGTAATATAATGGGGAACCTGAACTGAAGGATCCTACCTTATGCTATGCTAAGCTTCTTCTCTTTGCTTTTTCCCAGATACAGACCTTCACCTCTAAGACTTCAAAATCACATTCCCTCCCATTTTTCTTGAATACTAGATTACTGACTTAATGATCCATCAGACAATTATGTCTGAATTCAAAACTCAAAACAATATCAGTTACAGTCCCAAGAACTTTTACCACAAATAGCAAGTTTCACTAATCACAGTTTAGGGCTAGATTTTTTACACTCATGTAATTGCAACACGCAATAAAAAGTTAACCAAGACTCACGCATATATGAGAGATTTCACTTAACATTCTTCATTTGTTATTTTTTTCTTCTCCTTCCTGGAGAAAGGATCAATATATTAGAAATCACTTGTATATTATATATAAACTTGTAAATTCTCAGTTAGCAAACTTCATTGTTTAGCAACTCCAGAATCCACAGCAAGCCTTTTTCCCAGGGCTGATGACCTTGTCCACACAGATGGTTTCCAAGAATATGACAAGTTTACAAAAATAAGGGGAATCTACCAGGTCTTTTCTTTGTACCTTTTCTAACAAATAATCAATTACCAATTTTTCCTTTTAAAATATCGACATAAATACTTGAAAGATTTTAACAATATGACTATAATCCCAAAAAACTTAGTTGACAATCTTATAATTTTCATAAGTCATAGTCAAGTAGTTTTATCTGTAACTCCTCTTGACTCTAGATAAAGATGGAAATTTCCAGAGTCCTAATCTGCATTTACAAACATTATAAAAGAGGATTAGTAGGACCAATAAAATAAGATAACATTTTCAAACATTTCCATCTTCTTTTCGTTGTTCAGGTCATACCCTAATAACATTAAAGTTACGAAAAGTTGTTGTTCTAATGACATAATTGATTCTATAGGTTACAAATTTCGCAGTATAAGAAAATTTAGCAACATAACAATGCCATAAATAATAGAATGTATTTGAGACTTGAAACAAACCCATTAACACTCAGGTGACTTCAATTCAGTTGAATGCATTTCCAAATTATCTTACATAGAAAATCATTTTATCACCATTGGCATTGTCTGCTGGTCACATACAAGTCATCAAGTATGAGGTGATTACCTCTAACTAAAGAAATAACAACAGTTAACATTCAAATAGTGCTTGCCCTATGCCAGGCACTGTGTTAAGTGCTTTACAATCAAGTGATCTTCATAATAACCATGCTAGGTGAATTCTATTATCATCCCCTCACATATTAGTAGACTAAGGTAAACAAACATTAGGGCACTTACTAAAGATCATCCAGTTAACAAAATTTCAGTTTTCCAATTTGTGAGAATGTCAAATAGTATAATAAATTCTGATGTATCATAAACCTTGTATTAGGAAAGAAATATAATATGGCATAATTATAATATGAATTGAGATTTATTACCATCTCAAAAGTAGATCCAGGTATGATTGAATTTATTCTGGTCTTATATTAAGTGAAATGTTTCTTTCCTAAGATGAGGTTTATGATACATCTTTCTCTATAAACTTCCATATCAAATAGCAATTCTTTACTACTATAGTTCCTAATAAGATAAACATATGAAGTTTCACACAACCTTTTCAGCTAAACAAAGCCAAGACTTTTTCAAACCTTTCTGTCAACATACTCAAACCTTTCCGACATGCCTAAATCTTCCAAAGCTGGCACAAAGGCACCCAGTTTTTCAGTCATCTTTCAGTTGTTGAAATCTTTATGACCCTATTTTTGGTTTTCTTGGCAAAGATAATAGAGTGGTTTGCCATTTCCTTCTCCATCTCACTTTACAGGTAAGGAAACTGAGGCAAACAGGATTAAGTGACTTGCCCACAGTCACACAGCTAATAAGTGCCTAAAGTGGGATTTGAAATCAGGTCTTCTTAACTTCAGGCTTGGCACTCTATCTACTGCACCACCTAGCTACCCGCTTCAGAGTTATAAAAGAAGATAAAATCATTACCATTCAAGGCACAGATCAACCACAGTGTGAATAATTATTTTCCCAATTCACTAATCAAAAGCCAACAGAAAAATTTTAAAAATTTATTTTAACATTGAGGTATTCGGTATGGCAGTCTTATGACTTATATGACTTAATTCTGAGAGAAAGCATTCACAATTTTTTATTTTTGTAGGTTCTAACCATTTTTCCACAATACCAAATTTTAAGGGTTGTTTTTCATTAAGGTCTATTTACTTACAAAAAGGTCAAATATCACAATTGCCCAAAGTGAAAAAAAAAAATCTCAATTTAAATAAGAATGTATTCTAATTCTGTTTATGACTAATATAATAAAATCCAACCTGGAGTTATTGTCATAAATAGAATCCTTGAGAATTCTCAATTTTTACAAGGGCCATCCATTGCCAGAACTTCAAATTATAGACCCCATTACCTTCAGTAAGTCTATTGCAAAAGATTGACTTGGCAGTCCTGCTTTTTCCAATTCTATTTTTTGGATAGATTCTAAGTTCTTCTGCGATATGGAAATTTCAAAAAAAAAATGACCTCTATTACACAGTAATGAAATTGTTAATGTATATGCCACACATAAAGATTAGAATATATTCTCCTACTTGTCCTTGAATGACAGAATTTTTGTATTATTCTACAATGATTCCATGATGCTGGTGGGCAATGAAAAGTCGGAATTACTGAGTCCTCCATGAAATGAGGAAATGGAAGGAATTTTTTTGACCTACCAAGGAGGTCATCAATCATAAAAGAGAAGTAACAGAGTCATAAGACTGGAATGGGGAAAACTGAGTAGCTGAATCAAAATTCAAGATGGTGAGATCTCTGATGGCTAAAATAACCCATAGGAAAAATGATGGAGATTCTTGGAGAGGAAGACAAGCAGTAGAGGTTATAGGAAATAAGAAGGTGGGAATTCTGAGTCCTTTGGCAGGAGTTGTTTTTCTCTACCCTGCAGCCCCTTAGTTCTGATTAGCACCCAGGAAAGAATGGGACAACCTTGGGCATTTGGGAACTGTTGAAGACCAAATCTCTGCGATGATGAGATTTCTGGAGATGAGGATATCTGCAAAGAAGAATGATATTCCTAATATGGAACCCAAGCAGAGAAACTGGTGGTACAGCAAGAGTGAGAAATTCAAAAATAGTAAAAGAAAACTCTAGAAAACAAGGAAAACTATAGACCAATTTCCCTAATGAATATTGATGCAAAACTTGTAAGTCAAACATTAGCAAGATGAATATGACTATATATCACATAAAAATCATCGAGTAAAATAAGGACATATTTAATCCAGGAATTGACGTGAGGGATTGATACCAGGTGGGAGTCATGTCAAAGTGGGTTCAATATTAGGATTGTGTTCATCCTTCATTGCCAATGAAGGCCATACCATCAGAGAAATGATGACATGACTTACACTTGACTTTGTTTTGAGTGAGGTTGCGCAGGTCACCAGCCTCATTTCTTCTCCAGAGCCATCTGAATCCAGTGACCAGATATTTATCAGGATGACTGGAGATGACCCAGGATGCACTGGGAGACCTTGGGTCCTTTAGACCAAAGTCTTTGCAGGTACTCACTTAGGGTGAGGCAATGCCCTCCACTGAATAGGCCTGTTTAAGAAGTAGCCTAGGCATGGCCCCTTTAATGAAGCCAAGAAAAAGAAAGTCATCAGACTGGGAGGAAACTATAATCAGAATTGACTGTATCAACAATAATCACATGATTATTTAATACATTCAGAGAAAACTTTGGATATTTGTTCCTATTAAAAACAGCAGAAAGCATAGGAAGAAATGGATCTTCTCTTAAATTCATAAGTAATATCTAATTCCTGTCTATTTAAAAGGCGGCTAGAGTAAACATTATCTGTAATGAAGATAAGCTAGAAGAAGCCTTCCCAATAAGATCAAGACTGAAGTAAGGATGTCCTTTATCACCATTATTGCTCAATACTGTATCAGAAATGTTATCTAGAGCAATAAGGCAGGACAAAGAAATTGAAGGAATTAAGCATCAGGCATTGAGGAAGCAAAACACCATAAAACAGTCTATAACTATTCACTTACAGAGAATCAACTCCTAAACCAGTGGAAACAATTAAGAAGTTCAGTAAAGTTCAATGGTATAAAGTAAACCCACAGAAATCATCATTTCTCCATATTACCAACAAAAGACAGCGAGAAAGAAAGAGAAAGAAGAAGACATGGGGATCTACCTGCCAAGATATGCACAGGAACTATAGGAATACAATTACAAAACCCTCTTCACAGAAATACAGATCTAAGCAATTGAGGTAATATTAATTGTTCCTGAGTATGCCAGGACGCTATAATGACAAAACTACCTAAATCAAATTATAACAAAACTACCTAATTTAAATTATTTCCTCTTTGTCACACCAATCAAACTACCAAAAAGTTTCCTTGCAGAGCTAGAAAAAATAATAACCAACTTCATATGGAGGAATAAAAGCTGGAGAAGATCAAGGGAATCAATGAAAAAAATGTCAGTGATGGAGGCCAGCAGTAACAGACCTCAAACTATATTACAAAGCTATATTCATTAGATTAATTTGGTACTGGATTCAAAATACATGCAGTTGATCAATGGAATAGGTGAGGTACACAAATTATACAGAATACACAGAAGTAAATGAGTACAATAACCTAGTATTTGATCAACCCACAAATCCTGGCTGTTGGGTCATGAGTTTAACATTTGATCAAAACTGCTGGGAAAACTGTCAAGCAAGTAGCCTGGCAGAAACTAGGCATAGAGCAAACTCTCACACTCAACACCAAGTTGAGCTAAACTATATTTTTCTTCTATGGCAATTTGTGTCTCTCCTGTGGAGAACAGGCACCATTAAATCAGCTACATCTTCCCAAGTACTTTGGAAATGTTAAATATGTCTTGAAAGTGATCTATCACTACCCTTGAGCCCTAACCAAATCTAAGATTGTTACTTCTCTAAGTGGATAAATCCAAGGGACTAAAAGGCTGGTGTTACCTAATAGGAACTACATCATTAGATCACATGATAAAAAGGCACAAAAACACACTAAAGAGAAGCACTTTAAAAAGCAGAATTGCAGAAACTGAAAAAGACATGCAAAATTCACAGAAGTAAACAACTTAAAAAGTAGTATTGATCAAATGATTCCATGAGATATCAGGGAACAATAAAAGCAGATCAAAAAAGTGAAAAAAATAGAAGAAAATGTTAAATATTTCTTTTAAAAAAACAACTGACCTCAAAAATAGATTGAGGAGAGATAATTTACAAATTACTGGACTACCTGAAAGCCTTGATATCCTAGAACCAGAGGGTAAAAGAGAAATAAAAAGAATCCACTGTTCCCTCCGGAAAGAGATCCTAAAATGAATGCTCCCAGGAATATTATAGCCAAATTCAAGAGTTCCCAGATCAAGGAGAAAATACTGCACACAGAAAGAAACAATTCAAATATTGTGTAGCTACAATTGGGATAACACAAGATTTAGGAGCTTCTACATTATAGGATAGGAAGGGCTTGGCTTGTGATATTACATAGTGCAAAAGAGCTAATGTGAAACCATGAAACAACTACTTGGCAAAAACAAAGTAGATTACTACCAACTGGGGAACAGCTAACAAATTCTGGTGATTAAGCAATGGAATACTACTGTGCGATAAGAAAGGATGAACATGAATGCAGAAAACTATAGAAAAATCTGTATGAACTGATGCAGAGTCAGGTAAGGACAGCCAAGAAAGCAATATACACAAAGATTTAAACAAGGTAAATGGAAAAAGCAACCATACATGCAAAAAATTAAATTTAATACAAGATTTTTTCTTACTTTACCATTTTCTTGCTTACCTTCATTCTGTCTATGCAGAAACTTCTCCATTTTATGTTATCTAAGGTATTTATGTTTTGTAATTGCCTCTATTCCTTGTTTGGTTATGAATACATCCCTTACCTGTTACCGTGAGAGGTATGATGATATGTTCTCTTCTAATGTTTTTATTGTATGATCTCTCCACATATTTAAATCCTGTATATACATACACATACATAGTACTGTGTATATGTGTGTGTTGCACAATTATAAAGAAGAAATATGTTGAATGAAGAGGCATTAGAATATGCTTATAATCCACCCCTTTGCAGAAGTGGGATGTCTAGAGGTATTGCATACTACATATATTTTCAAAATTTTTCAGTGTATTGATCAGTTGTATTCCTTGTTTTCTTCTTATTTTCTTTATTTTGCATTATTATCACCATTATTGAAGAAAGATATAAGAGGTTGGCACGCAAATGCTGTAAAGAGGTAAAAGTTTACAGATTACGACATTTTTTCTCTGGTCAGTAAATACATTATAAATTCTGGGTGGGGTGGGAAAGGAGTAAAAGATAATGAGAAAAATAAGACAGCACATCAAATTTGTGAGATGCAGACAAAGCAGTGCATAGGGGAAATTTGATAGCTCTATACACTTACATCAATAAACAAGAGAAGGAACAGATCAATGAATTGAGCATTCAACTAAAAACAAAAACAAATGAACAATCTCCAATTAAACACCAAAATAAAAATCCTAAAAAAAATCAAAGGAGAGATTAATAATAGTGAAATTAAAAAAAATCACTGACCTGATAAATAAAACTAGAAAGTGGTTTTATGAAAAAAACATAAAAAACAAATCATTGATTGATTCGATTAAAAAAAAAAGAAAACCAAATTACCAGAATCAAACAGGAAAAAGGTGAATATACCCCCAATGAAGATGAAATTAAAGCAATTACGGGGAGATATTTTGCCCAATTATGTGCCAAGGAAATTGACAACCTAAAATGAAATGGATGAAAATTTAAAAAAAATAAAAGTGCCCAGATTTACAGAAGTGTCAAGAGAACCCTTGAATAACTCCATCTTAGAAAAAGGAATTAAATGAACAACAAATTAGCTCCCTAAGAAAAATCTCTGGGACCAGATGAATTTACAAGTTACTTCTACCCAATATTTATCTGTTTAACAAAATAGATAAAGGAGTCCTACCAAATTCCTTTTATGACTCAAATATGGTTTTGATACTTAAACCAGGGGAAAACAAAAGCAGAGAAAGAAAACTATAGACTTATTTCTCTAATGAATACTGATGAAAAAATTTAAACAAAATATTTGCAAGGAGATTACAGCAATGCATCACAAAGATCATACAGTAAAACCAGGTGTTATTATACCAGAAATGTAGTGCTAATTTAATATTAGGACAACTGTAAGCAAAATTGACCATATTAATAAAAATACTGGAAAATTTTTGATTATATCAACAGGTACAGAAAAAATTTTTGACAAAATAAAACACCCAATCTTATTAAAAACACTAGAAAGTATAGAATAAGTGTAGCCTTGCTTAAAATGAATTATTTATCTAAAATTTAGAGCAAGCATTATCTCTAGTGGAGAAAAAGTAGAACCCCTCCCAAAAAAGATCAGGGGTGAAGCAATGATATCCATCATCACCATTAGCATGCAATATTGTACTAGAAATGCTAGCTGTAGCACTAAGACAAGAAAAAGAATTTGAATAAGAGTAGGCAATGAGAAAATAAAACTCATTCTTTGTAGAAGATATGATGGTATCTTGGGTAGATCCCCAGAAAGTTAACTCAAAAACTACTTGAAATAGTGAAAAACTTTAGCAAGGTTTTAGAATATAAAACAAAAACACATTAATTATCAGCATTTCTATATTTTACCACCACCCCCCAAATAGCATCAAGAGATAAAAAGAGAACCTCCATTTAAAGTAACAGTTCAATATAAAATATTTGAGATTCTATCTACAAGACAAATGTAGGACATATGAACACAATTATAAAACACTTTTCATATAAATACAGATCAAAACAATTGGATAAATACTAATTGCCCAAGGGTATGCTGAGCCAATATAATGAAAATGTCAATTCTTCCTAAAATAATTTACTTATTCAGTGCCATACCAAGCAAGTTACCAAAGTGTTATTTTGTAGAGGTAGAAAAAATGATAACAATATTCATCTGGAAGAAGAGGTCAAGAATATTGAGGAAAACAATGGGAAAAAAATGTGAATGAAGGGTGCCTAGCAATGTCAAATTTCAAACTGTGTTACAAAGAAGTAATCATCAAAAACAATCGGGGAATGGCTAAGAAATAGAATGGGGATCAGCTGAATAGATCAAGTACACAATACACAATAGTAAATGACCATGGTAATCTAGTATTTGACAAACCCAAAGATCTAAACTTGGGGGCAAAAACACAGTATCAGACAAAAATTGATGGGAAAGCTGGAAATCAGTTTGGCAGAAGCTAGGCAGAGAGCAACAACTCATGCCAAGATAAGATCCAAACGGGTCAAAGATTTAGACAAATTAAGGGGGTGTGGAAAAATTACATGCCAGCCCTTTGGATAGGGAAACTGAGCCAAACTGATAAAAATACAAACCATTGCCCAGGTGATGTAAAAAAGTAGCATTCAGAAGAAGAAATCAAAACTATCAACAGGCTTATGAAAAAAAAGTGTTCTAAATCACTCTTGATTAAATCCAGAGACAGAACTGATCAACTCTGAGTGAAGATTGAAGCATATTTTTTTTCATTTTCTTTATTTTTCTTGTTTTTTTATTTTGCAACATGGGTAACATGGAAAAATGTTATGTATAATACATATCATATCACTTCCCTTCTCAATGAGTAGGGAGGGAGGGAGAGTATTTGGAACTCAAAATAAAAGATGAATGTTAAAATCATTAAAATAATGTTAACTGTTAATGTTAAATATGTTAATTCAGCAAAAAATTCCAAATTCTCCCAAACATTTAAACAACCATTAATTCTAACACTACATAAACTGTTTTTAAAAAAAGAGATAATGAGGTCCTACAAAATCCCTTCTATGGCACAAACATGGTCTTGGTAACAAAATACCGAGAGTCAAAAAGAGAAAGAACACTATAGACCAATTTAATAATGATTATTGATAAGAAAACTTTAAAAAAAGACTAGAAAGAGGGCCACAGAAATATATGCTAAGATTAGGCTGCATTTATGTCAGGAATTCAGGTCTAGTTCAATATATGGAAAACTATAAACATAATTTACCAGATTAATAACAAAACTCACAAAATCATATGATCATTTCAACAGATGCAGGAAAAAAGGTTTTGATAAAATACAATAACAATTCCTAATAAAAAACAAAAACCTGAAAAGCAAAAGAATAATTGGTGATTTTCCTTAAAATGTAACAAGTATATCTAAAAGTAAGAGCAATATCTTTCATGAGGATTAACTAGAAGACTTTCCAATACAATCAGGAGTGAAACAAGGATATCCATTATTACCACTGCTATTTGATATGTTGCTACAAATTCAAGGCATAGAAATAAGACAATAAAAACATTGGGAAAGAAAATTCCAAACATTATGTCCATAATAAAATGATTTATTTAAGAAATCAACTAAAAAACTAACAAAACAATGAACAACTTCAGTAGTGAAGCATAACATAAAATAAACTCAAACAAATATGCAGAAGTTCTGTATGTTACCAATAATCCATGAGGCAGGCTGACTTTCTGAGGAAGGTAAAACATTTTTTCGATTCTTTTCAAGTGTTCTATTCAGGGTATTTTTAGGGACTATACCATACTATTCTTTGAGAGAGAAAGAGAGAGAGAGAGAGAGAGAGAGAGAGAGAGAGAGAGAGAGAGGGAGGGAGGGAGGGAGAGGGAGGAGGGAGAGGGAGGAGAGGGGGAAGGAAGAAGAGGGGAGAGGGGGGAGGGGCAGGGAGAGGGAAAGGGGGGAGGGAGAGGAAGAGGGGCAGAGGGAGGAGAGGGGCAGGGAGAGGGAAAGGGAGGAGGGAGAGGGAGGGGCAGGAAGGGAGAGAGAGAGGGGGAGGGAGGAGGGGGGAGGGGCAGGGAGAGGGAAAGGGGGGAGGGAGAGGAAGAGGGGCAGAGGGAGGGAGAGGGGTAGGGAGGGAGAGGGGCAGGGAGAGGGAAAGGGAGGAGGGAGAGGGAGGGGCAGGAAAGGGAGAGAGAGAGGGGGAGGGAGAGGGGGAGGGGCAGGGAGAGGGAAAGGGGGAGGGAGAGGAAGAGGGGCAGAGGGGAGGGAGAGGGGTAGGGAGGGGAGAGGGGCAGGGAGAGGGAAAGGGGGAGGGAGAGGAAGAGGGGCAGAAGGAGGGAGAGGGGCAGGGAGAGGGAAAGGGAGGAGGGAGAGGGAGGGGCAGGAAAGGGAGAGAGAGAGGGGGAGGGAGAGGGAAAGGGGGAGGGAGAGGAAGAGGGGCAGAGGGAGGGAGAGGGGTAGGGAGGGAGAGGGGCAGGGAGAGGGAAAGGGAGGAGGGAGAGGGAGGGGGCAGGAAAGGGAGAGGGAGAGGGGGAGGGAGAGGGGCAGGAGGAGGGGAAAGAGGAGGGAGGGGAGAGGGAGGGGAGAGGGAGGAGAGAGGGGAGAGGGAGGGAGGGAGGGAGAGGGAGAGAGAGAGGGAAGGAGAGGGGGAGGGAAGGAGAAGGGCAGGGAGAGGGAAAGGAAGAAAGAGGGAGAGGGGGAGGGAGAGGGAGAGAGGGGGGGTAAGGAGAGGGAGAGTGGGCAGGGAGAGGGAGGGAGAGGGGGAAGGAGGGGAGAGGGGGGAGGAAGAGGGGGAGGGAGAGGGAGGGGAGAGGGGGAGGGAGGGAGGGAAAGGGAGAGGAAGAGGGGGAGGGAGAGGGAGAGGGGGGAAGGAGAGGGAGAGTGGGGCAGGGAAGGGAGAAGGGGAGGGAGAAGGGGGAGGGGAGAAGGAGGGGAGAGGGGGGAGGAAGAGGGAGAGGGAGGGAGAGAGGGAGGGAAAGGGAGGGAGAGGGAGAGAGAGGAAGAGGGGGAGGTAGAGAGGGAGGGGGAGGACAGAGACAGAGGAGGAGGGAGGGGGAGAGGGAGTGGGGCAGGGAGGGGGAGAGGGAGTGGGGGCAGGGAGAGGGGGAGGGAGAGGGAGGGAGGGAAAAGGGAGAGGAAGAGGGACAGGGGGAGGGAGAGGGGGAGAGGGAGAGGAAGAGGGACAGGGGGAGGGAGAGGGGGAGAGGGGGGGAGAGGGAAAGGGGGAGGGAGGGAGGGAAAGGGAGAGGAAGGAAAGAGGGAGGGAGGGAAAGGGGGAGGAAGAGGGAGAGGGGGGAGGGAGAGGGAAAGAGAGGGGGAGGGAGGGAGAGGTAAAGGGGAGGGGGAGAGGGAGAAGGGCAGGGAGAGGTAGAGGGGGAGGGAGAGGGAGAGGGGGAGGGAGAGGGGCAAGGAAAGGGAGAAGGAGAGGGGGAAGGAGGGGGAAGGAGAGGGAGGGAGAGGGAGAGGAAGAGGGGGAGGAAGAGAGGGAGGGGGAGAGGGAGAGGGAGGGAAAGGGGAGGGTAGGAGAGGGGGAGGACAGAGACAGAGGGGGAGGGAGGGGGGAGAGGGAGGGGAGGGGGAGGAGAGAGAGAAGGAGGGAGGGGGAGGGGAGGGGGAGGGGAGGGGGGAGGGAGAGGGGTAGGGAGAGGGAGGGAGGGAAAGGGAGAGGAAGAGGGACAGGGGGAGGGAGAGGGGGAGGGGGAAAGGGGGAGAGGGAGAGGGGGGAGGGGGGGGGGAGAGGAAAAGGGGGAGGGAGAGGGGGGAGAGGGGAGAGGGAAAGGGGGGAGGGAGGGGGAGGGGGGGAGAGGGAAAGGGGGAGGGAGGGGGAGAGGGAGGGAGGGAAAGGGAGAGGAAGAGGGAGAGAGGGAGGGTGAGGGAGAGGGTGAGAGAGAGGGGGAGGGAGGGAGAGGTAAAGGGGAGGGGGAGAGGGAGAAGGGCAGGGAGAGGAAGAGGGGGGATGGAGAGGGAGAGGGGAGGGGAGGGAGAGGGGAGGAGAGGGAAAGGGGAGGGGAGAGGGAGAGAGGGAGAAGGAAAGGGGGAGGGAGGGAGAGGGGAGGAGAGGAAAGGGGAGGGGGAGGGGGAGGGAGGGAGAGAGGGAGAAGGAAAGGGGGAGGGAGGGAGAGAGAGGGAGAGAGGGAGAAGGAAAGGGGGAGGGAGGGAGAGGAGGGAGGAGGGAGGAGGGAAGGAGAGGGAGAGGGGCAGGGAGAGGGAGAGGGGCAGGGATGAGGAGAAGGAGAGGGAGAGGGGGAGGGAGGGGAGAGGGAGAGGTGGGGGGAGGGGGAGAGGGAGAAGGGGAGGGAGAGGGAGAGGGAAAGAGAGAATAGAGGTATTCACTTCATCTAATTTCTTCCAAGGTGCTATACTCACCCTGTCCAGTAGGTACAAATCTGATGCTATAATGAGTATAGCATAATGGGATAAATTTATAGTGCAGAACCCCTTAGAGATTCTGAGGTCAAGCTAAGTGTCCACCTCTGTCACTACAGAACTCTTAAGATTTTTAATCCTGGAACTGAGTGGTTAGTACCTTTTTTTTTTTTTTTTTTGCTATCAGTTATTATATGTATTTTGTCCCATTAAAATACAGCCCTCTTCATGTGGCAACGTTGTTCACATTGTGTAGCACTTTTAAAAAGAGTCTGAGGTATCATGCATTATGGCCCAGAACACACATGGAGAAATTAGAGGAGTAAGGGGGGAAAAAAATCACCTTTCATATCAATAGATAAGGGAAGAGGTCCTGAGTAAACAGGCTACAGAGATATCACAAAAAATGTACAATAAACAATTTTGGTTGTATAAAGTTGAATAAGCTTTTGCCCACACAGATCTAATGCAATTATAATTAGAAGGGAAACAGATCAGTGAGGGAAAATTTGCAGCAAATTTCTCTATTAAAGGCTTTATGTATGTATGTATGTATGTATGTATACAAACATACATGTACATATATATATATGGAATCAATTCTGGTTTATCAGACTAAGAGCCATGCACCATTGGTCAAAGGCTATGAAGACGTAAATTTCAAAAGAAGAAATCCAAGTACTCAACAACCACATGATTAAATGCTCCGTTACTAATAATTAGAGAAATGCAAATTAAAGCAACTTTGAGGTTCCATCTCTCTCTCATTAGGCTTGCTGGTAAAAATAAAATGAAGCCAACCATACACACACACACACACACACACACACACACACACACACACACACACACCAGTTTCCTTTTGTGGGTGTTATCTTCCTCCATTAGATTGTAAATTTGTTGACACAGGGAGTGTCATTCTTATATTTGTAACCCCAGTGCTTAACACAGTGGATGGCACATAGTAGGTGCTTAATAAACATTTATTGATTATTAATGAGCAAAATGACAAATGCTGCAGAAGCTGCAGGAAAATAGGCAGAAATCACTGCTAGTAGAGATGGAAATTGGTTCAGAAATACCATGAAGCAAGTTATAATTGTGCCCCAAAGTTACTAAATTATGGCCCATCTGTACCACCATTGGGCTTAGACCACATGGGAACAAAGAAAAAGGAGAAGGACCCACACATACAAAAATAATTATAGATGTACTTTTTAAAGTAGCCCAAAACCTGGAAACTAAAGGGTGTGTCCAACTATGGTGAAATAACTAAATAAATTGTGGTCTATGTAATGACAGCTAATATTTTATTGTACCATAAGAAATGGACAGTGTCAGAGGAAACTGGGAAGAACTCTTGAAATCTGATACAGACTGAAGTGAGCAAAACTAGAAAAACTTACACAATGACATTATAGAAAAAACAGTTATAAGCTTTTAGAGCCCTAATTAATGTAGTCCAGAGAACTGTAGGTGAATCATACTACCCACCTCCTGCCAGAGAGGATTGAAAATCCCGAACAACACCTGCCTATTTGGACATGGTCAAGATGGGAATCGGTTTTGCTAGAAAATACATATTTATTGTGAGGGTTTTGTCGTTGCAATTGTTGTGTGGGGAGGTGCCACTGGGAGGAAATGATAATAAATGCTTGTAAAAATGAATTTTAAAAATTTCAATATAAAATAATTACTATTCAAAGTCCAACTAAACTGCTAAGATTTCCTATATAGGAACTATCCTTTTGTGCATTTTTAAGTGTTTAATATGGGGAGGTGTCCATGGCAGGCTGGCCACACAAAGCTATATTACCTCTGTATCCAGTTCAGTGAGTCTGAAAAAGGTAGGTTTTGCCCTTGTGAAAGGCTTCAGAACTCTGATTAATTCAATGACCAATTCAGATCCTAGAAGATTGATGATGAATCACTGGACCCACGTCTTGATAGGTGAGGGAATCTAGATGCAGAATAAGATGTGTTTTCAGAAAGCCAAAATTTTGTTTGATTATACATATTTGTTACAAAAGCTATCTTTTTTCATTTTCTTTTTTTTTTAACGAGATAGCATGGGATTTAGAGAAAATAGAAATGGGGGGAAAGGGGAAAGCAAAACAAAAGACAGTCACTAAAGCATCTTAAAAAAACTGAACAGAGAACAAAATGAAGGTCGAAAAGAAACAATGGAAGCTTTGAAAAATACAGGTTGAATCTATTAAATATTTTTAAAAAAACGACTAAGCTCTAGATAACAGAGATCAACAGGTGCATGGAAAATCCCCTTTTTCTATTTTATGATGTTACATGGAAATGTTCATTTGATCGCTGAATACAGAATAATAATAAATGTATGAAATGAATGAAGACGAAAAGATACAAAAATAAGAGGTGTTTCGTAGACTGACCCTGCTTTCGCCCTCACCACTCAGCAGTCCCACTTTCTAGGTGATGCTCCTCAGAGAGGGGAGTGGAGCGGGGTGATGGGGCGGGGTGTGTGTGTGTGTGTGTGTGTGTGTGTGTATGTGTGTGTGTGTGTGATTGTGTGTTGGGGCGGGGGATGTGTGTGATGGGGTTGTGATTGTGTGATAGGGCAGGGGTGTGTGTGATGGAGTAGGGGAGTTGTGTGATTGTGTGATGGGGCGGGGTGTGCGTGTGATTGCATGATGGGGCGGGGGGACGTGATGGGGTGGGGTGTGCGTGTGATTGCGTGATGGGGGGGGATGTGTGATGGGGGCGGGGTGTGTGCGTGATTGCGTGATGGGGCGGGGGACGTGATGGGGCGGGGGACGTGATGGGGCGGGGTGTGCGTGTGATTGCCTGATGGGGCGGGGGATGTATGATGGGGCGGGGTGTGCGTGTGATTTTGTGATGGGGCGGGGGATGTGTGATGGGTAGGGTATGTATGATGGGGTGGGGGATGTATGATGGGATGGGGGATGTATGATGGGGCGGGGGATGTATGATGGGGCGGGGGATATATGATGGGGGCTTGTGTGATTGTGTGATGGGGCGAGTGTATGTGCGTGATTGTGTGATGGGGCAAGGGTGTGTGATTGTGTGATGGGGCGGGAGATGAGTGTGATGGAGTGGGGATGGTGTGATTGTATGGGGCCAGGGTTTGTGTGATTGTATGATGAGGCGGGTATATGTGCGTGATTGTGTGATGGGGCGGGGGATGTGTGCTGGAGCGAGGGATGTGTGATGGGGCGGGCAGGGGTTTGTGTGATTGTGTGCTGGGGCGGATGTATGTGCGTGATTGTGTGATGGGGCGGGGATTTGTGTGATTGTGTGATGGGGATATGTGATGGGGCGGGGGATGTGTGATGGGGCTGGCAGGGGTTTGTGTGATTTTGTGCTGGAGCGGATGTATGTGCGTGATTGTGTGATGGGGCGGGGGATGTGTGATGGGGCGGGGGATGTGTGATGGGGCGGGCAGGGGTTTATGTGATTGTGTGCTGGGGAGGGTGTACTGCGTGATTATATGATGGGGCGGGGACTTGTGTGATTGTGTGATGGGGATATGTGATGGGGCGGGGAATGTGTGATGGGGCGGGCAGGGATTTGTGTGATTGTGTGATGGGGCGGGCAGGGGTTTGTGTGATTGTGTGATGGGGCGGGTGTATGTGCGTGATTGTGTGATGAGTAGGGGGTGTGTGATGGGGCGGGGTGGGGGGAGTTTGTGTGATTGTGTGATAGGGCAGTGATGGGCGTGATGGGGCCGGGGTCGTGTGTGATTGTGTGATGGGGCGGGGGTTGTGTGTAATTATGGGATGGAGAGGGGGTGTGTGATGGGGCAGGGGTGTGTATGAGGGGGCGGGGGGGTGTATGATGAGGAGGGGGTAAGTGTGATGGGGAGGGGGAGGCAGGCAACGAGACAGAGTGAAGCAGGGGTGGGGAAGGGGCCGCCGAAGGTGTTTGTGAGTGGGGGGGGGGGAATCACCCAATGCGTTCATAGAGGACCACCATCCCTCCCTAGAGGTCTGGGCATATCCAGCCGCAGATCCACCCACGGGTGAAATCCAAAAGGCCCAGGACAGAGATCGGGGAGTATGGGTTGGGTGGGGGGGCGCGCACACCCTTTAGGGACGCGCTGCGGGGCCTTACTTACCTCCCACACACAGGGGACTCCCACGAAATATCAAGCAGGCCCGGGGTCTGGGACGAGAGGCCGACAGAGATGTTGCTGCCAGCCTTCCCTTTTCCAGAATGCGCAACAACCCAGCCCAGGTGAAAACCGCAGAAAGGAGGAGACCTGTGACGTCACTTTGGGAGGCAGGGCTTGATTCAGCCAATGGAATGAAGAAATGAATAATATTTGGGCAAATAAAAAAAACAGATAACTGATTGCTTTTTAAAAGAAAACCAAATTGCCAGGATTTTTTTTTTATGGAAAAAAAAATGTTGAAGATCAGTTAATCAATTACCATTTAATTAGTGGCTACAATGTGCTAGATCCTGTGCTAGGTTTTGGGGATAGAAAAGGGGGCAAAAGACAGTCCCTCAAAGAGCTCACAAGCAAACAAACATGTACAAATGAGCTGCCTAGAGAATAAATAAGAACTAATGAACAGAAGGAAGGTATTGGAATTCAGAAGGCTTGGGGAAAGCTCCCTGTAAAAGATAGAATTTTAGTTGGTATTTGAAGGAAGCCTGGGAAGCCAAGAAGCAGAGATGGGGGGTGGGGGGTGGGGGGCGGGGAGCATTCCAGGCAGGGAGAACAGTCAGAGAAAATGTCCAAAGCCAGAGATGGAGTGTTTTGGTGGTAGAAGAGCCAGGAGACCAGTGTCACTGGATTGAAGAACATATGGAAAGGGAGTAAGGTGTAAGGAGACTGAGAAGGCAGGAGGAGCCTAGTTGAGGAATAGCTTTGAATGCCAAACACAGGATTTTGTGTTTGATCCTGGAGGCAATAGGGAGCCACTGGTTGAGCAATGAGGGAGGACTGAGAGGGGTAGTATGGTGTAGTCAGACCTGCGCTTTAGAGTAATCACTTTGGTGGCTAAATGGAGGATGGATTGTAGTGGGGAGAGGCAGATGAAGTACCACAGGAGACTGTGGGATCTCCCTTGTGTTCTTACACCTGTTGGCACAGGCTGCCCTGAGCCATCCCCTCTTGGCATCCCAGTCCGGCCCTCAGATCAATGATCTTCCTCTGAGATGGCTTATCAGAGCTGCAGGTCAGGCTATCAACTCTGTGACGTACTTAAGAAATATTTGTTCATGTGAGTAGAGGTTGTTACATTTGCTGTATTTGTAGAGAACATATTAGGCCTTTAGTAAATGCTTATTGACTGGAATGCATTGGAGTGGAGTGGAAAATATCCTCTGCTGGTTAGCACACTTTATCCTAAAAATGATCAACATTCTGGCCACCAGATGACAGTGTAACCTCACTCAGCAGAAGGCAGCTCAAGGTGAAAGAGTGGAAATCACAAACTGCCTTTCCATTAATGATCCAAACACTTCAGAAAACGGTTATGTGAAAACAAAAGCCTAAGAAGAATAACAGAATTAATAGTAGCTTTCATCTCCCTAGACTTTCAGGTTTACAAAGCTCTTCTTCCCTACAATTCTGTGGGGCAGTTCATTCAAATGGTTATTGTGGGTTGAATGGGAGGGATGAGTACCATCTGTCTAGAGACAGAAATTCCTGGGAAGGTGGGGTCCACCAGAGGGAATGAGATGGACTCTACCCCAAGTGCTTTCTCCTTGGTGAGGGAGAATCTCAACCCTTGGGAAAGTAGAGACCCTGGAAAGGGAAGAAGAGCTGTCTTGACAATGTATGGCCCAATCAATCAAACAGGCATTTATTAAGTGCTCACTCTATGCTAGGTACCACCTTCAAGCACCAATCCTTTAAACTTTATATTTTCCATCAGGTGTAATAAAGCCTGTCCTATATTTGCTGTCCTATATCTACAAAACTGACTGGAAATGAGAAATCTTTAATCCTTTTTTTGTGAAGACTCAGACAGATGTCAACTTCTGATATTCTTGGAGAAACCGTGGGAATGAGGAAAAAGACTCCCTGGGAGGCAGAATTATACAGTATAAAGAATAAATCATGCCTCTGATGTTTGGTACCTGTGTGACCTTGGAGAAATCACTTACCCTTTCAGGGCCTCATTTACCTCACTTGTGAAAGGAGGGGGTTGGACACCATGATGCTGAAGTCTTTCCCAGCTCTGACTCTAAGATCCTCTGCCAAAGTCTTATGAAGTGAAGGTTGAATGTTGACCACTGCAGGATGAATTTCTTTCACTACATCCTCCCATAAAATGATGGATCCTTGAACTGTACCAATATCTAACAACTCTTTTAGGGTCCAGATTCCTCCTTTTAGAGCCCTCTTCCTCTTTGTACATAGGGCAGAGACTAAAGATCTGGGCACTGCTGCTGACTCTTCTGGACTCCTTTCTCCACTATCACCAAGCAACCTTCTCACCTGGACCATGCCTCCACTCTGCAGTCCCTTCCTCTGATTGGTCACTTCCTACCTGAGATGGGTTCAGTCATGGATTTAGGGTGGGGACAGACTTACAGGCACCTGGCTAGGAGATGACCCATGGATTTTTGACTGAAATCATGACTAGCATGTTTGTTACTTCTCCTTCCTCAAGTCTTGTAGCCACAGCTGGTTTGCATGTCTTCTTAGACATAAGCTTCTGAAGTTAGCTTCTATATTCTTCTATCTCTACCTCTAGCCCTGGCTGTTCCTCTTTCTCCCAGTATATATATAGATGTGTTTATGAAGTATCTATGTGTGTACACATAAATCTCCTGTCGTTTTTGTAGCACCAAGTAATTAGTGTCTTGCTTACCCAGCTGTTTAGAGCAAAGTGGGAAAGAAGCCCACCTCTGCTCTTGGGCTAGTGATCATAACACAATCCTTGTAAAGAATTTGCAGGAAGGTCAGAAGCTCAGGACTGAGTATCCTTGGAGACAGACTAGTCACCATGGCAACCAGTGAATGGCTCAGCTTCTAGTGAGGTCATATTGAAAGGGCTGATCAACAAAGGTGGGCTAGCTATCTTGATCTGGACCTTCCACACTCCAAAGGGTGTGAGACCCATGTCTCACTCCACACTGCTTGAGCAAGCATGCATTTTACCCCAGGGACAAGAATCCTGGGACTCAGTGGTAGCTCTCTGGAGAATGTGTCTGGTAGCCTTTCCTTTCTGCACCCCTTTCATGATTTAAATCTTTAGTCTGTTACAGGGACTGATAGCAGTTAGCTTTACTATGGCAGGGGACTAATTTTTACTTTGTTCATTTATTACTAAAAATCTCTGGGAGGGCCTCATTTCAGGATTAGACAGACTGCATTTACAGCAAACACACTCAAAATTCTGTGGAGAAGAGGGTGGCATTAATTAGTTCCAAAAAATCATAGATCATGGGAATGTACACCTTTATCCTTGGTCTGAGTTCCACTCCTAGAAGGCTCATGCAATTCACAAAGGGAAGCTTCTGTCCCCATCACAAACTCTGCAAGTTTGGCCAAGTTTCTTCCCAGTGCTGCCATTCTATGACCTATGACCCTCCCAACCCTGACATTCAGTATTTCAAGGTTCTTTCCATTTCTGATATGCACTTGGTTAGCCCCCACCACTATGTTATTGTTTATTTTTTTGGTTTTTGAGGGGGGAGGGTGTATGCAATGGAGATGGGGGATAGTCCTATAATGTAAGTCAGAGCTGGAAGGGACATTAGAATATAAAATATCATGACAGGTAGGGGGATATCTCATTCATGAGGAAACTGAGGTCGCAGAAAATTTCACTACCCTAGATCATGGGGGACCAGAATTTGAACTCAAGCCTTCTGTTCTCAAGCCACTGCTCTGTCTGCCTCTTCCTGCTGCCCCTCTGCTTGCCGCTCCTGTTAACTTACCAAATACCTTTTCATTGCTGAGCAGCAGCTTCCTGTTTATTAGCCCTGGATAAAACTGATTCCATGAAATGCTTCTTCTCCACTTGCCCTCTTCCACCACCATGCCTTGACTCACACAAGCTCCCACACTTGGCATCATTTATCTTCCTACTGCATTGACTAAAGTCCCTTCTCTCCTTCAAGCCCCAAAGCAACAGAGAAGGCTTCCCTGAAGCCTTGTAGATGTCTTCTCTCTCCTCAAATTTCTCTTGATCTCTCATTTGCTAATCCCACAGACAAATGACAGCTGCTTTTTCTGTAGGGCTTTGAAGCTTAAAACAATTTTATTTGCATAATGCTTGGAGTTTTACTTTGGAAGTTACATATTATCACAATCAATGGACCTGGAATTGGAGAGAGAGGGAAAGTGAATGGTGACTGGAAAATGAGGTCCAAGAAAGATAAGTTATAAGGTCACCTATTAGAGGAGGACTGTGAGGTTTCAGTCCTGCCTGGCTTGAAGGTATATGCTGTCCCTGACAAGAATAGAAAAGTTCAGAAGAGGCAGGTGGTTGAATGGAAAGATAATGATTCTCTTGTGAACATGTGCCATTTGAGATGCCTATAGGACATCCATCTTAAAATGGCAGGAATGCATTGGTAAGGAAGTGGAGGAATAGATTTCCATATGTAGCTTGCCTTGATGAGCAAAGATTGATGTGCCTTCCTATATGTGCTATGAGAAAAAGGCACACACAGAGTAGGGTAGTTGGTCTTGTATAGGTTCATTTTGCATTTGCCTGAAGGACTTATTTCAATTATATTTAAGAGAATGTGAAGAAGAAGAAGAAGAAGAAGAAGAAGAAGAAGAAGAAGAAGAAGAAGAAGAAGAAGAAGAAGAAGAAAGAGGAGGAGAGGGGGAGGGGGAGGGGGAGGGGGAGGGGGAGAACAACATCTTTTCACCAGGACTAAGAACAAAAGGTTGCCAAAGAGGATATTGTCAGCCCCCCTGCTGGGGCATCTGGCTCTGAAGCAGAACAGAAACCCAGATGAGAGCAGGCCCATGCTCTCCTAGTCAACTTATCTCTATTTCTCCTGATCGACAGAAACAAGTCTCATCACTTTGACCCCAGAAATGCTGTTGGCTATCAGAACCACCATGGAAACCTGGTGTCATCATCTTAAAGGAATGGAGAGGTAATGTTCCCAAAACTCCCACCCCTGTCCCCACTGGTTTCCCTTCCGGAAGTTTGGGTTTTTCTGGGTCAGAATGGCCTAAGGCAAAAGGAATATCTACTTGTTGATTACAAGTTGGCAGTCATGTAGGGTATATTGGAATCCACAGAATCATAAAAATACACCGCCTTTTGCCAGTAAAATCAATAAAATTAAAACCAGTTAAACATGAGGCTGACCATACTACTGAAATTTTACCTGAAATCTTGAATTTTCCAAGAGAATATGAAAGCTAAAGAATATTCTGCAGATCACAAGTGCTTTTAGGATTACAATTTTCCTTTCACATGCCACATTTAGTCTTCACCAGCCTCCAGGGCAGATTGTCACCCTAAATCTAAGGTAGAGAGTACAAATATTTAGATGATCATTGCCCAGATGAAGGTAGGGAGTGCAAGTATTAAGATGTTCATGGCCCTAGACAGAAAATATCTTGTTTTCAATGCCCACCTCCCACCCTCCTCATTCTGAAGTGACTGTGCAGAAGCTTTGTCTGCTGGTAATGGAAGGGAGATATGACAAAGTAAGTCTCCACAGAAGGGGAAAAGTCAACATAGGCTTCAGTCCGTAATCCACAGGTCATGGTATATTCCCTGGGAGGCTGGTTGGGGAGGAATGTAAAGCGAATGTTTTAAGGATTAGTGTGCTCTTCTTGTAATTCGTGAGGACTTTTACCATATCCTAATTTTTTTTTGTCTTTCTCCTGGAGGAATGGGGGAAGAGGGAAATGCTAACAAAGTCTTTGGAAGAGGTTAGGATCCCAATATGGGCTCTAGGCTGCAACCCCACCCTTCAGGAGTGAGGCCCTGCTGAGGAAGAATTGTGTTGTTGAAGCTGTGTCAGTGGGGCCCTATCCCTGGTTGTCATGGTGACTTGTCTGTTACCAAGGAAATCTTATACCCTGAGTTGCTGACGCTAGTGCTAGCTCATTATTAGGCTGGTGCAATGATGATCTATCAGCCAGAAGGAGAAGGGGGCTTGTTTCCCTCTTTGCTCTGAGCAGCCAACTGGTCACAGACTTAAATCCCTAGGTACTAGAGTCTAATGGGAGATAACAAACATGTCTCAAATTTGATACACAAATATGTTTATGTGTGTGCGTTCCTGTGTTTGAGTCTGTGTATATGTATGTATGTATATATGTGCACACATATGTGTATGCATATATATATATATATATATATACATATATATATATATTAGAGAGAGAGAGAGAGAGATAAAAGGAGGAAGAGAGAGACAGGAGGAAAAGGAAGGAAGACAGAAAAGGAAACAGGAAGGTGAAGGCAGAGAAATAGAAGGCAGGGGGACAGCCAGGCAGATATGGAGATGGAGGCAGAGAGAGTCAGAGAGGGAGCAGAGGAGAGATAGATAAAAGGAGAGAGAGAGAAGCTAAATTCAGAACAATATGTAAAAGATGATATGAAAACCAGATGTGGCTAAAAGAATTGAGTCAAGAGAAAGTATAAACATGGTGTCTATCATTTCATTCAAGGACTCAACGATCATCTCCTAGCCAGGGGCCCATAAGTTTGCTTCAAGGTCAAAGGTATGCTTGAAATCTTGAATTTCCCAAGAGAATCTCTAAGATTAAGGAATGCACTGCAGATCATATGTGCTTCAAGGATTACAAAGAAACTTTTCCATGCCTCCTTTGATCTTCATAAGACCACTGTAAGAGCTCTCACCCGAATTCCACAGTGGAAAGTGCCAAGTATTATGATGCCCATTGCCCAGAGGGAGGAAAAGAGACCATGAGAAGGAATATGGCCTGCCTGGAAAAGGAGTGAGTTTGGAGATGGTCATGGGTATAGTGTTAAATCACACAACTCATAAGTTCTGTACTTAAAAGCACAAATTCACCCAGCCCACTGTATTTAGCCAGCCCCATGCTAAGCTGTGCTTCCCTTCCTCTCCAGGCAGACAACCAGGTCGTCACCTTGCCCTCTTCCCTGGGAATATATCAGACAAAGTTTAGGAAATTTTCCTGAGATCCATACATATTTCTCTGCTGCCAAAAGTACTCCGAGGAAATGCTTAAATTCTGGGCTACCTTTATTGTTTTGTTGATTGTCTAGATCTAAAAGGGTGATGTGGCAATGTTAACAAAACTTAAGCATATTTGACAGTTGTTCCCCCAAAGAGCCAGTTGATAAACATTTACCAGTACACTTCAGAAGCCTCTTCATCTCTCCACTTTCTAAACTGTAAAATGGGTTAAGGATAAGTGCCTTACCTCCCTTGAAAGGCTGTCTGAGACAAGTGGTTCCCAATCCTTACAGGTCTGGGATAGCAGTTGACATCACCTAGTAAATTAAGGCTAGTAAAGCCTCCTCTATGTGTAACATTGGGTGTGGATTGAGTCAATCAATCTCCTCACCCTCTACAGTCTATTCTTACCAGTCTTTCCTCCATTAGGTAAGGATCCATGTAAATTGAACAAGAAATCCAGAAATGTGAACTAGATGTGAACCAGACCAGGGCATCATCTCTGGCATTTTTACTAAGTGTTACAGGAAGTCCATGCCGATGGGTTGAGGAATGTGGTCAAGTCACTGGCAAGTTTGAGAAACCCAGAGGCAGTTTGGGATCAGGGTATTTCAGTTTCCAGCAGTTCGTTGGTAGAAACCTACAGCCCAGTCCTTCAACAGGAATCACATGGGGAAAGGGTAAGGCTGTGCATCCTCTCAGTCTCCTCTCCTTTCCTCCTCCTTTCAAGCAAAGTAGAACACTGTGCACTCTACAGGACCAGAGGATTTGGACTTTTCATCAATATTCTAGCAACGTCCCAGCAGGCAGCAGTGAGAGTCTGCATCAGGAGGAGAGGGCAGATTTCCACACCCTGAGGACAAGCAGAATTAAGACTTTACAAGGAGCCCAGCAGAAAAACTGCATCCTAAGTAAGGAGAATACCTTGAAGATCCAGCAAAAGGACTTCAAGGAACTGGATGTTACCCCTTTTGACACCTGGGTTCTTTATTCTTGAGCCCACTTTCTCCTGGACTCTGTGTGGACTAGAAGGTGACTCTGGGGGTTGGAGTTAGTTTTGGGCCAATTCTACCATTGCATTAAGTATACCTTTCTGAACTCTAAGAAGGTCACATAAGCTATCAAGTGATGTTCATGGGGAAAACATGCTAGTGGAAGTCTGCATCAGGAGAAAAGGACAGATTCCACACAAGTAGTATTTTGAGTCTTGTTCAAGTTTTAGTTCTGAGACTCTTATTAGTCTCTTATTACATGTATAAAAATATTTATACCAGCTCTTTTTGTAGTGGCAAAGAATTGGAAGTTGAGGGGAATGCCCATCAATTGGGGAATGGCTAAATAAGTTGTGGTATATGAATGGAATGGAATATTATTGTGCTATGAGAAATGATGATCAGGGTGCTCTCAGGAAAACCTGGAAAGACTTACATGAATTAATGCAAAGTGATTAGTAGCACCAGGAAAACATTGTACGCAATAACAGCAACATTTTGCAATGATCAACTATGATTGATTTAACTCATCTCAGAAATACAGTGATCCAAGACAATTCCAAAAGACTCACAATGGAAAATTTTATCCACCTCCAGAGAAAAATTGATGGAGTCTGAACGCAGATTGAAGCATAGTATTTTCACTATATTATTTGTCCTGTTTTTCCCATTTGTCTGTTTCTTCTTTCAGAAATGACCAATAAGGAAATGTGATTTACATGATCACACAGATATAACCTACATAAAATTGTTTACTGCCTTAGGGAAGGAAGGAGGGAGAAAATCTGGAAATGATGATTTTATAAAAAATTACTGTGAAAAGTTGCCTTTACATGTAATTGGAAAAAATATAATGCTATTAAAATGAGCTTTATCTAAAATCAAGATATAGCATCTATTTACATAATCATATATTTTCCTTTTTGTCATTAATGTGGCTTATTATATTTGTAATTTTTTTAATATTGAACTAGACCGACTTTCTAGCATAAATTCAGTCTGGCCACCCTAAAGTCTTTGTCATATGTTCTGGTAGCATCTTTGACAATACCTTATTCTATATTTTTGTATTGATATTCATCAGAGAAAATAGTCTATCATATTCTTTCTTTGACTTTTCAAGCATTGTTTTTTTGGTATTTAAAAATATTTTTTTCTCACAGGAGTTTCCCTATGTTAAGGGACAGTTTATGTAAAACTAGTTATTTTTTTTTAAAGATTTGCTGGAATTCACTTGTAAATACATTTGTTCCTTGGATGTCTTTTCTCCCTCCCTCAAACTTTGCAAGTTCATTTATGGTTTAATTTCTTTTTTTTCTGCATACTTTATATTTTTGTAAATATTCATCCATTTGTCAGTTTTGTTGCAATGAAATTGGGCCAAAGACTTTCTGCTAATATTTTCTTTTATTTCATTTACCTCAGGTCTCTCCCCACTCCAGTCCATCCTACACACAGCCACTAAAGTGATTATCTTAAATTTTCCCCCTTTCTCCTTCCCCCCTCCCCCTCACATACATACACATACAAAGACTCATAAACTCCAGTGGCTCCCTATTACCTCCAGGATCAAACAAAAAATCTGTTTGGCATTCGGTGCCCTTCGTAACCTAGCCCCCTCCCACCTTCCCAGTCTTCTTACACCTTACTCCCTTTCCATATGCTATTCAGTCCAGTGACACTGGCCTCCTGGCTCTTCCACCACCAAGACACTCTCTCTCTGGCTTTGGGCATTTTCTCTGAATCTCCTCCCTGCCTGGAAAACTCTCCTATCTCTGCTTCTTGGCTTTCAAGGCTTCCTTCAAATCCCAATTAAAAGCTCATCTTTTATAGGAAACTTCCCCCAAACCTTCTGAATTCTAATGCTTTCCCCCTGTTCATTATTTCCTATTTATCCTGGAGGCAGCTCATTGTTACATATTCGTTTGCTTATTATCTCCCCCTTTAGGTTGTGAGCTCTGAGGGCAAGAACTGTCTTTTGCCTCTTTTTTTGTTTTATCCCCGCTGCTTAGCACACACTTGGCACATACTAGGCACTTGTTACATGTTAATTGACTAATCTTCATTTGTTTTTTCCATTAAAAAAAAACCTGGCAACTTGGTTGTCTTTTAAAAACAATCGATTAGCTGTTTTTTACCCAAATTTTAGTAATTTTGTATTTTATTTTCAGAATTTTTCTTTATGTGTAGTTGGGTTTTTTGTTTGTTTCTTTCCCAAGTTTTTTTTTCTTTTTCTTTCAGTCTTTCCGTTTTCTTTTTTATTCATTTGGAAAGATAAATTGTACCTAAGGATTGTTTTGTCCCAGTCCTGAAGGTTTCAGTATGCTGTGTCATTTTATCAGTTTATTCGATGAGATGAACTCTTCTTTTTATTTGATCTGTCTTGTGTCCTTCCTTATTTCCAGCTCTGGCCCAGTGTCTGGCATGTAGTATGAGCTCACCAAATATTGATTGACTGCTTGACGGATTTGTTCCGTTGCCCTCAAGCCCCGCCTCCAAATGTGACATCACAAGTCTCCTCCTTTCCGCGGTTTTCACCTGGGCTAGGGTGTTGCGCATTTTGTAAAAAGGCGCTTCTAGACCCTCAGATTCCACCCCTTCCCCCGCCCCTTGCCCCCCGACTCCCCCGGGTGAGTCCGCTGTGTGTGGGAGATGAGGTTTCACGGGGCGTCCCTTTTACTCCCTTCCCTCCCCAGAACTGCTCAGGGGTATGTGAACCCCCCCCCCCCCACCCAGCCTGCGCCCCCAGACCTCATCCAGGGCCTGTTGGACTTCACCCCTGGATGAATGCGCAGTTGGCTGTGCCCAGACCTCTGTGTGTCGGGAAGGACGGAAGTTCTCTGCGAACCCATTGAGTGATGCTCCTTCCCCAGGCCCCACCTCTGTGGCCCCCGCCCCTCCGCAGCTTCAAAATGCCCGCTCATCCCCCACCCTCCTTGCGCGGCACAGACATTTATTATTTTGGACTCAGCAAACAATCAAACTCGATCAAACAAACATTTCCATGCACATCATATAACAGAAAAAGGGGATTGTCCATGCACCTGTTGATTTCTGTCGTTATAGCTTGGTTGGTGTGTGTGTGTGTGTACACATAAATACACATACAGAACATAGACACACATATATACATACATATACACATACATACATACACACACACACACACACACACACACACACACACACACATATATATATATATATATATATATATATATATATATATATAATAAATGCAATCTTATTTTTCAAAGCTGCCAGTGCTTCTTTTTAACCTTCCTTCTGTTCTACTTTACTGGTTTTTTTACATGCCTGCATGACATTTTTTTTCTTTTTTTGTATTTCCTTTTCCCTCTACTCTGTCTTCTCTAACTCCCATACTACCTCATTAAAAAAAAGAAAGCTTTTCCAACAAATATGCATAGTCAAAACAAATCCCTACTTTATCTGTGTCAGAAAATGTCTTATTCTATATCTAGATTCCCTCTACTGTCAAAATGTGAGTCCCATGCTTCATTATCAGTCTTTTAGGATCTTAATTGGTCATTGCATTGATCAGAGTTCTGACGTCTTTCCAAGGGTAAACCCCACGTTTTTTAGGCTCACTGAACTGAATGCAGAGCTAATATAGCTTTGAGAGACCAGTCAGGTATGCACAATACCCCATATTAAATAGTTAAAAATGCACAAAAAGATGGTTCTATATACAAGACATCTAACCAATTTAATTGAACTGGGAGAAGTAATTCTCTTATTTTAAAGTTTTTTTTTAATTTATTTTTACAAGCATTTATTATCAGTTCTTTCCAGTGGCAACCCTTTCTCCACAACAACGACAACGACAAAACCCTCACAATACATATGCACATTCTAGCAAAACCAATTCCCATCTTGACCATGTCCAAATAGGCGGATGCCATTTTGGATTTTCAGTCCATCCCCTCTCTGGCAGGAGGTGGCTAGCATGATTCATCCACAGCCCTCTGGACCGCATTAATTAGAACACTAAAAACTTTTAATTGTTTCCCCTCTATAATGTTGCCAACGCATAGGTTGCTGTAGTCTTACTCACTTCAATCTGTATTGGATCTTAATAGTTCTTCCCAGTTTCCTTTGACACTGTTCATTTGTTATAGCACAAGGAAATATTAGCTGCCATTACAGTCATAGACCACAGTTTAATTTTTTCACCATAGGTGGAAACCCCTTTAGTTTCCAGTTTGGGGACTACTTCAAAAAATGCTTCTATAAATATTTTTGTATGTGTGAGGTCCTTTTCCTTTTTCTTTTCTCCCATATGGTCTAAGCCCAGTGGTGATACAGATGGGTCACAATTTAATAATGTTTGGGGCACAATTATAACTTGCTTCCCAGTACATCTGGACCAATTTCCATCTCTACTAGCAGTGATTTCAGTGTGCCTATTTTCCTGCAGTTTCTGCAGCATTAATCATTTTGTTCATTAATGGTCAATAAATGCTTATTAAGCAACTACTATGTGCCATCCACTGTACTAAGCATTGGGGATATAAATACCAAAAAAAAAAAAAAAAAGATAGTCCCTGTCTCAAGCAATTTACAATGGAAGAAGATAACACACAAAAAGAAAACTGGGAACTCAGTGTGTGTGTGTGTGTGTGTGTGTGTGTGTGTGTGTGTGTGTGTGTGATGGTTCATTTTTCATCCTTGCCAGCCAATCTGATGGTTGGGAGGTGGAGCCTCAAAGTTGCTTTAATTTGCATTTTTCTGATTGCTAATTGCATTATCTGATTGATAATAATTTGGAGAATTTTATCATGTGGTTGTTGAGTGCTGGGATTTCTTCCTTTGAAGTCCACCTCTTCATAGCCTTTGATCATTTATCTATTGGTGTATGGCTCTTAGCCTGATAAATTTGAATTAATTCCATATATGTGTATGTTTAAATATGTATATATGTATGTATGCATGAACATATATTATATAAAACCTTTAACAGAGAAATTTGATGAAAATTTTCCCCCATTAATCTGGAAATTTTTTGGTAGTTTGATTGCTATGACAGAGAGTAAATGCATTAATTTATGTAGTATTGTCACTTTGATTATATTAATTTGGCCTACCGAGGAACAATTAATATTCCCCTTACTGCTTAGATCTGTATTTCTATGAATAGAGTTTTGTAATTGTATTCATTTAATTCCTGCTCATCTCTTGACAGGTAGACTCCAACATCTTTTATACCATCTGCAGTTATTTTGAATGGCCTTTCTCTTTCTCTTCTTGCTTAATTTTTATGGTAATGTGGAGAAATGAGGGTGATTTCTGTGGGTTTATTTTGTATCCTGCAACTTTGCTGAAGTTGTTAATTATTTCCACTAGTTGAGTAATTGACGCTCTGTAAGTAAACAGTTATAGACCCTTCAAAAAGTGATGTTTTGTTTCCTCAGTGCCTGATGCTTAATTCCTTCAATTTCTTTGTCTTGACATATTGCTGTAGCTAGTATTTCAAGTACACTATTGAGCAGTAATGGTGATCAAAGACATCCTTGCTTTAGTCTTGATCTTATCAGAAAGGTTTCTAGTTCATCTCCATTGCAGATAATGTTTGTTTGCACTTTTTACGTAGTCAGGAATGAGTCCTACTGATCAATTTAAGAGAAGCTCCATTTCTTCCTAGGCTTTCTCCTGTTTTTAATAGGAATAAATTTTGTCCAAAACTTTCTCTGCATCTATTGAAATAATGAGGTGATTCTGGTTTTGTTTTTGTTGTTGATATGGTCAATTTGGTTTATAGTTTTCCTCATATTGAACCCACCATGACATGAGATATTAATCCTTCCTGTCAATTCCTGGGTTAAATATCACCTCTCTTATCATATTATCTTTGTGTGATATATAGTTGTACTCTTCTTGCTAGTGTTTTATTCACAATTTTTGCACCATGATTCATTGGGGAAATCGGTCTATAGTTTTTCTTATTTTCTAGAGTTTTCTTTTACTATTTTTTAATTCCCCTCTCTTACTGTACAACCAATTTCTCTGCTTAGGCTCTACATTAGGAACATCATTCTTCTTTGCAGATACCTGCATCATCAGAAATCTCGTCATTATGGACATTTAGTCTTCAACAATTCCCAAGTGCCCTAGGATGCCTCTTTTTTTCCAAGGTGCTAATCAGAACTAGAGTACTGCAGGGTCAAGAAAAACAATTCCTGTCAAAATGTCCCTGTAGGGAGGGTTCAGAATTCCCACCTGTTCATTACCTGTAACCTCTACTGTTTGTTTTCCTCTCCAGGAATGTCCATAATTTTTCCTCTGGGTTATATTAGCCAACAAAAATCTCACCCATCTTGAATTTTGTTGAATTTTTGAGCTTTCATATTCAATTTCCCACCCCCCACTCCTATTTTCTGACTCTGTCAATTTCTGACTCCTGTTTGGAGGTCTGAACAGTAGGTAAAAAAAAAAAAAACCTTCCATTTTCTTCCTTCGTAGAGGGCTCAGTATTTCCAACTTTTCATTTCCCACTAGCATCATGGAATCATTTTTGGATAATATACTAAATTTATGTCCTTGAGGAACCAAAAGAAGCACATCTTCTAATACATTTTAATACTTTTAATAATGTGGGAAATATACAATAATGATTTCATTACTATATAACAAAAGTCATTTTTTTCAATTGCAATATTGCAGAAGAACTTAGAATCTACCCAAAAAGACAGAGTTGAAAAAACAGGACTGCCAACTCAATCTTTGGTTTACTGAAGGTAATGGTGTCTATAATTTGAAGTTCTTTAACTAAATGACCCTTGTGAAATTTGAGGATTCTGTAGAATTCCATTTATAATAACTCCAAGTTAGACCTTATTGTATTGATGTGTGTGTTCATCCTTTGTTGCTGAAGAAGACCATGCCATCAGAGAAATGATGACATGACTTGTACTTGACTTTGTTTTGAGGGAGGGAGGGCTGTGCAGGTCACCAGCTTCATTTCTCCTCCAGAGTCATCTGAATCCAGTGACCAGATATTCATCAGGATGACTGGAGATGACCCAGGATGAGGCAATTGGGGTTAAGTGACTTGCCCAAGGTCACACAGCTAGTGAGTGTCAAGTGTCTGAGGTGAGATTTGAACTCAGATCCTCCTCAGTTCTGTACTGGTTACTCTATCCACTGCACCACCTAGCTGCTCCACTTTATTGTATTAATCTTAAACAGAATATAATACAATCTTATTTAAAGCAAGATGTGTTTTTTTCCTCTTTGGGCTATTGTGATATTTGACCCTTTAAACATAAAATAGATCTTGATACAAAACAATATTTAAAATGTGGTATTATGGGCAGACTGAAATTACAGACTGAATTACTGAATTATTACAGACTGAAAAAAACAAAAACTGTAAAGGAAAGCTTTCTAACAAAATTAAGTCATACCTAGATTTCTGGGGATGACTGACATGATGAATAACTTAAAGAATTTTTGAAAATTTCTACTGAGTTTTGATTAGTAAACTGGGAAAAAAGTGTTGAAAAGTGTAAGTAGGAAGGTTGTGTGAAACTTCACGTATTTATCTTACTTGGGAACTATAGTAATAAATAGCTGCTATTGATTAGGAAGTATTTAGAGAAAAAAGTGATAGAGGACTCTAGGACTAAACTGATAAGCAAGGGGTTCTTTCTAAGATTGTAGAACCCCGATTTGACCCAAATTAAAATGTATTCTTAAGTGTAATATTTGGGATACATTAAAACCTAATAACAAACTGCCACTTTTACATAATATGAATGAATAAGCAGAGTCTATATCAAATTGCACACCATCTTGAGGAGGGAGGAAGAGAGAGAGGGGCAGAAAATTTGAAACTCAAAATCTTATGCAAGTGAATGTTGAACACTAAAAATAAATAAATATGTTTTTTTAATTGTATTTCCCCAAGAAGAAAATTAGAAAAGGAGAATCCTCAGGCAAACCGTACAAGGCAGTTGTGGGGAGAAGTCAGATTGGATACCTCAAAAATTCTCATTTCCTGAGAAATACAGAGAATAGAAAGAGGCTAGATAATTATAGGATTCATGAACCAGAGAATGAAGGATTAGAGTAGAGAAAGAAAATGGATAATAGAGTGAAAGAAATCCTCTCTGAAAAGGGGTGCAAAATAATGAATTAAGAAAAAACCTAATGAACAGGACTACTTGAAAGGGAATAGAGGAGAGGGAAATCAACTTGACTAAGAGGGAAAAAAAGAAGGGAAGAATTAAATAATTAGATAAAAGCAGGAAAGAAAATGAAATTTATAATTAAAAAGGGTAAAAAATGGAAGATTGGGGTAAGGGGAAGATTGCCAGTGGGAACAGAGCCACTTTACAAAAGATTAAGCTAAAGTAACTGGAGAGACATAGGACTGTGTTTATAGCAGAAGAGAGAAAAAAATTTCACCCTGGAAGAAAACACCATCAGAGGTAACTGGAAAAAAAAATATAAACCTAACTTTCATAGCTTTGAATGTGAACGTATTAAATAATGCAATAAAACAACCCCCCAAAAGGGGACATATTAGATAAGAAAACAAGACTCTACCATCTGTGGCTTAGGAGAAACACATTTATAAAACAAAGACATACACAAAATAAAACTGATGGTATGGGAATAAATTTACTGTGAATCAAATGAATCCAAAAACCCTGAAGTTTCAATCATGATGTCTAACAAAGACATATTCCAAATTTAAAAAGGATAAATAAAAATACTATATTATGCTGAAATGAGACATAGACAAAATAATATCAGTTACAAAGTTGTATGCTTCAGCTACCTTAGCATTCAAATTCACAAAGCAAACATTAACTATGCTACAAGATCACATAGATCTTGCAATTGGAACAGGAGATTTCAATATCCCTCTTGATTATGGATAAGTCTAACAGAAAGTAAACAAAATGAACAATACAAAACAACAAATTGGTGCAGAATTTAGAGCTAAAGAACTTATGATACTTTTTATATGTGACAACAAAGATTTTATATATATATATGTATTTTATATTTTTATAATTATATATTATATATATATATATATATTTCTGCATCTCATACTCCTTTTAGAAAAATTGACCATGTATTTGAGTACAGAAATATTGGAAAAAAATGAAAAAGGCAGAAATAGCAAATATATCCTTTACAGAATTTGTGTATTGGGCCAGGGATCACAAACAAAAGACAGAGACACAAATGAAGATTTAACACTGAAATCTCAAGCGATGAGTGGGTCAAAGAACAATAGAAACAATTAAGTATATGAAAGAAAACATTCTGACTTGGCATCTGCTTAAGTCTCCCATTGTATGGACAGGGAACCTAGGAGAAAGAGTTACACTTTAATGATAGCCTCCCTATTCAAGTTCATAACTCAGGGATAAATTAATTATTGCAAATAATCATTCTTTCAATTATCTGTATTGACACCTTTTTGAATAATTCTGTGTGTCTGTGTGTCTGTCTCTTTTTCTTTATGTCTATCAAAGCAAAGTAAAAGTACAAAAACAGTCACATCTTTCAAGGAGCTTAAATATCCAACAGTGGAGACAGCCTGTAATGAAATAGGTATCTACAGGATACATAGGGAATAGAAGAAAGGAGAAGCTCAATTAGATGGAATAAGCAAAGACTCTAGAATGTGAGATTTGATCTGAGGTTTTAAGAAAGCCAAGGAAGTAAAGATGCAGAAGTGGCAAGGACATCCCAGGCATTCTGATACTGTACATGCTATTTGTCATAACATTAAAAACAGGCTTTTTCCATCTTTTAATGATGCAAATATGCATCATTAAAATTGTGCGTATGTTTGTCCTTCATTTTCAAAGAAGACCATGCCATCAGAGAAATGACGACATGACTTGCACTTGATTTTGTTTTGAGTGAGGGAGGGCTATGATATATAAAATATTTATCCACAAATGAGGGAGAGACAATCTCAAGAAAGAAAATAATAGAACAATATTCCTGATAAACATGGACAGGAAACTTTCAAATAAAATATTAGTAAGTTACAACAAGATATTTAAATCATTATCATGACAAGATTGGGTTTATGCTAGGAATATAGAGTTAGCTCAATATGAAGAATACTATGACAATCATAAATCCTATTTATCATGTAAATAACTGAATCCATCTGACTGTTGATAGGTGGCAAAAAAGCTTGTGACAAAGTTCAACATTCATTTTGATTACTCTAGAAAACAGAGTAATCAATTGAACTTTATTTAATGCAATCAATAATATCTAAATCTAAGAATAGAAGTTATACATAGTAGAAAAATATTAGAGTCCTTTCCAAAAAAATGTGTAAAATAAGGATACCCTTATTTAACATAGTGCTAGAAAAGCTAGCTCTTGCAGTAAAACAAGAAGAATAAAGAGCATAAGCATAGGCAAAGAAGAAAGAGTCCATTTTTGTATATGATAGGATAATTTACTTAGAAAACCCTAGAGTCAGACAAAAAATTAATTGAAAAAATTAACAAATTTAGCAGAATTGTGAGATATAAAACAAACTCACCTAAGTCATCAGCATCCCTATATGTCACCAACAAAACCCAATAGGAAGATCTAGAAAGAGAAATTGCATTCAAAATAATTCCAGGAAGTATAAAATATCTGGAAATGTAGCTTCCAAGATGTAAACAGGAACTCTAGGAATCCAAGTATAAAACCCTTATTTCAGAAATAGAGTTTTTAATAATGGGAGAAACATTAACTGCTAGATGGATTCAATATAATAAAAATGGCAAAGCTGCCTAAATTAATTTACTTATTCAGTGACATCTCAATAAAATCACAAAATATATTGTATAGAGTGGAAAAAATAACAACCAATTTCATATGAAGGCAAAAAATCTCAAAGCTAATAATGAAAAGAATGTGGAAAAAAGGGGGATCTATTAGTACTTTACTACTACAAAGTAGCAATCATTAAAATAACTTTTTACTGGTTAAGTAATTGAGAGGTTGGTCAGTGAAACAGATAAGATATATAATATACAGCAGAAAGATAGCACTGTAGCAAAGTGACTGGTAAACAGTAAAGCCCCTAGTTACTGGGGAAAGGTCTCAGTATTTGACCAAACCTTCTGGGAAAATTGGACACTAGTCTGTCAGAAATTATGTTTGGACTAATGCCTCACAGTATGATAAACTCCAAATTGATACATGACCTAGGTGTAAAAGATCACAACATAACCAAATTAGAAAAGCTAGGAATAAAAATTACTTGATTTTTTTAACATTTTTATTTTTTACTTTTAGTTGCAAATCCTCTCTTTCCCTCCAGCCTCTCCTCCAGTCACTGAGATAGTGTTGCAAAATAGATTTTCCTCTGAGGCATGTTGCAAAAACAAAAACAAGGAAATAACAGCAAAAAAAAATAATAAAGTTAAAAAAATGCTTCTATCTGCGCTCAGAGTTCATCAATTTTCTCTCTGAACATGGATAGAAATTCTCATCCTGAGTCCTTTGAAATTTTTGTGGATCATTGTATCCATCAGAGTAGCTAAGTCTTTCACAGCTGATTCTTGTTACAATATTACTGTTATTGTAATGAGTTCATATGTCTTCACAGATCTTTCTGATGTTCATAATGTCCTACAGCACAATAGTATTTCATCACAATAATATACCACAACTAGTTTGGTCTTTTCTCCATTGATGCACACTTATCTCCTCAATTTCCAGTGTTTTGCCTCCACAAAAAGAGCTGCTATGAGTACTTTTGGATATAGAATTACTTGGCCCTTTTCTTTGATCTCTCTGGGATACAAATCTACTAGTGGTATTGTTGGAGTTTTTTTTGAAAGGACATGCACAGTTTTAAATCCTTTTCTTCATAGTTCCTAATTGTTCTCCAGAATGGATGGATCAGTTCAAAACTCCAGCAACAATCAATGAGTGTACTTATTTTTTCCCACATCCCCTCCAACATTTTTTTACATTCTTGTTAACCACACTTCCCATTTTGTAGCTAGTAAGGTAACTGAAGCTTAGGTAAGGGAAAGAAAAGGAGTGAATCTGACATTAGAATCCACATCCAGGCTTTTCTATTACACTCTATTCATGAATTAGCCATGATTTGGGGGTCAAATCTTTCCTGCCCTTTCTCTCAGGCTGGTTTTAGGTCCTGGGCTTTTAGGAGGGCTCTTTTGTTTCATTGTTGTATAAGAAACTTATCTCTACCACGTGACTCTGCAAACCCAGCCACACTTCTGGGGAGAGCCAAGGAAGCAGTAACTTGTAGGGAGCCAGGAGCTAAATTGCCCTTTCATTCTAAGTCTAGACCACTGGTCACCAACTTTCCCCACTACCTCTACATTATAGTACTCCAACCAGAGACCAGAGAAGAGAGGAACCAGACATCGAGGCAGTGACTGTTCTGATGTCCAGTCAACCTGGGGCTGCCTACGTGCTGTAGAGACAGAAGGATGCAGGAGCAATGTTGTACCAGCAGCTCTGCCATTCAAACAGCCCTGCCTGCTGTCTAGCCAGCCTGGGGCTGCTGAGCACCCCAACCAGATACCAGAGAAGGAGGTGTCTCAGGTGCTGCTCACTGACCAGCAACCTGTGCCAAGCACCTATGTAAGCGGGTCATGGACCTGCCCCTTGTCCAAGGAGAGGAGCCTTTGCTGATTTTCCATGGACCCAAGAGTGGCAAGGGTCCATGTGTCCAATGGGATAAAAACAAGTCAAATCCATGGTATAGTACCCAAGAGGGAGGGAGAATACTACAGGTCTGACAGTGTGGTGGTCAACCTGGCTGCATCTACTGGCACACATACATACATACATAAATGTGCTCACCTAAGACATTGCAATAATATAGCTCTCAAACCAGATGGTATTGGGGACTGCAGAGGGAAAATGATTGATTGAGGGAGGCGTATTTTAAAGACTATTTTTGACACTTCACATAAATATAACTATATCCCAAAGTAAGGGAAAGTCTCTGGTGTCATTTTTATCTACAAGAAATGGGATAAAAATCTGTCTTCCAGTTGGAGACTCACATCTTCACATATTCATTTAGAGGTTATTATGGGATGTAGTGTAGGTTGCCATTCTAGGCTGAATTTCTAACACACTGCTTTCCAGCTATCCTAACAGATTTCATCAAATAGGGAATTAATTCCTAAGTAATATATATTTTCAGGTCTCTCAAATATGGGATATGAAAGTCTCTTGTTGCTTCTTCTCCCTTGTCTGATCTATCTCTATGATCAACTACTCTATTTTAAAAAAATAATGCCAAATATGTGATGACTGCTGCTTTATAATAAAATTTTAGTTCTAAACATGCAATTTCCCTTTCATTCCTAATTTTTCATTATTTGTCTTGATTCTTGATCTTTTGCTACTCCAAATATGTTTTGCTATTTTTTTTAAAAAGAGTTCTGTAAAGTATCTATTGATTATGTCATTGCTATAGATTTCAATTGGTTAATTAACTTCAGGGTTATCATCTTTTTCATTGTATTGGCATGACATAGAGATGAGCACTGAAAACCTTCCAGCTGTTAGTCATTTTTTATTCCTTTAAAGGCAATTTTTAGCTGAATATTTACAGCTCTGTTGTGGTCTGTAACAGACTGATTCCTATGTATTTTATACACCTTTTCATTAAGCAAAATGGATCAAGGGCTATCACCTCTAAACCATATCTTCCTCAACTCTTCCAGTCCACATTTATGTGATCTCTTCTTCTCCCCCACTAGAATGTAAGATCACTGAAGGCAGGAACTGTTTCTCTCTCTCTCTCTCTCTCTCTCTCTCTCTCTCTCTCTCTCTCTCTCTCTCTCTTTCTCTCTCTCTCTTTCTCTCTCTCTCTCTCTCTCTCTCTTTCTCTCTCTCTCTCTCTCTCTCTCTCTCTCTCTCTCTCTCTCTCTCCCTCTCTCCCTCTCTTTCTCTCCTCCATCCTCATGAACTCTTTGATCCAGTTAAACTGGCCTCCTTGGTGTCCTTGGACTACACATTCCATCTCCCAGTTTCAGGTATTTACTTACTTTCTTTTTTCCTCTAATTAATCTATCCTTTTATTTTTTAAGTTTTGTGCTCCAAATTCTATCCCTCCCTCCTCTTTCCTCTTCCTGAGACAGTAAGCAGTCATATACGTTATACATGAGCAATCATGTAGAACATTTCCATATTGGTTATTTTCTACAAGACTTGAATAAAAGATAAAGAATGAAAGTGAAAAATAGCACGGTTCAATCTGTATTCACAGTGTCTTTTCAAAGAACTGTCTTTCTATGGAGGAGGATAGTATGCTTCCTCATTAGTCTTTTGGGATTGCCTTAGATCATTGTATTGCTTAGAAGAGCTAAACTATTCACAATTCTCTATCGAACAAAAGTGTTGTTACTATGTACAGCATAATCCTGGTTCTATTACTTTCACTTTGCACCAGCTCATGTAAGGCTTTCCAGGTTTTTCTGAAATAATCCTGCTTGTCATTTCTTATAGCACAATAATATTCCATCACAATTATATACCACAGATTGTTTAGCCATTCTCTACTTGATAGGCATTCTCTAAATTTCCAATTCTTAGCCACCACAAAAAGAGCTGCTGTAAATACTTTTGTACAAGTAGGTCCTTTCCCCTTTTTTAATGTACCTTTGGAATACAGATCTATAAGTGACATTACTGGGATCAAAGTTTTATAGTCCTTTGGGCATAGTACCAAATTGCTCTCCAGAATGACTGGAAAAGTTTGCAACTCCACCAATAGTATATTATGGTCCCAGTTTTCCCACATCCCCTCCTGCATCCATCATTTTCCATTTTCTCATATTATCCAATCTGGTAGGCATGAGGTGGTATTTCAGAGTTTTTTTAATTTGCATTTCTTTAATCAATAGTGATTTAGAGCTTTTTTATATGTTTATATATGGTTCTGATTTCTTCATCTGAAAACTGCCAGTTCTTATCCTTTGACCATTTAAAAATTGGGTAATACCTTGTACTTTTATAAATTTGATTCAGTTATCTATACAGTTAAGATAAGAGACACTTGTTGCAAAAATTTTCCCCAATTTTCTGCTTTCCTTATAATTTTGGTTGCATTGGTTTCATTTGTGAAAAAAACTTTTAAATTTTATATAATCAAAATTGTCTATTTTGCATTTTACAATGCTCTCTATATTCTCTTTGGTTCTAAATTCTTCCCTTATCCGTAGATCTGACAGATAAACTACACCATGCTCTTCTAATTTGCTTATGGTGTTACCTTTTATGTGCAAACAGTGCCCCCATTTTGATCTTATCTTGACAAACATTGTGAGATGTTGCACTGTATCTAGTTTCTACCATATTGCAGTACCTCCAGGCACTTCTACTTGCTGTCCCTTATGCCTGGAACTCTCCCCCTCCTCATCTCCACCTCCTAGATTTCCTAGCTTGAAGGAGTCCCAGTTAACCCCTCTGCTTGAATGCATTCTCCCAGAACCTACATTGAAGGAGGAACTCAGACTAGTCATGGATCATTTCTCTCCAGCTTCTGCTCCTCTGACAATCCAGTCCTGCCACCTCCCAACCTCTGTACCTTTTCAACTTCCTTTCTTTTCACATTAAAGGGACCACTTTTTTCTTTCTACTTGTATTTATATGCTCAAAGAACTCATTGACTCACTGACTCGTGCACTCTCTTCTTTTCTCACCTGGTCACTTGCAATAGACTTCCTACTGGTCTCCCTGCCTAAAGCGTCTCCCCTCAACCCCTCCTCCACTCAGTTCTATAAAGCATCCTAGATTCCATATCTGCTCAGGTCAATCCCATGTCCAACAACGTCCAACCCACCTGCCCCTCCCCACAAAAAATTTTGGCATCAAATCTGAACTCCTCTCTTTGTAATTGAATGTCATTTATAACCTGTATGGAATCCACCTTTCTACTGTCATCATGTGTGATTCCCCTTAAGGGATTTATAATCCAAAAAAATTTATTGTCTTGTTGTTCTTTGCCCATGACACTTTATTTCTCACTTCTGTGCCTTTGGAAATGTTGTCTGGAATAAATTACTTTCTCAGCTTTATAGCTTAGAATCTTAGTTTCCTTCATAGCTCAGTTACCACGGCACCTCTTCTTACATGTGAGGTTTTTCCAGTTCCTTCCCTGCTGATTAGAAACCCTCCCCCTGCCTTTGTTGAAGTTTCACACACACACACACACACACACACACACACACACACACACACATACACACACACTTATGGAAGTTTAAGTTCCATCAGGACAAGACTGTTATATTTTGTATTTGTAGCCCTAGCACCTAGGGCAGCTCCCTGGGTTTTGTAGATGGTTCAGAAATGCTTATTCAGCAGTAAATTTTCTTTGAGGAAAATGATGCTGTCTTTCAGTGACATCTGGTTCCCAACATGAATCAAATTTCCAGGCCTTCTTGTGATCCATGCAGGGATTGGTTTTAGTTGGCCTCTGTGTATCTAAATCCCTTTTATTTCATTCTGGCCCTTTCCAAACACTGTTTGCATTGTATTTTGGGATGTGTGAGAACTCACTTGTCAAGCAAGGCAGAACAGACCTAAAGGAAATCCTCCATTTATGAAGCAAAGCAAGTAATGAATCTTCAAGTGTAAATAGGAAATCAGACTAAATTATCACCATTAAAATTATTTCTTAAATTCTTATCTGAACACAGGAGATATGATACAGGTAAAGACTTCACAGCAGTGGGAGGAGCCAAGATGGCAGAGTAGACAGACTCACGGATGCTAGCTCCGAACCCACAGCCCATAAATTTTCTGTAAAAAGAACTCCCCACAAATTCTGGAGCGGTGCAAGCCGTGCAGCAATGCAGTGGAGGAGATGTCCATTCCAGGGAGTGCTGAAAAACCAACCCCAAAGGTCCATCACTCACCAGACAGTGGAGCCCAGTCTGGCCATGTGGCCTGAGAGGAGCAGATCCGAGCAGGCTTCAGGGATGGAACCTCTGGTGACCACAAAGGTCCCTCCAGCCACAGGAGCTACAGGTCAGTGAGAGAGACTTCTGAGCTGGCTGAGAGGGGAGCAGGGTGTCTCATAACTCAGGCCCCCTCAGGAGGCAGAGGCAGCGGTGCCCAGGACTCCCGGAGCAGACAGGAGCTCTGCTCCATTACTGAAGATCTCCGCATAAGCCCCCTGATGGAACTGAGCCTGAGAGGTGGCCCTGCCCCCACCTGAGCACCAGAACTTAAGCTCACATTGAATAGCAGACTTGCCCGTCACTGAAAGCCCTTGAGGCTAGGGAAGCAGCATTTGAATCTCAGACCCCAAGCACTACCTGGGCAGACCTAGGTGGGGGTGGGAGAGGAATCTCAGAAGTCAAGTAACTGGCTGGGAAAATGCCCAGAAAAGGGAAGAAAAATAAGACCATAGAAAGCCACTTTCTTGGTGAGTGTTTTCGCCTTTCATTTCTGATGGAGAGGAACAATGCTAACCATCAGGGAAAGACAAAGAAGTCAAGGCCTCTGTATCCCAAACATCCAAAATAGATATTCAATGAGCTCAGGCCATGGAAGAGCTCAAAAAGGATTTTGAAAATCAAGTTAGACAGGTGGAGCAAAAACTGGGAAGAGAAATGAGAGAGATGCAAGAAAAGCATGAAAAAATGGGTCAATACCTTGGTAAAGGAGACCCAGCAAAATGCTGAAGAAAATAACACCTTGAAAAATAGGCTAACTCAATTGGCAAAAGAGGTTCAAAAAGCTAAGGAGGAGAAGAATGCTTTCAAAAGCAGAATTAGCCAAATGGAAAAAGAGGTTCAAAAGCTCACTGAAGAAAATAGTTCTCTCAAAGTTAGAATGGAACAGATGAAGGCTAATGACTTTCTGAGAAACCAAGAAATCACAAAACAAAACCAAAAGAATGAAAAAATGGAAGAGAATGTGAAATATGTCATTGGAAAAACAAATGACCTGGAAAATAGATCCAGGAGAGACAATTTAAAAATTATGGGACTACCTGAAAGTCATGATCAAAAAAAGAGCCTAGACATCATCTTTCATGAAATTATCAAGGAAAACTGCCCTGAGATTCTAGAACCAGAGTGCAAAATAAGTATTGAAAGAATCCATAGATCACCGCCTTAAAGAGACCCAAAAAGAGAAACTCCTAGGAACATTGTGGCCAAATTCCAGAGTTCCCAGGTCAAGGAGAAAATATTGCAAGCAGCTAGAAAGAAACAATTCCAGCATTGTGAAAATAAAATCAGGATAACACAAGATCTAGCAGCTTCTGCATTAAGGGATCAAAGGGCATGGAATAGGATATTCCAGAAGTCAAAGGAACTAGGACTCAAACCAAGAATCACCTACCCAGCAAAACTGAGTACAATACTTCAGGGGAAAATATGGTCTTTCAATGAAATAGAGGACTTTCAAGCATTGTTGATGAAAAGACCAGAGCTGAAAAAAAAATTTGACCTTCAAACACACGAATCAAGGGAAGCATGAAAAGGTGAACAGCAAAGAGAAGTCATAAGGGACTTACCAAAGGTGACCGGTTTACATTCCTACATGGAAAGACAATATTTGTAACTCTTAAAACTTTTCAGTATCTGGGTAGTTGGTGGGACCACACAGACACATACACATGCACACACATGTACACATGTACATGCGCACACACATGCATACATGCACACACACAGAGAGACAGAGAGCACAGAGTGAATCGAATAGGATGGGGTAATATCTTAAAAGAAATTAAGGTAAATGGTAAGAGAGAAATGTGGAGGGAGGAGAGGGGGTGAAATGCAATGGGGTAAATTATCTCTCATTCAAGAGGCAGGCAGGAGACTTGTTAGTGGAGGGAAAAAGAGGAGAGCTGAGAAAAAAACATGAAGTTTACCCTCATCACATTCGACTAAAGGAAGGAATACAATGCACACTTATTTTGGTATGAAAACCTATCTTACAATACAGGAAAGTGGGGGAGAAGGAGATAAGCAAGGTGGGGGGGATGATGGGAGGGAGGGCAATGGGAGGAGGGAGCAATTTGAAGTCAACACTTGGGGAGGGACAGGATCAAAAGACAGAATAGAAACAATGGGGGGCAGGATAGGATGGAGGGAAATACAGTTAGTCTTACACAACACGACTATTATCGAAGACATTTGCAAAACTACACAGATATGTCCTATATTGAATTGCCTGCCTTCCCAACGGGAATGGGTGGGGAGAGAGGGATGGGGAGAATTTGGAACTCAAAGTTTTAGGAACAACTGTTGAGTATTGTTGTTGCTACTAGGAAATAAGAAAAACAGTTAATGGGGAATAGAAAGTCATCTGGCCCTACAGGACAAAAGAGAAGATGGGGATAAGAGAAGGGAGGGATGATAGAAGAGAGGGCAGATTGGAGACAGGGAAAATTAGATTGCTTGGGGTATTGGGGTGGGGGGAGGGTACAAATGGGGAGAAAATTTGGAACCCAAAATTTTGTGAAAATGAATGTTAAAAAAAAGAGTTAAATAAATTTATATTAAAAAAAAAAAAAGACTTCACAGCAGTGGAGACAGTCCTGAGCAAGAAAATGGCTGACTTCAACCTGAAAGACATTTTTTGTAAAAAAGAAAATATCAAAATATGACTGAGGCAGTGTATTGCCAAGGCAATATTCACAGCACTAGTGGTGCGTATGGATATGCTGACTTAGTTCTCAATAACAAGCACAAAAGACTCTCCATATAGAAAGCACAAGAAAAACATTTATTTAGACACCAGGAAGCCAAATTTCAAAACCAGAAAGCTAAATCCTTCAAAATGACCAAGAAATCAATAAACACGATCACCACAGGGGGCAAAGCCATTCCCAAACCTCTCCTTTTCTTCTGGGACCTTCTCACAAGAAAACAGTCACCTAGCCTAAGCCTTGCCATGTCTGCTTGCCTATGTCCTCTCTCCTCATTATGACCATGCTCACTCACTTCCTCCTAGTTCTGCTCCACCCTTCCTTTTCCACTTGTTCAGCAAGCTCTTCCTACCACATATGACTTAGGCTTCCATGTGATTTAAGCAGGTCTCATGGGCTTATTAATGAACGAGTAAGAACTTTCCATTTAAATTGCTACTGCATTCAGCCGCAAGATCTTTTGTATCCATTAGGTGGGTTGATGGGGCAACAAGTAGCAACAAAATTGTAACAAGGGTATTAGAAAATAAGCATATAAAACAATGTCTTAGGTGTCAGAGACAAACTTGACACACAAAAAAGGTATCAAGAAAAATGTATTTAAAAAGTGAAGTTCAGAGTAGGGAAGACCTACCTCCCTTCCCCTGAAGGAATGGACAGCTTTCAGCATAGCCACCAAAAGGACTATGACCAGTTTATGATGAGGCAAGACCCTTACAGAATTCTGAACTTTAGATTCCAAGACACAGTCCCCTGGCCATGTGACTTCATGTTCTCCTATAATAGAATCTTCCTCACACAGCTCCTTGGGCCTGCACATTAATTTCTGACCTGTAACCTGTCCATGCTAGGTCACAACCCCCCATCAAAGTGTGGAAATAAAATTTGCTTCCTGTATTCCCACAAACACATTCCTTTTCTCTTTATTAATTTTTTTTTCCAGACCTAAATCCAAACAATACCTCTTCACTTTCTTTGCCCTATGAATTCTTCCCTTCGTCTATCTCCTTTTTATATGAATATGGGAAGGGAGCAAAGTTGACCAACGCATTGACAAATTACAAAGAAGCAGTCCCCTTGTTATAAGTACAGATATTGAGATTCAAAGGAAAAGGTAAATTAATGAACTGTCCATTTAGAGGTTCCATCTCATACAGCAGGTCTGGGGAGGAACATCATCTGATGCAGTTTTCTGGTCTGGATGCTCCTTCAAGCAGTCTTCAGCACAACATCTCAGGGTCTTCTTTTCTTTATCTTCTTGTATAAATCCAGATGTCCACTCTCCTACAAAACTGACCTTAATGCAATTTTAGATTACCATTCCTATCACTCTTACAAATTGGAACTTTGGACAATTGTCCTGTTTAAGAAATTTACATTACAACCCAACTTTTACATTTTACATTAATTCACTATTCATTTCCCCCATCAGGAAGATGAGATTTCACTAGAGTCAATAACAAGTTCCAGTACTTACATAAATACAATAAATAATCATTTTTAACACAGTATATATCACATCACAAAATAATTCCAACTTCTGGTCATGTGGTGCTTCTTTTAAATCGTTTACAATATAGACCATAAACCATTTTTCTTTTAACATTAACCAACTGAGACAAAATAATAACTATACCAACCTCACAAGGCCTTGACCCGATTGTCTCCACACTATTACAAAGAATTAAAGGACCCTAACTTAGTGTTGTCGGTCTAAAGTTTTAAGCCTAATAGCTTAACTTTAGACTTAACCTCAGATGTTCCCCTACCAATAATCTATTATTTAACAGATCTGGTATTATGCTTATAAAACTTTTGATTATGTAGGAAATAGTCATAAAGACTAGGGACATTTCAGGGAAACACCATCTCAGTAACTTTGTGTCAATTTCAGGTAGGGGTAGATTGTCAACTGGCATTCAGCCAGGCTTAAAGTCTGCCAGGAGTCATGAGGAATTTGAGTCACGAGAGTCCTACCTCAGTTCAGGCTGAACTCCCAACCTTCCCATGAGATCACCCCCTTGCAGTCTATACCAGCATCTCACAGGCTTACTGGTATCATGGATATGTGGCTCAGATCGCCTCTCTTGCTATCCACACCTGGAGTTACACTCAAAACAACAGTCAGTTAATAGTCCCATAAAATCTTGAAATAACAAGCTCCAATAATGAGTTTCAGATATGACTATAATTTCACATTGGCTAAGGAATATCTTTTGAAGCAAGTCTTAAGTGACTTACATGCCTTTCTATACATGTGCTAGTTTCTGATTATTGCTCTAATAGATTTACAAGTTTCCCAAACTACTCTGTCCCTTTCTAAACCTGTTCAATCTAAAAGAATGAGCTACACATATGATAAGTTCAAGCACTAACTTAAACTTATGTTCATGAAATGAATTCAAATCAAAACAAGCATTTAACTTTATCATCCATGCCAAATATTACCAGAGGCTATCTGCCTCTAAGAAACTTAGACTGAAATTCTTTACCCCAAACTAAAGATGTCTCAGATTTAGTCTCAGTAATTAATTGAATTGTTTTAATACCAATGGCTTTTACATCATTTTGTAACATGTAAAGACTTCATTCCAAGTTGAAACCTTTGTCCATTACCCTAAAAGAGTTTTAATCCCATTTGTCTAAAAGCCCTGGAAAACCTTACCTTGAAAACCCCTGGTTTTTCCCATGTAAACTGGCTCTCCTGAGGCCCACTCTATCACTATGCCCAAATCTCTGTTCTACTTCCCACTCTTAATCCTATCAATCCAAATCCCCAGGTTACTGGCTACTCCCATCAAGACCATTCCTGGAGCACCAAGACCATGTGGGGCTGCTCTTCCTCAAGTAAGGAACTTCTTCCCCTCAGTCCCTCTGTAGATAAGATGCAATTACAGTTATCTTTAAATCCCAATCTTGTTCTATGGAACAATGATACAATATCACATTTATACTTTGGTTTCCTTTCCTTTAATTATTCCCATTACATTCAGAAAGAATGTTCCCAGGGATTTTATCTTACATCTTAGATCTCAAATTTGTCCTACAAGCCAATCACTGGAGATCATTTTCAAATTCTCACCAAAGCAAGTTCTTTATACAATCTCCTCAGCAGCTGGGGCTGTACTTTTTGACTAGCCCGAGGACAGCTCCTTTCCACACATATACACACAGTGTACCAGCTTTAGGTTTTAGCATTAGAACTATAAACAGCAAACTTAGAATTTTCATAAGTGATAACAAAATTGTTTTAGCTATGAACACAAACAATAAATTTCAGGTGACATCAATTGCATTTTCACATCATATAAAAATTATTGACAGAAGGATGGGCTGTCTTACCAAGTGCAGACAGCTACTGGCTGGATTCTCCATCCTGACTCATCCCTCTTCACCCTCTACCATGACTGTGGCTGGCTATGTGCTGAATCTTGATACTTTCAGGCTCTAGCTGCTGCCCCTTCAATAGAGTCAGGATAATAGCTTCTATGAGCAAGTCTTGAAAAAGGGCAGAGTTTTCCTTTCCTCCCTGAGTAATTTCCCTAATTTTTTTTAAATCTACTTGCTTTTGAAATGCAGTTTTTATGCCTTCTAACAAGCTAATTATCATATGACCTCCCTTTCCCTTATCCTCACTCTTCTGATAACACCATCCTGGGTATTGTGGGGTCACCGCTAACCAAACAATCAACTGACACCTGAGGAGAGGAAGGGGTCAGCCAGGGAGATACCCAGAGACTGCTGTGGGAATGGGGCTTGAGGACTCAGCAAAGTTGCCTCAGGGAGAGGGGCTGCCCAGGGTCACACCTCAGCAAGACCTGTTGTTGGGCCAGGGAAGAGGGCTGAAGCTCTGAGAGCCACAAGAAGGGGATCATCAAAAATGTCCAGTTGACCCCCATTGTTCCTTTGGAGAGTAAGTTCTAGCTATAAGCATCTCACAATCTTTTCTGAAAACATGCTCCTGAAAGAATTCGACAAAGACCATTATGTAGGAAACTTCTATCCATTTTCCTTCTAGGCACATAGTACAATTCTAATTGTAAGAGAGTTCATTTTTAAAGCCCCCAAAACCGGCCATGCTTTGTGACCCTCTAGACCAAACAGTGTTGCAAAAGAACACCAGCTTTTTCCTTTTAAATTCTTTGGAGAAACTGAACTTTTCGCAATTTTGTAAAAGACAACCCAAAGGCAACTTTTGGGAGACTGAAGAGGATTGACCCATTACAGGCATGGGGCTGAAAATCCCTCCTTCCAAAAAGGAGGATGTGGGAGTAAGCCTTGGAAAAAAGATACAAGAGAAAAGAGGTAACTAATGCCAAGGGAATTTAGAGAGTTGGGCACACACTTCCCGATAGGGCATCTATCCTCATCTGTACTTTGGAGGGTGTGCCTAGGTCCATGGCCTTGAATAGTGCACTGAACCAAAAACCTGAGTGCAATACAGCCTTCTAGTTGCCTGACCTACTGGGACCTGGGGTCAGGTCCAAAAACTGCTTCCAAGGTGCTTGGAGAAGGAGAAGGAGAAAAGGAAAGGGAGAAGCTTCCATACCTTCCAGTCTTGACTGAAGAGGAACTTTAGTTCCTTGTCTCTTATTTTCCAATCCTCATAAAACCATAAAACCTTTATATAACAAATTAACTTACAAATACAAATTGGGTAGGCCTTCCAAAAACCATACAAAAAATTTTACAAAGCATTTCTTAATACATCTTTTTGTTAATCACTTTACAATCATAAATGCCAAATAACAATATCTTTTTCTGCTGAATCCTGATAGGAGGAGCATTCTCAGATGCTGTTTATTATTCTTTCAGGATGGATTTTAACTTGAAATCCTATCAAACCTAGATTTGTAATCACTAATGATACACATTTTAGCCCTCCTTTTTTTTCAAATACTCTTGCTACTTAAAAGAAAACTTTATTTATAACTTCCCATAATTTCTTGTTTTACTCTACTTCCTTAAGGAGCTGAAATGCTACCTTCCAGCTCCCCACCCAAGCCCAGCAGACCAGCTTTCCCACTCTCATCCCAGCCTTTAAATCATATGTGGGGTGGGTAACCTTCCTCTTGTCCACATGGTCTGAGCACATGGACACAATTAATGCTTCTAAAAGAAATCACTGAAATTCTAAAGTGAATTTGCAGTTTTACACACATAGTCTGGTATCAGATATATTTACTTAATTTAACCATGAAGTACAGATTTTAGCTTTGAGATCTCACTAAATCAAAACTCAACTTTTTACTCCAGACTGCCTGTCTTTTACTCTGCTAATTTCCATTACAAAAAGAGATCCTGCTTGCCTGGGCAAAAGGGCCTAAATAATTTAATGCTGACAAAGTGTGACTTCCAAGCATGAGGAGTGGGATCTTAATAACTAATAGTAAAAATTACAAATCACAGTAAACAATTTTTAAATCCCCTAATTTTCCGTAACATTGTCTACTGGTTTCCCAATCAGGCTAAGTATCTTCTTAAGTGGGATGGGGGAGGGGGAAGGGAGTACAAGATCCAAGAACATCCCACCCATATTCTTCCTCTCTTTTTTTTATTTCAGAGAAACCACTTACTCACCACCTCTTCCAGCTTCTTTGTTCCTTAAAAAGAAATCTTAGAGGTTAAGAGCTTAACAATTGAATTAATAGAATCACATTTTTAAGTTGAATACTCGGGAAAGAGCCAAAATCTTTCTTTTCACATTCACAACCTGGTCAGGGTTCTAGAACGAAGAAAGATTTTTTTTAAGCAACTTCTTCAGAGTTTGAAAATTTTCTATTAATACCATTATCAAGTCAAACAGTAAAGCATTTTTCTTCTCTCTCCAACCCACTCATTCCTCTGAGACTGCATTTACAATTTAACAAAACACTTCACAAACACACAAACACAGAACAGACAGAGCAATACAGTTCCTCTCTTTTTAGGAAGTAAACTAATTTTGGATTAGACCAGTCAAAATTCAACTATTTACCTCAATTTACTCTGACTAACTCTAAGTCAATTCTAAGGATTAAATTCCTCCCTAATAAGCTCACTCCAGCTTCCGGGACAACCACCTAGAGGTACTAACACCAAATGGCTTAGGAAAATGCAGGTCAGTGGCTATTGGGACTAACTCCCTGGACCCTAGAGACCACCATAATTCTTTTGACCTGGAAGCAGATCAAATCCTCCCAATATCTTCAGGGGCTCTCCTTCTTGTCATGGCTCATATTCCCAGGATTCTGTCCAAGTTTTCTCCATTTGCTTAGTGCCAATAAAAAAAACTTCCAGACAGGAAAAAAGGGCCAACAAAGAGTTTGCCACCCCAAACTCCCCTTCCTCAGTAAAAGACTGATCCAGAGTGTAAGTTCCCAAGGTGACCTGATCTTTGCTCAGTATACTGACTTAATATGGTCCACTGGCAAAGTTTTCTCCCTTCCTTCCTCTGAACTCTTGCCCATGGTCTGGGGTATAGTGCTTGGGCTGGAGGAGATGTAACTTACAGAGACTGTGAAAAAAAAAAAACTTTTTACAGGAACATTCATCCTGTAATTTAATCTCACTTCCTCCAAGGCAGCGAGTCGGGTGCTCCTCATTTAAGGGAGCCCCATGTTGTGGGCCATGTTTGTTAGAGACTAACTGGACACACAAAAAGGGTATCAAGAAAAATTAATTTAAAAAAGTGGAGTTCAGAGTAGGGAAAGTCTACCTCCTTTCCCCTGAAGGAATGAGTAGCTTCCAGCATAGCCACCAGAAAGACTATGACCAGGTTACGATGAGGCAGGACCCTTATAGAATTCTAAACTTTGGATTTCCGGAGATACCGTCCCCTGGCCATGTGACTTCATGTTCTCCTCTGATAGAATTTTCCTCACACAGCTTCTTGGGCCTGCACATTAGTTTCTGACTTCTAACCCGTCCATGATAGCTCAGAACCACCCTTTGAAGTGTGGAAATAAAACTTGCTTCCTGTTTTCCCACATTTAGGCAACTGGTGTCAATAGAACTTTACAACAGTATAACAGGGATCACACAAAATGAGCACATAAAACAATACCTTAGGGTGGGGACGGAGCACAAACACCCCATCACTTCCCCCTCGAATGAATGGGGTCTAAAATCTTGGGATAAGGGGTGAAGTTCCCTCCTTCCAAAGCTACTTCCTGCTGAAATTGGATGTAGAACTGTCGCTGATCATATGACATCTCATTTGAGAGATCAGTTCTTTAGTTTGCATCCACAGTTTGATTGACTTAAGGTACAGAGATGATATATCACAGTCAAAGACAAGGGGTGACATCTGACTTGAGCAATCAGGCATCTGCAGGTGGAGGATACTAAGCTTATAGGAAACAAATCTAGTAAAGAAGGTGAACAGACAAAAAACCAAAAAGAAACAAGGAGACCATAACCAGAAGGAGGGTAGATACAGGGTCAGCCACGCTTCTGGAGTCTATGAACCTATTATCATAGCCTCATTCATTGTAGAATATATTAGGTAAGGGAATAATTTGGTAATCACCCTCTCCTGAATAAACAACAGTTACAGTATTATCTTTCCCATGTGCTATAATTTCTGCATCCTTTGCAAAATCATCTGGCTTTCATTTTGCCCATACTTTAGCTCCAAATTTCATCCTATAAGTAGAACCCAGTATTTCAGTTCCTCTGCTAGTTATTTCAGCAGGATCAGTTTTCACAAGTGGTACTATTTCACAAGTAATAGTAATAACTTGAACCATTCCATCATTTTTACAAAACTGTATGAGTTCATCGCCTAAATTTAGGAATTCTGTATTGTATTGTATTGTATTTGTATTGTACAATACATGTATTCCTCAGACTCCTAATCCTGATTTAGGTAATATCTTTCCAAATGATTCTTAGGGATTCTCTTACATATTCCAGTAGAGATTATTCTTATTTCTTTCCTATCCAACCAAAAACCCTGTAAAACAATATAAATTATACCATGCTGAAATAGTCCTTGAATATGGTGCTGGGACATTTGGGCTCACAGTCCAATACTCAGTATTTGAGATCTTGCATGTTTTTTGTTTTCTAATTTGCAGAATTAGGGTCACCATTCTGGCTAGAGGTGTACTTAATCCCAAATGGTCTATTCAAATTATGCAAAGCAATGAATAAATTACCTTTCCAATGTAGATAATAATTACAAGAACTTAACTTGCTATACCGTTCATTCAATAATCTATTCATTACTTCAATTAACATACACTTGTGGGTAATATGGAATATAATATATCTATTCTATTTTGTTTAATATACAACATGTCCTCATTTCATTACCTTTGAAATGTGACCCATTGTCATTTTGAATCTGCATAGGGTTTCCATAATATAGATTTATGATATCTAAAGTTCTGTAGGTGTTTTTCTGGGTCACATTCTTATATGAACAAGCCACTAGTACACCTGAATAGATGTACATATAAATTTCCATCCTTTATCTTGTGGCAGAGGAGCAATATAATTTATTTGCCATATTTGGACTGGTACTTATCCCCTTGCTACATCTTCAGTTACTAGCCTAAGAACAGTTCATTCCTCTTCCAACGACATATAAAACATTCTTGTTCTACTTGTTTTAGTAATTAGAGATGCTAATACTTCAGTCCTGTGCCCACTAGTGTGTGGCCTGGACCCATAAATGGATGGCTGTGCTATCCTAAATGAACCCATTGTGCCGGTACCAGATCATCAGTTGGTGTCAGAGTAGGGACAATATGTAGAGTAGCAATCTTTACTAGTCAATCAGTACGTACATTGTACTCACATTCTGGCATGGTGAAGGCAACATGAGCATCTACATGAAAAACTGACAAATTAATACCAAAGACATGCCTCATATATCTTTGCATAATTCTTTGCCCCACACTGGTTTGCCATGAATTTCCAAATTTTGATTTTTTCACATGGGCATCCACATAGCTAATCCATTTTCTACCACCCATGAATCAGTGAATATAAGACACTGTCCTCCTTGTTCTGTTTTGATAACTTGGTGTACTGCCAAAAGGTCAGCATATTGACTACTTCCACTTATCCCAGTACTTTCCAAAGAATGCCTAGTACATAGGTTGTAGGCTGCCTCTTTTAAATGTCTTTTGTGGACCAAATATTTTGCTATCCCATCAGTAAATCATGCAGGTCTCTTTTATTCTTCAGTTATTCCATCGTATCCCTCATTCCATTTTACCAAGGACAGTAACAACTGTTGCATTGGTTCAGGGGGTGTATCATTTCCCTCAGAATCTATGTTTGCCATAGATTCATGTAAAGCAGAAACTCCACTTTTCCTGATTTAGATCTATTTTGAATATACCATTTCCATTTAATTATACTAGCTTCCTGTGCATGTCCAATTCATTGAGAAGCTGGGGTACTCATTACTTAGGTCATAATTGGGATTCTGGATCTTAATTATCACCTCATGACCGAAACTCAGCTTTTTAATCTCTACCAAAGTCTAATATGCAGCTAACAAAGATGAAGGGAATTTCCTAGACCAAAATCCAAAGGGTACATTTTGGCTTTGTTGTTTCTGCCATAAACTCCAGTTTACATATTCATCTTGTAGAGTCACTTAAAATTCCACCAAGCCACTTCTAAGTGAGAGCAAATTAGTCACATTGTTTCAAATGTATTGGGATAGTAAAAAAGCATTGGCAAAATCAATGACTGCATACCAAGTTCCATTATATTTCTGGATTCTTTCTATTAAACTAATGGTATCTGGAACAGCAGCATACAAGAGAGAAGTAACTTTATTTAATTGTCTATAAGCCACTGTCATCCTCCATGTCCCATCTGACTTTCATACTGTCCAGACAAGATTATTCCATGAAGTGGTCTTAGGGATTAACACTTCTATCTCAACATATTCCTTTATATTGGTAATTTCATCTTGTCCATTTGGCACATGATACTGTTTGAAAGTAATAACTTCAGAAGGTTCAGGTAAAATGATTGGGTCCATTTTTATTTTACCCACTAAAATGGTATTAATTCCTATCTTTCTTACCTCAAACTGGTATCTCCCCTCAGATAAAATAAAATCATAACTCTCAATATATCTATTCCAACGATGTATTCAGGAATGGGTACAATTACCACAGTATATTCTTTCTCAGGACATTGTCCAATTTTCATCATTAGATTTACTTGTCTGGCTGATATTTCAGCACCTCTCAATCCTGTGATGGTGACAGGAGTTACATGTTTAAAATTATCAAAGTTTCCATATACAAGTGAGGCCTCTGCCCCAGTGTTGACTAATGCTGTGGTTACAGTATCCGTGGTTACAGTATTTGATCCATTTTTTCAAGATATGGTCAAACTGATATGGGGTCTGTTATTCTATCTGTATATTTCTTCAATCTGAACTGGGATTTGGCCAACTTTAGATTCTCCCTGAAGATACGACAAATTTGGATGCAAAGATTCAGCAGGATCTATAGGAGCAGTTCTTACTTCTCTCATCTAGTATCAAGTCCTTTTTCTTAGTACATTCTGTGTAGTTCATTAGTTGTAATACCACCTATGCTTCCAAAATCTATGCCTGATCTCATAGAGCAGTAAAACAATCCTCTCCTTGTCAATTTATTCTGATTTTAAATCTCCTGGCTATATACTCCTCTCTAGGAATTTGGTCTTTCCCCCAGTCCCCTAAGTCTGTGATATCTTATCCAGCACTTCTGAAAGAAGGTTCCCCATTTCCCCAATTATCAGAGTCAAAATCAAGTGCTTGTCAGTAGGAGAGATGAGGTGTTTTGGGTGTTGGGGACCCCAAAATACCGACAGTCCAGGTCGTGCTCGAATGAATTTGACTCAAGCCTTCTTAAAGTCAAAGAAAACAAAGTTTATTAAGGATTCGCCTAATTGGGTTGCCTCTTAAGGAACCTAAGTATTTGTGACGCTTGTATTTACAAGCGGGCCAGATAGAATCCCAGCTAGACAGAGTCTGAGCTGGATGGCATCTGAGCACCTTCATGGAGGCAAGATGGAACTTAAATACAGAAAAGAGTATAGGAGGAATGTGTGTGTGTGGGGGGGTTGGTCTGGTATTCCAGGGTGATGGGAGGAGGGGTTTAGGAAGGGTTTTGAGGAGAAGTCCAAGGAGGGTCAAAGGCTGGAAATAGCTGGAGGCTATCAGGAGATATCAGACAATGGAGGGTTTGGGTGGGAAGGAGGTGGGGCAATCCACAGATCTTGATAGGGACAGTATGGAAATGGATACAGATCTGGATGGCAATCTGGGGAATGGGGTTTTGATGGGATCAAGGGTGGGGAGTGCAAGAGATCTGAAATGATAATGAAAAGTCCCTGGGCTTCCTGACTGCCAGAACAAATGGGAAGATTAGCCTTAAGAGGGAAGATTCAAGGGGAGCTCAAGGAAGTTCCCAGAGTCTGAACCTCATCAGGAGGACCTGTCTTCACTATTATATTTCTATGGTAAACTGCAAAAGGAGTATCATAGCATGCATCTACATTTCCATTCATTACAGCAGTCTTTATTACCTCCTCCTTTAACTTCCTTATACAGTCCCTAAGTGAGTACCAGGGTCAGTTTCCACTAGGCCACATAAGGTCAGTAGGATACTGCCTACTGCGACCTTCTGCAGCCAAAACTAACAGATTAGTTGTATTGTTACCTCCTCACATATTGCAATCTCTAAAAGTTTGTTGTACAAAAGAATTCTGACTAATACCTATAAATTTTACACAGTCCACTTGGTCTATAGCTGTTCCTTCAGTTTGTTCATCACTGATTCTCACCATCCAAGATATTAACGATTCTCCCATCCTTTGGGTGAACTGACTCAAAATTTCTATGACTTCCTGTTGAGTAAAATCCTCAATTATTTCCCTAAACTATGAGGTACCTCCTTTGTTCTCCTGTTTCCACCTCACCATTGGGCATGTTTCTGCCTGAGAAACTTCTCCCTCTAAAATTCCTTGGTCAGTGTGTCAACTAGGCTGGATCTGTACAAAGGTCGTATGTACATTTCTTTTGTCAGCCTTCAGTCTCTTCTGAGCTCAATGAACAGCCCTCCCTTCTGCCTGGGGGTCTTGTAAAGGAGACCCCCAAGGCTGAGAATTAGCACACAAACTAGTTCTTTTTCCATCTGAATTTTTTCCTTAAACAGCTTGTCTATGCTTTTACACACAATATGGTAACTTGTTAATAAAACGCAGCCACTCCTACTTAATCCTTCCACCTCCTTCCCAGATCTTATTGGTATTCCTTGCAAACACTTTTCCAAGTCTCCAGGTTCCTCCTCCTGTAACTTCCCTTCCCAGTTTTTACAGGGTCCAGTGCTCTTGGACCATTCTCTGGCTAGCAATGAAAAAGTTAAATCATCCCAACCTGGGATACTAATTTCTTCCTCTAAATCCTTTCTACCTCCAAATAGAGATTTTATACCTTGTGATTCTGTTTGTGATACCAAATATATCACCAAGGCAATATTCACAGTACTGGTGGTGACTATGTCAGCGAATTTCTCAATTGTAAAATATAAAAGACTCCATATAGAAGGCAGAGGAAAAACATTTATTTAGACATCAGAAAGCCAAATCCTAGAACCAGAAAGTCAAATCCGTCATGGTGACCAAGAAATTAATAAACATGATCACCACCAGGAGCAAAGCCATTCCAACACCACCCCCCTAATTTTGTCTTTGTGTCCCCTAGGGCAGCTCCTGATACCTTTTAGATGTTTAAGAAATATTTCTTCAATAGTAAATTGTTTTTGAGAAAATGCAATATTGTAGTTATGTCTGGGGTCCAATATGTATATTGTAGGTCACTGAAAATTGGGAGGCCTTCTTGTGGTCCATCACATGATTACTGTTTTGCTATAGTTTTCTTTTTGTCCTTTTTTCTTGAAGAAGACCATGACATCATGGAAGTGATGCCATGATATGCAAGTGAATTGGATTTAAGTGAGGGATGACTGTGCAAAGTCAGCAGCCTCACTTTGTCCTCTGGAGCCATCTGGTTCCAGTGGCAAGATATAGATCAGATCAGTGAACATGGCCCTGGATACAAATGGCTGTTTTAGTTGACCTCTGTGTATTCAAATCCTTCTACTCTGTTCTGGCCTTTTCCAAACACCATTTTTACTGTATTTTAACACACATGAGAATTCATCTGTTGTTAATGGAAGCAGAAGAGACCTAAAAGAAATCCTCCATTAATGAAATGAACTAAGTAATGAATCCTGCAGCAAGAATAGGAATTTTGATTAAATTGTCACTATTAAAATGACCTGTTACATTTTTAATCCTAACAGTGGAGATATAATATAGATTAAGAATTGACACTAGTGGAAATATCTTTATTTCCCAACAGTCTACATGGTCCCTGGGTGAAGTATTAATGCGGTCCATTCAAAAGAGAAAAATAAGGAGAAAAGAAATACAAGAAAATGGCTAATCTCAATCTGGAAGGAATAAAAGTTTGACTGGAACAGTCGCTCACTGAAGCCTGCTTAGACAACCTGCTTCAGGCTTTCTGGAATTTCTGAGATCTGGTTACTCAACATAGCCAATGTACAGTTCAATCTTCTCCTGACTGCAGAGATGTTGTTTCTGTAAAAGAATTGGTGTCAACCACAGCTCTTTCTGCTAATACAACTAAAGTTCCTGCAGGGGGGGAGAAGCCAAGATGGTGGAGTAGAAAGACACATGTATGCTAGCTCTGAACCCACAGCCCATAAATTTTCTGTAAAAAGAACTCCCCACAAATTCTGGAGCACTGCAAGCCATGCAGAAACACAATGGAAGAGATTTCAGTTCCAGAGAGCCCTGAAAAGCCGTCCCCAGGGGTCCACTGCACTCCGGACGCAGAGCCACCCCTGTGCTACCCTGGCCACATGGCCCCAGAGGAGCGGATCAGAGCAGGCTTCAGGGACGGAACCTCCAGCGGCAGCAAAGGTCCCTCCACCCACAGGCACTCCAGGTCAGTGAGAGAGACTTCTGGGCTGGACAAGAGGGGAGCGGGGTGTCTCCACGGCTCGGGCCCCCTCAGGAGGCAGCGGCAGATGCAGCGGCAGAGGCAGCAGAGGCCCGGAACTCCCCAAGCAGGCAGGAGCTCCATTGTTGAAGGTCTCTGCATAAACACCAGAGGGAACTGAGCCTGGGAGGTGGCCCTGCCCGCCCCCAGCACCAGAACTTAAGCTCACATTGAACAGCAGCCCCACCCGCCACTGAAAGAACTCAGGCTGGGGAGCAGCATTTGAATCTCAGACACCAGGCACTAGCTGGGAAGATCTAGGCAGGGGTGGAGAGGAATCTCAGAAGTCAAGTAACTGGCTGGGAAAATGCCCAGAAAAGGGAAAAAAAAAATAAGACCATAGAAAGCTACTTTCTTGGGGGACAGATGTTCCCGCCTTTCATTTCTGATGACAAGGAACAATTCTTACCATCAGGGAAAGACAAAGAAGTCAAGGCCTCTGTATCCCAAACATCCAAAATAGATATTCAATGAGCTCAGGCCATGGAAGAGCTCAAAAAGGATTTTGAAAATAAAGTTGGACAGGTGGAGGAAAAACTGGGAAGAGAAATGAGAGAGATGCAAGAAAAGCATGAAAAACAGGTCAATACCTTGGTCAAGGAGACCCAAAAAAATGCTGAAGAAAATAACACCTTGAAAAATAGGCTCACTCAATTGGCAACAGAGGTTCAAAAAGCCAAGGAGGAGAAGAATGCTTTCAAAAGCAGAATTAGCCAAATGGAAAAAGAGGTTCAAAAGCTCACTGAAGAAAATAGTTCTCTCAAAGTTAGAATGGAACAGATGAAGGCTAATGACTTTCTGAGAAACCAAGAAATCACAAAACAAAACCAAAAGAATGAAAAAATGGAAGAGAATGTGAAATATCTCATGGGAAAAACAACTGATCTGGAAAATAGATCCAGGAGAGACAATTTAAAAATTATGGAACTACCTGAAAGCCATGATCAAAAAAAGAGCCTAGATATCATCTTTCAGGAAATTATCAAGGAAAACTGCCCTGAGATTCTAGAACCAGAGGGCAAAATAAGTGTTGAAGGAATCCATCGATCACCGCCTGAGACCCCAAAAAAGAAACTCCTAGGAACATTGTGGCCAAATTCCAGAGTTCCCAGGTCAAGGAGAAAATATTGCAAGCAGCTAGAAAGAAACAATTCCAGTATTGTGAAAATAAAATCAGGATAACACAAGATCTAGCAGCTTCTACATTAAGGGATCAAAGGGTGTAGAATAGGATATTCCAGAAGTCAAAGGAACTAGGACTCAAACCAAGAATCACCTACCCAGCAAAACTGAGTACAAAACTTCAGGAGAAAATATGGTCTTTCAATGAAACAGAGGACTTTCAAGCATTCTTGATGAAAAGACCAGAGCTGAAAAGAAAATGTGATTTCAAACACAAGAATGAGAAGAAGCATGAAAAAGTAAACAGCAAAGAGAAGTCATAAGGGACTTACCAAAAGTGAACTGTTTACATTCCTACATGGAAAGACAATATTTGCAACTCTTAAAACTTTTCAGTATCTGGGTAGTTGGTGGGACCACACACACACATACACACACATGCACACACATGTACACATGTGTGTGCACACACATACACACATGCAAGCACACAGAGACAAACAGCACAGAGTGAATTGAATAGGATGGGACCATATCTTAAAAGAAATTAAGGTAAATGGTGAGAGAGAAATGTAGTGGGTGGAGAGAGGATGAAATGGAATGGGGTAAATTATCTCTCATTCAATAGGCAAGCAGGAGACTTGTTAGTGGAGGGAAAAAGAGGAGAGCTGAGAAAAAAACATGAAGTTTACCCTCATCACATTTGACTAAAGGAAGGAATAAAATGCACACTCATTTTGGTATGAAAACCTATCTTACAATACAGGAAAGTGGGGGAGAAGGAGATAAGCAGGGTGGGGGGATGATGGAAGGGAGGGCAATGGGAGGAGGGAGCAATTTGAAGTCAACACTTGGGGAGGGACAGGATCAAAAGACAGAATAGAAACAATGGGGGTAGGATATGATGCAGGGAAATACATGACTGTTATTAAAGTCATTTGCAAAACTACACAGATAGGGCCTATATTGAATTGCCTACCTTCCCAAAGGGAATGGGTGGAGAGGGAGGGATGCGGACAATTTGTAACTCAAAGTTTTAGGAACAACTGTTGAGTATTTTTCTTGCTACTAGGAAATAAGAAATACAGTTAATGGGGAATAGAAAGTCATCTGTCCCTACAGGACAAAAGAGAAGATGGGGACAAGAGAAGGGAGGGATGATAGAAGAGAGGGCATATTGGTGATAGGGGAAATTAGAATGCTCAGTGTATTGGGGTGGGGAGAGGGGATAAATGGGGAGAAAATTTGGAACCCAAAATTTTGTGAAAATGAATGCAAAAAGTTAAATAAATAAATTTATATTTAAAATAAAATAAGGTTCCTGCAGGGCCGAGGCTTTTTAATTTTATCTTTATATCCCTAACACCCAGAGCAAGGTTCAGCCCTTCATTGATGCTTAAGAAAAGCTTATTAAACCATGAATTTTCTTTGAGGAAAATAACACCCTCCTTCTTGACATCTTGTGTCCAGAAAGGATATTGCAGATCATTGAAATTTTTAACTCGGTCTTATCCTCTTGTGACCAACTGAGACATAACTGTCTTAGTCATCATCACCTGTTCATTTTCACGGACTTTCCTCATGCCTGAAATTCCCTTCCTCATCCCTGACTCCTGGCTTTCTAGGTTTCCTTCAAGACTCATTTGAAATCATAGCTTCTATTGGCAAAGTATCTCATTTCCCATTAATTCTAGTGCCTTTCCACAATTGAGTATTTGTCTTATCCTTTATAGATCTTATTTGAATATAATTACTTGTTGTCACTTCCACTATATGGAGAACTCTTGAAGAGCAGAGATTATTTTTTGCCTTTCATTGTGTTCCCAGAGCCTAACAGAAAGTCTAGGACACAGTAGATATTTAATAAATGTTTATTGACTGACTGGAGGTAGAGGAGCAAGGTTTAAATCCCAGCTCCATTATGTATTATAATGACTATAATATAATCCTCACTTACTCTCTGATTTCTTATAATCCAAGCTTAATATTGTTTTTGCTAGCTCTTAAGTTAACTGTTGATTGCTCAGTCCTTTGCTGTGCTGAGAAATATTTAACAATCAACTCTCTGAAAAGAAAACACACACACATATATAGCAATATATATTCACACCCATAAAGAAGGGACATATATAAGTATGTATGTAGATTTCATAATTCATAAATAACAATAAAATACAGTATTCTTTATTGTAAATTTCCAAAAGTGAATTTATTCTCACAAAATTCTTTTCTTGATTTACACAGAACTCTTCAATCTATGGATCTACAATTAAAATTCTACCATGATTTGCCAATAGAATCACATTCTAGTCCCCTAAATCAAGTCTCAATAAATTTATTGTCATTAAATCTGACAGAAATTATATTCCTTAAACAGAAACCTCTTTTCTATTCAGCTCAACAAAATGACTGTTTATGGATTTCATGGATTTAAAGGGATGCAATATTGTGTAACCTTACAGTATTATCTACAAAGCCTAGAAAATAATTTCAATCCATGTCATGTTTCAATATTTTATTTCAATGATACAACTCTTTCCATCATCTTTTGGGATGATGGCATTAGTTCTTCATAAGGTCAAATACATAGTTCTAATAAATCAAAATAGTTGAAAATGTTTCATTGTTGTTTCTGACTAATAAAAACCATAATTTCATATGTTCTATTATATTTTATGGCAATATAGTCCCAAAAAGAATATTAAATTTATTATTTTAATTAAATGGATTACCTTTAAATTTATCAAATTTTATCAAATAATCAGTGTTACATTCATGCTTTCCCATACCAATTCTTAAATTTTCCAAAGCATTTATAATACAACTGATTGGGTTTTTTGAATGTAATTTGATCTTTGCTATGATGAGATGAAAGTGACAAAAACTTTTCAAGAATGTCAATCATTAATGCAAGAGTTTTTGAGGAGTTAATGTTATGTGATCACTTTGTCAAACCATAATTAGGAGAATGGGTAAAATGCATGTATAATCAGAGACGCGCATGATATACAGCAGTAGATATTCACTTAGAGACTGTAGAAGAAAATTAAAGGAGGAGGTAATGAAGACTACTATAATGATTGGAAATGCACATACATACCCTCTTCGCAGTTTCCCTTAGGAATACAATAGTGAAGACGGCTCCTCCTACCTTACAAGTATTTGATTTTGACTCCAATAATTGGGGAAATAAGGCACCCTCTTTCAGAGGTACTGGACAAGATTTCACAGTTAGGTGACTTACGGGACTGAGGAAAATACAAATTTCATAGAGAGAGAAGAGTAAATAGCCAACAGATTCAAAATGAGAATAAATTGAGAAAGGAAGAATTGTTTGCTGCTCTGTTGAGAGCAGGGGTAGATTTTTGAAGCATAGATGATTTTCCAATTTATAAACTATACAGAATGTACCAAGGAAAGGGAACTGATACTAGACAAAATAGAGAAGTAAGAACTACCCCTATGGAACTTCCTGATCTCTTGTATCCAAGTTCATCACACCTTCAGGAAGAATAGCAAGCTGACCAAGCCCCACTTAAGATTAAAGAAATATACAGACAGGATTATAGATCCCATATCAATTTCACCACATATTGGAAAAATGGATCAAATACTGTAACTAGTACATTAATAAATACTGGGGCAGAGGTCTCCCTTACATATGGGAACCCTGATAAGTTTAAACATGGAACTCCTATCATCATCACAGGACTAGGAGAGTCTGCAATATCAGTCAGACAAGACAAAGTAATAATGAAAATTGGACAATTATGTAAGAAAGAATATACTGTGGTGACTGTACCCATTTCTGAATACATCATTGGAATAGATATATTGAGAGGTGTGACTCTAAATTTACCTGAGAGGAGATACCAGCTTGCAGTATGAAAGAAGAATTAATAAAATTTTAGTGGGTAAGATAAAAATGGACCCAATCACTTTACCTGAACCTTTTAAAGTAATTACTTTACAGCAGTATCATGTGCCAGGTGGGCAAGATGAAATTATTAATATTATAAAGGAATATATCAAGGCAGGAGTGTCAATCCCTACAATCACTCGATGGAATAGTCCTGTCTGGCCCATACAAAAGTCAGATGAGACATGGAGGATGACAGTGGATTACAGACAATTGAATAAGGTCACTCCTCCCTTGTATGCTACTGTTCCAGATACCATTACCTTAACAGAAAATATTCAGAAATATAATGGGACTTGGTATGCAGTTATTGATTTAGTCAATGCTTTTTTTTTTTTTACTATTCCAATATATTTGAAACAATGTGACCAATTTGCTTTCACTTGGAAGGGCCAACAGTATACTTTTACACACTTGCCACAAGGATATCTACATAGCCCCACTATTTGTCATAGGAATGTGGCTTAACATTTGGATGAATTAGAGCTACCTGGTGTACAACTTACCCACTACACAGATGATATTATGATACAGGAAAAAATGTAAAAGAAGTGGAGAAGAGTTTGACACCTTTAAATGTGAATGTGAAAAGCAAAAGGTGGGACATTCAAAGATTCAAGGGCCAGACCAAATTGTAAAAGTTTTGGGTATGCAATGGAATCAGGGACTGTGAGAGCTTTTCCTGAAAGCCCAACAAAAGATTCTGGATTTTCCTACCCCCACCAATAAGAAAGAGGCCCAAAGTTTATAGGGTTATTTGGATATTGGCAACATCACATATCACATCTAGGACAAATTCTGAAATCCTCCTATAAAATTACTAGGAAAAATATGAATTTGATTGGGGACTTGAGCAGAGTAAAGCTTTTGAAGAAGCAAAGGCCCTAGATTTACAGCCTATGCAAAGTGACCTGGTGGAATTACAAGTGACTGTACAGGATATAGAAAATGGAGTTTATGGCAGAAACGACATAGCCAAAATGTACTCTTAGGATTTTGTTCTAGGAAACTCCCTTCATCTTTGTTAGCTGCATATTCGACTTTAGTAGAGACTAAAAAGCTAATTTTTAGTCATGAGGTAATGTTAAGGCCTGGAATCCCAATTATGACCTGTGTAATGAGTACCCCAGCTGCTCACAGAGTTGGAAATGCTCAAGAGGTTAGCATAACTAAATGGAAATGGTATATTCAAAATAGATCTAAATCAGGCAAAAGTGGAGTTTCTGCTTTATATGAATCTATGGCAAATATAGATACTGAGGGAAATGATACACTCCCTGAACCAAAACAACAGTTGTTACAGTCCTTGGTAAAATGGAAGGAGGGATATGATGGATTAACTGAACAACAAGAGACCTACATGGTTTACTGATGGGACAGCCAAATATTTGGACCACGAAAGACATTGGAAAGTGATAGCTGATAACTCATATACTAGGTGTTCTATGGAAAATACTGGGATAGGTAGAAGTAGTCAATATGCTTAACTTATGGCAGTACACCAAGTTATCAAAACAGAACAAGGAGGACAGTGTCTTATATTCACTGATTCATGAGTGGTAGATAATGGGTTAGCTACATGGATGCCCATGTGGAAAAATCAGAACTGGGAAATTCATGCAAACCAGTGTGAGAATTATGGGAAGATATATGAGACATGTCTTTGGTTACTCAACACATTGTCCCTACTCTGACACCAACTTATGTTCTGGTACTAGTAAAATGGGTCCATCAAACAGTCATCCATTTAGGGTTCCAGGTCACACAACAGTGGATACAAGACTGAGGTATTAGTATCTCTCATTCATTGGTAAAACAAGTAGCAGAGGAATGTTATATATATCACTTGGAAAAAGAACAAACTGTTCCTTGGGTAGTAACTGGAGAGATAACAAGGGGAAAAATACCAGCCCAATTCTTGCAAATAAATTATATTGGACCTCTACTCCAAGATAAAGGATATAAATTTATATGCACCGGTGTTGACACTTATTCTGGGGTACTAGTAGCTAGTCCTTATAAGAATACAACCCAGAAAAACACCTGTAAAACTCTAGATATCATAACTCTATATTATGGAACACCAATGCAGATCTCAAGTGACAATGGATCTCATTTCAAAGATAATGAAATGAAGAGATACTCTGTATGAAACAACACAGAATGGATATATCATATTCCATATTATCCACAAGTGTCTGTGTTAATTGGAAGAATGAATGAATTATTGAAAAAAACAGTTAAGGAAGTTAAGTTCTAATAATTCTCATCAACACTGGAAAGATAATTTGTTCCCTGCTTTGCATAATTTGAATAATAGACCATTAGGAGGAAATACATCTCTAGCCAGAATGATGACCCCAATTCTGAAAATTAGAAAACAACAAACACATAAAATTCTAAATATTGAGTATTGGACTCTGAGGTCAGATGTCCCAGCACCTTATCCCAGGACACCTGGTTCACCAGGATATGATTTACAGTATTTAAAAAAGAAACAAGAAAAATATCTACTGAAATATGTATGAGAATCCCCAAAAATCATTTTGGACAGATATTACCTAAATCTGGATTAGCACCTTCAGGAATACATGTATTAGATAGAGTGATAGATTCTAATTATCAAGGAGAAATTATTGCGATGTTCCAAAATTTAGGCAAAGAGCCTATACAGTTTTGTAAAAATGATAGAATAGTTCAAGGGATTATCATTCCTTGTGAGACAATACCCCTTGTGGAAATTGACCCTCCTTCCAAAATAACTAGTAGAGGAGCTGAAGGATTGGGGTCTACTGATGGAATAAAATTGGGAGCTAAAGTATGGGTAAAACGGAAGTCAGATAGTATTCCAAAGGCTGTGGAAATTACAGCACATGGGAAAGATAATGCTGTAATTGTTGTCTATTCAGGAGAAGATGACTACCAAATTGTACCCTTAACTCATATATTCTACCAACAATGAAGCTATGATGATGGGTTCATGTACTCCAGAAGTGCAGCTGATCCTATATTTACCCTGCTTCTAGTTATTGTCTCCTTGTTTCTTTTTGGCTTTTTGTCTGTTTAACTTGTTCACTAGATTTGTTTTCTGCAGGCTTAGTACCCTTCACCTACTGAGTGCTCAATTGAGTCTGATTGCTTAAGCCAGATGTCACCCTTTGTCCATGACTGTGATGTGTCACCCCTGGACCTGGTGTCGACCAACCTCCACATGCCAGCTAAAGAACTGGCCTCTTGAATGGGACCTCTTGGGGCAGGGACAGTTCTACATCCAGTCTCAACAGGAAGTAGTTATGGTAGTAGCTTTCACCCCTTACCCCAAGATTTTGGTCCCCATTTGTTCAAGGGGGAATGATGAGGTGCTTGTGTTCAAGCCCCACTGTAGCAGATGGCCTGCATCCCTACATGGCTGGGTGAAGTGGTTGAAGAAAAGAGTCATGGGAGGTGGGAAAAGAGACCAATTCCATTTATTGATCTGAGGGTTAGGGTTATATAGACAGAATCTGCAAAGTCTACGTGATATTCTGCTCATCTCCTGTCCCAGTGATTAAATCAATCAGGATGATTAAATCAGTCTTAAGTCTAGGAGCATCTATGTTACATATCCCTTGTTTTCTGTAATTCTCTTGTTTATCTCAGAGAGACAACAACATCTGGGGGGCATGGAGAGCCATTCCGGATGATAATGAGCACAGTATCAAAGAACAGCTTCCCTGAAGGTCTATCCTGATCTCCTCTACCGCACTCCACCCTGGCCCTCAACGCCCCACCCTAAGATATTGTTTTTTGTGCTTATTTTGGATGATCTCTGTTAAATTGTGGTAAAGTTCTGTTGACACCAGTTCCTAAGATATTGATTTATATGCTTATTTTTTTTGTTATCCCTGTTATAATTCTGTTCATACCAGTTGCTCCACTGATCTATGTGATGAATATGAAAGATCTTGGGGCTGAATGAAATGGTAATACAAATGGGGAAATCTTTCCCATGCATTAATAGGTCCAGGGGAGGAGCCAAGATGGTGGAGTAGAAAGACATATGCAAGCTCCGAACCCACAGCCCATAAATTACCTATGGAAAGAACTCAATGGGTTCTGGAGCAGTGAAAGCCACGCAGCAGCAGAGTGGAGGAGATTTCTCTTGCAGAGAATCCTAAAAAACTGACCTCAAAGGTCCGTCAGGCACTGGACGGGAGTGGAGCCCCTGCCCTGGCCACGTGGCCCCAGAGGAGCAGATCTGAGCAGGCTTCAGGGATGGAACCTCTGGTGGCCATGAAGGTCCCTCAACCCACAGGCACTACAAGTCAGTGAGACAGCCTTCTGGACTGGCCAAGAGGGGAGCAGGGTGTCTCCATAACTCAGGTTCCCTTGGGAGGAAGCAGGGGAGGAGGCGGTGGACCAGAGCTCCCGGAGCAGACAGGAGTTCAGGGCAATTACTGAAGGTCTCCCCATAAACCCCCTGAGGGAACTGAGCCTGGGAGGCAGCCCTGCCCCCATCTGAGCACCAGAACTTAAGCTCACATTGAATAGCATCTGCGCCCACCACTGAAAGCTCCGAGGCTGGGGAGCAGCATTTGAATCTCAGACCCCAAGCACTAGCTAGGCAGATCTAGGTGGGGGTGGAGAAGAATCTCAGAAGTCAGGTAACTGGCTGGGAAAATGCCCAGAAAAGGGAAAAAAATAAGACCATAGAAGGTTACTTTCTTGGGGAACAGATGTTTCCTCCTTTCCTTTCTGATGAGGAAGAACAATGCTTACCATCAGGGAAAGACATAGAAGTCAAGGCCTCTATATCCCAAACATCTGAAATAGATATCCAATGGGCTCAGGCCATGGAAGAGCTCAAAAGGGATTTTTAAAATCAAGTTAGACAGGTGGAGGAAAAACTGGGAAGAGAAATGAGAGAGATGCAAGAAAAGCATGAAAAACAGGTCAATACCTTGCTAAAGGAGACCCAAAGAATGCTGAAGAAAATAACACCTTGAAAAATAGGCTCACTCAATTGGCAAAAGAGGTTCAAAAAGCCAAGGAGGAAAAAATGCTTTCAAAAGCAGAATTAGCAAAATGGAACAGGAGGTTCAAAAGCTCACTAAAGAGAATAGTTCTCTCAAAATTAGAATGGACCAGATGGAGGCTAATGACTTTCTGAGAAACCAAGAAATCACCAAACAAAACCAAAAGAATGAAAAAATGGAAGAGAATGTGAAATATCTCATTGGAAAAACAACTGACCTGGAAAATAGATCCAGGAGAGACAATTTAAAAATTATGGGACTGCCTGAAAACCATGATCAAAAAAAGAGCCTAGACATCATCTTTCATGAAATTATCAAGGAAAACTGCCCTGATATTCTAGAACCAGAGGACAAAATAAATATTGAAGGAATCCATCATTAATAGGTCCATGTGATCTGCTTAGATTGCATGGAAGTGTAAGTCACATGCGATGGGAGGAGCTTGCTGAATAAGTGGAACAGTAAGGGTGGAGCAGAGGTGGGAAGAGGTTGGTCAGGCTACTCAGAGCTGGGAAGGACACAGGCAGGCAGTCACAGCTTAGACTCGTGAGTGTTTGTTGGGAGGCCCCAGAATGGGTGGGAAGGCTTGGGAATGACTTTGCCCCCTGCAGTGATAACCTGTATTGACTTCTTGGTTGCTGTGAAGGATTTTGCTTTCTAGTTCTGGAATTTGGCTTTCTGGCATCTCAATAAATGTTTTTCTTATGCCTTCTATATGGAGAGTCTGTTACACTTTGCAGTAGAGAACTACACCCAGCATATTCACGGTACTGTGAATATTGCCTTGGCAATACACACATTTACCAAGGTCTAACACAGATAGGTTTTGGAATGGAAGGATTTGGATGCAGGATGTCAGACTTAAACTGTAATAATTGGATTGACCACAACATAACCAATTTGTCTTGAAATTATCAGTGATCTTCAATACCCATCTCAGATGCCAGATGATGGTGAAAGATCATGCTATTATCTTAGAAAACAATTTACTGTGGAATAGGCACTTTTTGTAAATATCTACTATGTTCTAGTATTTCTCCTAGGTGCTGGAGATACAACGACAAAAATTGAAGACCTCTTCCTCATAGAATTTGAACTTGCATTGCAATTTTCAAAACACACACATTATTGTTATATGTAGTATTAATCAGAAAAAATATACTACATTGCATTATCTATCTATATGTGTATATATAAAACATCAGTAATAAGCAAAGTAATGGGGGAGGATTCCTAATGAGCAGGCTGAGATGTGGAAAGGCCTCATATACAGGAAAAGGTGCCATGTTATTTGAGCTGTGAAGGAAAGAGGGGTTCTAAACTGCAGAGCTGAGGAGATGATTCATTTCAGACATAGAAAACAGCCTTTGCAAATGCATGGAAGTGGGAAATAAAGGGTTATGGGTAAAGAACAATTAGAAGACAAATTTATTTGTACTACTGAATGCATGAAAGGAAATCATACATGATAATGCTAGAAAGGTGGATTTTAGCCAGATTATGAATTGCATTCAATGTGAAGAAAGGGGCATTTGATCCCAGAGGCACTAGAGAAGGGGGCAGGGTTGGAGGTATTATACATGGAATTGACTTGAGCAGACATGGAATCTAGGATGCTTTGTAAACCTGAGTGAAGGAGGGATTGCAGAGGGAGACACATGAGGCAGGGAGACCAGCTGGGGGTCTATTGCAATTGTCCAGGTGAGAAAATATGAGGTTGTATGAGTCAGTCAACAAGTACTGCCTAGTACTGTCCTGAGAATATAAATACAAGAAAGAAAGACAGTCCCTCTCCAACAGATGTTTACCTTTAATGGGAGAAGACAGCACATAAAAGGAAATTGAAAAGTCATAGAGGTTGGGGGAGTGGTGATGCAGGGTCAGGTGGTCAGAGGAGAGGAAGCTGGAGAGGCCATGACTGGCTTGAGTCCCTCTTTCAATGTAGGTTCTGGGAGAACCCATTCAATTTGAGGGAGAGACTGCAGAGACAAAAGGTACTTTCCAGGGAGGCATTGCAGGGATGGAGTGAAACTTAGGAATGACAGGTTGAAGCAAAGTAGAGGAAGTCAAGGGTGAAAAGAAGACTAGAGATGAGACTTTTAAACTGTTGATGTTTTTAATGAACACACATATATGTATTAAGTTGTCCCCTGGCTTGTTGAAGCAGTAGGTTAGACAACGTTTGCCCTAGTAAACTAGGTCAAAATGGCAATCCAAAGAGACTGCAGCACTTTATCAACCAGAATGACATCCTGGTAGAAGTGACTTATCTTATGAAGATCCTCAATATCAGAGCTCTTCACAACAGAAGGCTTGGTCTCCTTTTTCTTATATTGACTATTTTGGGGAATGATGTTCTTTTTGTCACCACCACGAAGCCGTAGAGCCAGATGAAGGGTTGACTCCTTTTGAATATTGTAATCAGCCAAAGTAAAGCCTTCTTCTAGCTGTTTGCCTGCAAACACCAATCTTTGTTGATCAGGAGGAATACCTTCTTTATCCTGAATCTTGGACTTGACCGATTCAATTGTATCAGACAACTCCACATCAAGGGTGATGGTTTTCCCCATCAATGTCTTCACAAATATCTGCATCATGATGATCTAAAAGAGAGTTCTTTTAAAAAAAACAAACTAATTACATACAGGAACAGAGAGATAGTGAGAAATATTTGATAAATAGTTAGTCAACAATCCAGAATTCATTAAAGCACCAACTATGTGCCAAGCACTGGTTAAGTGTTTGGGATACAAAAAAGGTTAAAGACTGTCCCCGCTCTCAAGTAACTTACAATCTAATTTCAGAGACAACATACAAAAAACTACACAAGAACAATATATTTACAAGAAAACTTGATGATAATTAAGAGAGCAAAAAGCACTAGCATTTAGGTGGATAAAGTATGGTTCCTTGTAGAAAATGTGGTTTTAACTGGGAACTGAAAGAAGCCAAGAAAGCTGGGATGGAGATGAGGATGGTCAGAGTTCCAGGCATAAGGGACAGCAAGTGAAAATTCCTAGAGCTTGGAGATGGAGGGTCTAGTCCAAGAACATCAAGGAGGTTAGTTTTACTGTTCAAAGAGTCCATAGAAAGAAGAGAGGAGAGGAAAGGAGAGACACAGAGAAACAGAGACAGAGAGAAAGAGAGAGAAACACAGAGAGACAGAAAGAGATACAGAGAGAAAGAGAGACACAGAGAGACAGAGAGATTTCAAAATTGCTTACTAAGTGTAAGGAGCTGTAACATCAAGGAAAATAATAAAAAAAATTACAAAGGGAGAAAGACTTGTTTGGAACTCAAATTCTATTATAAAGAAGTACATATCACCAATCTGGCATTAGTTTTTAACTAAGTACTGCAGTAGATCAGGAGAACAGACCAGACAAGGGAAAATCAGCAACAATGGATTTTCATATCCCATGTTTGGTAAACCTAAAAACAAATTATTTAGGAATGAAATCCCTATTTTATAAAACTTCTGGGATAAATATGTCATTAGCAAAATTTAACAAAAAGGTATACTGAGGCATGCTCTCTCTGAGCAAGATAACATTTATTAACGGTGACATATATAGCTGACAATAAATGTGTCTATGACTTGCCTCAGTTTACGCCAAAATGAAGATGCAACTCATTTTTATACACAGATTAAAAAACACAACAGAAATCATAGCATTGGTTATTGAACTGGTAACATCATGGTGTCAAGGGATCATGATTGGTCATATTAAAGAAGGTGGGTTGACACACTCCTGGGATGAAGACCACCTCTCTCTGTCTCAGAGGAATGTTTTTGTGAATCTATGGGCCTCAACTGCATCATCTTTTATGTGTGTTTCCAAACCCAAGTTTTAATTCAGAAGATCTTCACAATGTCAGTATGAATTTTACTGAAATTATTATAAATAGTATACTTATTATAAATGTTTGGTTATTGGTTTTAAAATTATCCTATCCTTGCCTCCATATTCCTGTAATTGATGCCTCCAAAATAAAATTTGAAACGATGAGCATGCCCTGAGTGTTTTCTGGTTTTCTAGGACCCCCCATGGATCTTCCTACAGGAAGCTATTGAGCCTCTGGGCTTAGAACCCTGGGCCCAGAGTCAGAAAGAGCTGCATTCCAGTCTTACCTTAGACACTTAACTATGTTTGTGACCCTGGGCCTCTTTTGAGCTTTCTGGACCTCACTGTCCTCTGCTCTAAAAGAACGAATGAGAACAGCAGCTAGCTCAGCTGGTTGTAGTGAGGACCAAGTGACCTCACAATGCAAAATGCTTTGGCAGCCTTAAAGCAAATGCTACCCATTAGGTATGTCATGAGGCTTGGTCCTTCCCTAAAATTCCTTGGGCTGCAAGGCCTCTATTAATTCCAAACCTCCACAGCTGTGACATCACTCTATTTCAATATCCTGTTGACTGTGACAATCTCTTCTCCTGGGCACTTAAAATCCTAGATAAAACCTGTTCTCAGGCTTGGATAAGGTCCCACCCTCTTGGGACTAACTACCATTTGGGGACTTTGGAATCTATGTACTTTCTTGTCAATTATATCTTGTCAGCTGTTTATGGTTCTTAGCAAGACTGTGATTTAAAGCACAGAGATCTGTGTGTCCTTTCCAATCTTATCAAAAGAAGCATTTTGTAATAAAATAAATATTCTGAATGCCCTGCCCAAAAAAGAAATAATACTGGACTTACCTGATTTTAAATGGAGCCTTTAGAATGAAAGATTTTGATCCTCGTAGATTGATGGATGTTCTAGGCCTTTCACCTTTTCTCTTGAATTTCCTCTTTCTTTTCCTAAGGTTTAACATTACCAACTCCATGTTAATAATTTTTTTTTGGAATAAAGTCTGCTTCTCATACCCTAATTATATTGAATTGTTGTTTTAAAAATTATTCTATCCCTCCCTATCCATTGGGGTACCTAACAGAAAAAATAAATTCGTGAAAATATCATAATTCCTTGAGTATTTTTTTCATTTCTAGAACACTCCTCCTCCCTCTTTCCCTCCCCCCACCCAGCACTCAGTACAGGCATATTACATCCACCCCGAGACACAGACTAGGTTTGGGTCCCTGGAGCATTCTGAACCTCACTGCCCTCTCCTCTAAAATGAGGAGCAACTGACAGCCGGCTGACTGATATCGGATGAGAATCATGTGACCTAGCATTGGAAAGAACTTTCCCATTCTCTTCTGGGATGGGAGAGATCACACTTACTTTCTCTCTTGTAAGAGGTCTTCTCCTTCTGATACCTCACTGTTAGGTGTCTCCCCAACTCTAATATTCCCTTCTCTATGGCAACGCCTAGCCCATTCTCTGTGTGTTCTGAAGTCTCTACAAGACCCATCGTTCCACGTTCTAAGGCCTCTTGTGACATGCTAGGGTTCGGTGTCTTCTGAGTACCCGTATGTTATTGAAAATGCAGTGGTTTACAAAGAGAAATGGAGGCCCTTTCATATCCCCATCAATTAACCATCTAATGTTTACAGTAAAATAAATACTTAGAGTAGGGCATAGGGCATCTGTTCTCTGGGCACCTGGGGTGGAGTTTGCTGCTGGCATTGGGGGAAGGGGTACCAGGGGCTTCGGAGGAGACTTAAGGGGATCCTGGGTCTCTTGGGGGACCTGGAGCTGCAACTTGCCTGCGGAGGCGCCACTTGCTTGCGGAGGGATCTGTTGGTGCTTAACGGGCAGAGGAGGTGGCGGGGAATGGGTCAGTTGGGGGGATCGAGGCTGCTGATGTGGCTGTTGGGGCATTTGGAGCGGTGCTTGGGGTGGCCAGGGAAGCTACTGGGGCTGCAGGTGGGGCTGCTGGGCTTGGCCAACGGGCCACTTGGGGCAGGGGCACCCATGGGGTCAGGGGTGGGGTCCGGGAGGTGTATTGGGGCTGGGAGTCTCGCTCCCTCTTGGGTAACAACATACCTCCCACTTGAATTGGGTGTACCAGACCGTTACTCTGACACGTGGCTCTTGGGCCCGTGGAAACTCAGCATGGGCTCCCTTCCTAGGGCAGGGGCAGGTCGGTGGCCAGCTCAGGTAGATGCTCCACACAGCCCAGCGAGCAGCCTTCGGGGTGCCTCCTTCACTGGGAGGTACTGCCTGTTCACCTCTCCACAGCAGTGTGACCGGGTTTAGCCAGTGTGATAGGGTTCAGCCAGCACCTGGTACAGACACGCCTAGTACGTAATAATGCAACAAAGGACCCCAACCAATAGCCTAAGGCCTGCAAGTAGCCTGGGAGACAGGACAGAAAACAATGGACTCTGAGTCATGATATGAACTTGGATGGGCTTCCAGAGATGGTGGTACATAGAAGGGCCTGATTGGCTATTGGTCCATGGGGTCAGGGAGAGTCGGACAGGACTGCACAACACAACGCAACAGCAATAAAGTGTCTAATTCTAGTGGGAGGTAGTGGAAAAACCTGGATCTGGGTTCTCTCAGTCCTCCGCTTTCTTCCCCTACTTAGGCCTCAGTTATCCTATCCCTAAAATGGGGGAGAATGTTCAAACTCCAGGACATGTGAACTTTCAAACCTAAGTTTAGATTATACAACAGTCTGAAGAGACCAGGCATCATGCAATTCAATAACTCATTATCAATTTTGATCGGAAGCTACACTAACTTTTGTATAGCTGCTTGTGGTGGGGGAGGGTGCAGGGTGAAGTTGTTCCCTAAAATCTTTGAGAAGGTATTTTGTATGTATATGTATTCACACACACACACTTTTTCCCACATAAAGGTAGTATAATGAAGTAGAGAGTAACAAAATGAGCTAAGATGATAGCTTCTTTCTAGCTATATATTGTGGTACTGCTCAATATTTCATAAAGTTTTATTTTTGGCTCCTGCATGTACCTTATGCTGAAATTGTAACCTGAGATTGCATCTCAGGACTATATTTGATGTTAATTTATTTTTGATAAATATTCTGTGGACATTGGATTCTTTCTGTCTGTATATATCGTTTTTGCCCAAAAGCTATTAGAAAGCAACGGAATATTATCTGTCAACAATTGGTCTTTTGGGTATAAAGCACCTGAGTGACAGAAAGTGTAATGTTATGTACCCAGGACAGTTACTTTGAATGACTCCTCCACTTTAGAAAATTGCTTTTTGTTCATTGTTTTAATGTTAGGGAAATGATTCTGTTAAAATTTCCCCTTGCTATGAAACTAAAACACAATTTCAATGTTGGTCTGCAAAAACCTGGAGAACATTTCTGGAAACACCACTACTCTGGATTAAAATCTTTTTGTAAAAGCAGCAAGTCATTCACACACTTACCTGAAGTTTTAAAAAATTCAAGTTGTAATGTGCACCATCCACAATGTGCAAATCTGTTGAGATGAGCTACCTTTCAGTCTTCTGGAGGATAAAAGTAAATATTTTCATTCTGTTCAGCTACAGAAAATGGAGAGGGGGAGGAGATGAGACCATCTCTCAGGGCATGAAGAAATCAACAACCCTTCATGACCAGAACAAAATGGTTAATAAAGTGTTTCAAGTTCCCTGTTCTTGTACATCTCAAAATCCCCTTATGTAACTAAGATCCTGACTTCACTCAGGAATGCTAGTACATTCCCAGTTTGAGCTCTCCCTTGAACAGGAGTGTAATAAGAAGTTATCTGCAGGACATACTCAACTCACATTCTTCAGGATTGGTTCTCAATAAATCTCCAGGAGCTCTGGGGTGAGGGTCTCAGTTCATTGTTGGAACAGAACTGGAGCATGGGATCCAGTGGGAACTGGAGCTCAGAGGGGGTTTGTGGTTTGTCTGGTTCCTAGGGAATCAATTTTTTTAAGTGATATCACCATTTCTCTGATGTCATGGTCCTCTTTTTTTTATTTAAATTTATTTATTTAAGTTTTCAACATTCGTTTCCACAAAATTTTGGGTTGCAAATTTTCTCCCAATTTCTCCCCTCACTCTACCCCAAAACACCAAGCATTCTAATTACCTCTATCAGCAATCTGTCCTGCCTTCTAACATCCCTCCCTTCCGTTATCCCCATCTTCTCTTTTGTCCTGAAGGGCAAGATAAATTCTTTTTTTTTAATTTCACTTTATTAGATTACATACAAAAGGCTTACATAATTCTTACGTATCTTCTTTGGAGAAGACATTTGATAAGACAAACTATAATGATTCTGGAAAACTTGTGGTCTATTTAAGAAACTGATAGTACTATTTCCTGTCTGGAATGATTTTTTAAAAAGTATTTTTTTTTATTTTTTTTTTAATAAAAATTTATTTATTTAACTTTTTACATTCATTTTCACAAAATTTTGGGTTCCAAATTTTCTCCCCTTTTCTCCCCTCCCCCCACACCAATACACTGAGCATTCTGATTTTCCCTATCACCAATCTGCCCTCTCTTCTATCCTCCCTCTCTTCTCTTGTCCCTATCTTCTCTTTTGTCCTGTAGGGCCAGATGACTTTCTATTCCCCATTAACTGTATTTCTTATTTCCTAGTAGCAACAACAATACTAAACAGTTGTTCCTAAAACTTTGAGTTCCAAATTCTCCCAATCCCTCTCTCTCCACCCATTCCCTTTGGGAAGGTAGGCAATTCAATATAGGCCTTATCTGTGTAGTTTTGCAAATGACTTCGATAATAGTCGTGTTGTGTAAGACTAACTTTATTTCCCTCCATCCTATCCTGCCCCTCATTGTTTCTATCCTGTCTTTTGATCCTGTTCCTCCCCAAGTGTTGACTTTAAATTGCTCCCTCCTCCCATTGCCCTCCCTTCCCTTATCCCTCCCCTTGCTTATTTCCTTATCCCCCACTTTCCTGTATTGTAAGATAGGTTTTCATACCAAAATGAGTGTGCATTTTATTCCTTCCTTTAATTGAACGTGATGAGGGTAAACTTCTTGTTTTTTTTTCTCAGCTCTCCTCTTTTTCCCTCCACTAAAAAGTCTCCTGCTTGCCTCTTGAATGAGATATAATTTACCCCATTCCATTTCACCCTCTCTCCTCCCACTACATTTCTCTCTCACCTTTTACCTTAATTTCTTTTAAGATACGGTCCCATTCTATTCAATTCACTCTGTGCTCTCTGTCTCTGTATGTGCGTGCATGTGTGTATGTGGGTGTGCATGCATGCATGTACATGTGTGTGTATGTGTGTGTGTGTGATCCCACCAACTACCCAGATACTGAAAAGTTTTAAGAGTTACAAATATTGTCTTTCCATGTAGGAATGTAAACAGTTCACTTTTGGTAAGTCCCTTATGACTTCTCTTTGCTGTTTACTTTTTCATGCTTCTTCTCATTCTTGTGTTTGGAAGTCAAATTTTCTTTTCAGCTCTGGTCTTTTCATCAAGAATGCTTGAAAGTCCTCTGTTTCATTGAAAGACCATATTTTCCCCTGAAGTATTATACTCAGTTTTGCTGGGTAGGTGATTCTTGGTTTGAGTCCTAGTTCCTTTGACTTCTGGAATATCCTATTCCATGCCCTTCGATCCCTTAATGTAGAAGCTGCTAGATCTTGAGTTATCCTGATTGTATTTCCACAGTACTGGAATTGTTTCTTTCTAGCTGCTTGCAATATTTTCTCCTTGAGCTGGGAATTCTGGAATTTGGCCACAATGTTCCTAGGAGTTTCTTTTTTTGGATCTCTCTCAGGTGGTGATCAATGGATTCTTTCAATACTTATTTTGTCCTTTGGTTCTAGAATGTCAGGGCAGTTTTCCTTGATAATTTTATGGAAGATGATGTCTAGGCTCTTTTTTTGATCATGACTTTCAGGTAGTCCCATAATTTTTAAATTCTCTCCTGGATCTATTTTCCAGGTCACTTGTTTTTCCAATGAGATATTTCACATTCTCTTCCATTTTTTCATTCTTTTGGTTTTGTTTGGTGATTTCTTGGTTTCTCAGAAAGTCATTAGCCTCCATCTGGTCCATTCTAATTTTGAGAGAACTATTTTCTTCAGTGAGCTTTTGAACCTCTTTTTCCATCTGGCTAATTCGGCTTTTGAAAGCATTCTTCTCCTCATTGGCTTTTTGAACCTCTTTTGCCAATTGAGTGAGCCTATTTTTCAAGGTGTCATTTTCTTCAGCATTTTTTTGGGTCTCCTTTACCAAGGTATTGACCCATTTTTCATGCTTTTCTTGCATCTCTCTCATTTCCCTTCCCAGTTTTTCCTCCACCTGTCTAACTTGATTTTCAAAATCCTTTTTGAGTTCTTCCATGGCCTGAGCCCACTGGACATCCACCTCGGATGTCTGGTATACAGAGGCCCCGACCTCCACGTCTTTCCCTGATGGTAAGAATTGTTCCACATCATCAGAATTGAAAGGCGGGAACATCTGTCCCTAAGAAAATAGCTTTTCATGGTCTTATTTTTCTTCCCTTTTCTGAGCATTTTCCCAGCCAGTTACTTGACCTCTGAAATTCCTCTGCACCCCACCTAGATCTGCCCACCTAGTGCTTGGGGTCTGAGATTCAAATGCTGCTCCCCAGCCTCAGGGCTTTCCGCGGGGGTGCGGCTGCTATTCAATGTGAGCTTAAGTTCTGGTGCTCAGTTGGGGGCAGGACTGCCTCCCAGGCTCAGTTCCCTCAGGGGTTTTATGCAGAGACCTTCGGTAATGGCCCTAACCTCCTGCCTGCTGCTCCTGGAGTTCCAACCACTGCTGCCTCTGCCTCTGCCTCCGCCACCGCCTCCCGAAGTGGCCTGAGCCATGGAGACACCCCGCTCCCCTCTTGGCCAGACCAGAAGTCTCTCTCACTGACCTGGAGTGCCTGTGGGTGGAGGGACCTCCATGGCAGCCGGAGGTTCTGTCCCTGAAGCCTGCTCGGATCCGCTCCTCTGGGGTTGCGTGGCCAGGGCAGTGCAGGGGTGGCTCTGCGTCCAGAGCGCGACGGACCCCTGGGGATGGCTTTCCAGGGCTCTCTGGAATGGATATCTCTTCCACTGTGTTTCTGCATGGCTTGCTCTGCTCCAAAATTTGTTAGGAGTTCTTTTTACAGGAAATTTATGGGCTGTGGATTTGGAGCTAGCATACGTGAGTCTTTCTACTCCACCATCTTTGCTCCTTTCCCTCCATTCTAATTTTTAAAGAACTATTTTCTTCAGTGAGCTTTTGAACCTCTTTTTCCATTTGGCTAATTCTGCTTTTTAAAGCATTCTTCTCCTCCTTGGCTTTTTGAACCTCTTTTGCCAATTGAGTTAGCCTGTTTTTCAAGGTGTTACTTTCTTCAGCATTTTTTTGGGTCTTCTTTAGCAAGGGGTTGACCTGCTTTTCATGCTTTTCATGCATCTTTCTCATTTCTCTTCCCACTTTTTCCTCCACCTCTCTTTCTTGATTTTCAAAATCTTTTTTGAGCTCTTCCATGGCCTGAGCCCATTGAATATTTATTTTGGATGTTTGGGATACAGAAGCCTTGACTTTCATGTCTTTCCCTGATGTTAAGCATTGTTATTCTTCATCCAAAAGGATGGGAGAAGATATCTGTTCACCAAGAAAGTAGCTTTCTATAGTCTTATTTTTTTTTCCCTTTTTTGAGCATTTTTCCCAATGAGTTACTTGACTTTTGGGTCCTTTGTCAAGAGTAGGGTATACTCTGCGAATCTGTAAGATCTCAGTTCCTCCAAGGTGGCACAATCATGTGTCTACTGATCTGGAAGTAGAGAGGGATTTCTGTGCCCAGAATCTTAGCAGTTACCTCTCCACAGCCACCTGGCCTCCAGTTCCACCAAGTCAGCACTGGGGGCTGATTTTCAGATAAGCTGGATGGGCAGGGCCACCATTCAGTGTGAGAAAAAGACTGGTTCCCTTAGGGCCTCCACATAGGACTGAGGCAAGACTCAGCTCTTCCATACCCCCAGGGGTTTTTACACTCCAACAATGGATTCAGCTTCTGCTTGGCCTGCCAATGTGGCCTCTGCAGAGGCTGCCTATGTCCAGAGCTATAGAAGGCCCTTTTTCCTTACTGGCCAGCTGAAAAAATCTCCATCACTGACCTTTTGCACCTGTGATTTGAGGGATCTCTGATCCTGCTGCTGCTGGGACTGGGGATCCTGCAACTGGAGATTCTACCCCCAAGGGCTGTTTGCGAGCTGTGCCACGAGGTCAAAGCTGGGCTGGGTTCCACACTCTGTTCCGCATCCGGTGCAACTGACATTTCCTGTGGGCCTTTTAGGTCACCCTGGGCTGGAAATCTCCTCCACTCTGTTGTTCTCCACTTCTGCTGCTCCAGAATTTGTTGAGAGTCCCTCTCTACAGGTATTTTATGGGCTGTGTGGGGAAACCCTGCATGGGTGTGTCTTTCTACTCCTCCATCTTGGTTCCACCCATGGTCCTCTTAGAAAAGAAAGGATGAACACAACCTGTGAGTAGACAGAGCTGCCTAAATAGGGACCCAGCTAGATGGGTAACTCCTTTCCCTTCTTAAGTTCTATATGACCATACATGACCCCACGAACTTTGTTCATTCAGTTTTCTTTCCAAATATACTGAAGTGGTTTGTCATTTCTTTTTGCAGTGGTTTGCAATTTCCTTATTCTGTGTGTCCCCATTGGACAGATGAGGAAAGGAGGCAAATAAGGGTTAAGTAATTTGCCCAGGGTCACACAGCTACCAAGTGTCTGAGGCAGCATTTGAACTCAGATCTTCCTGACTCCAGGCCCAGTGCTGTCTCCACTGAACCACCTAGCTGCCCCTAGAGGGGACTCAAAATAAGAGACTAATAAGATCCTCAGAACTAATGCTGGTTGGCTAGATCCTTTGACTCTGATCATGGCTGGCCTCAGGTAAACTCCATTAGAGAGTGTGGTTAGTGAAATCAGGAACCAACCCAGGTTAAGAGCAATGGTGCTATTTATTGTCCTTATCTGTCCCTGGGTCCCTTTCACTCTGACCTGGGCCACCAATCTCTGATGTCCCTACTTCAACTCCCTTTCTCTTTCACTCTCCCAGCCCTTCATTTGTGCCCTATAAATAGGATCAGTTTTGGAAATGTTTTTCCCTTGCAGTTTTCTAGAAATAGATTCCTTTCTGTTCCCAGTGTGAGTGGTGGGGAATAAATACTTAGTTTCAGAAATTATGATGATACCACTTAGATTCATCAGGTTGGAGGAGTAAGCCAGAAGATATTGGTGATTCTCAAGCAATGACACTTGCCTTTAAACTGAGATAATGAAATTGCCATCTCTAAATGAGGGTTGCTCTTCAGAGGACAGAGAAAATGACCAATCTTGACTTTTTAGACCCTCCTTGAATTTTTAGCCAAACCATGATTCTCCAGCTTGATTACTGACCCAACTTGACTACAGGTCACTCTTTCATCTCGGTTGGCTTGTTAAATGAATTTGACTTTTTCTAAAGTACAAAGTCATTTCTGAGAGAATGAAGGTCGAACTTAAGTAAGATTTAATGAGAGGCAATGTGTCTTAGTGGGTAGACCCCACATGGGAGGCAAGAAGATTTGGGTTCTAATGCTGCCTCTATCAAACTGTCTCTGTGTCTTTGGACAAGTTGCTTAAACTTTCTGTTCCCCAGGCAACTCCCAAAGACTAATTGGCAGAGAAGGTGCTAACTCACATTTCTAAATGTCTCTTTGGTCTCTAAGATAAAGTCACAGGTTTCAACCAGCAAGTATGAGATTTTAAAAGCCTAGGTCATAGAGTTGAAGAAAATTTTTAAAAATAAATTTATTTCTTTTTTTGTTAAAAGCATTAATAATTTGTGCTTCTCACTTTGTACCCCTTCCCCAATTCAATTCAGCAAATAAAAATTAAATTGTTTTTAAAGAAAGGAGATGTTTACCAAACAAATACTCCCACTGGCCATATCTGAGAATGTATGTCTTTCCCTACATTATAATTTGATCACCTCTCTTATAAAAGGAGTGTTTCATTTTCTCTCTTTTGGCCTAATGGTTTATCATGATGTTAATCAGAGTTGTAAAGTCTTTTTAAATAATTGTTTTCTCCAGAATATTATTATAACCAAATAAATTATTGCCTTAGACTTTCTGTTCACTTTTTTCTTACTTATTTTTAGAGGCCTTACCAGGCTCCTCAGAAACTTTTCATTTGATCATTGCTTAGGACAAAATATCACTCTATGTCCTTCATATTCTCCAATTTGGCCCTTCCCCAGTAGGAAACCTCTTTAAACCTTTAAACCTCTTTAGGTTCCAGTTTTTGGTGACCATGAAAAAAGTTAATGTCATTGTACATATAGATCTTTTCCCTCATTCTTTGCTCTCTTTGAGGTATAGGCCCAGTAGTGGGATAATGGAATCAAAGGGCAGGCACAAGTTAGTAATTTGAGGGTAGAGTTCCAAACTGCTTTCCAGAATGGGTGAACCAATTCACAGCTTCACCCACAGGGCACTAGTACTCCTATTTTCCTACAGCCCCTCCAGCATTTGTCATTTTCCCTTTGTATCATCTTTGCCAGTCTGATGTGTGTGTGAGGTGGGACTTCATGGTTGCTTTCATCTTTTTATATATGGTTGATAGCTTTGATATTTTCCCATAAAAACTGCCTGCTTGACCATTTTCTCTTGTGTTTTGTTTTGTTTTATGGTTTCTCCCATTTTAATTCTTCTATGCAACATGAATAAGGTGACAATGTATTTAATAAGAATGTATGTGTAGAATCTATATAAGATTGCACTGTCTGAGGAGAGACAGGGGAGGGAGGGAGATAAAAATCTAAGATATATGGAAGTGATTGTAGAAAACTGAAAAAAAATAAAATAATTTTAAAAAGAAACAGAACTGCTGGCTTATCTCTTTGACTACTTATTTTTGGGGAAATAGCTTTAGATCTTAGAAATTAGAATCAATTCTTCATATATATTGGATAGGGAGACTTTTAACAAAGAAGCTTCCTGCAGTTTTTTTTTTTCCTGTTTAACTATTCTCTTCCAATTTTACCTATTTTGGGTAAAACGTGTCAAATCTTTTAAATTATCATATGATCCTGATTTCCCATTTTCCATTATTTATCATTTGATTAGTCATGAATTCTTTTCCTCTCGATAGATCTGAAAATAATTTATTCCTAACTCCTGTGGTTTTTGTTGTTGTTCTTTTTATGATGTGAGTTTTTATATCAGGTCATTTATACATTTGGAGTTTGTGTTGGTATACTGTGTGAGGTGTCTGTCTGTAAGATCCGCTATCCTCATGCACTGGGATATTCACAGATAGAAGAATTAATTTGATACTGAAGAAGGAGGTTGGAAGCTCTGGATTGATTATAAATAAAGTTTAATCAGTTAGGTCATTTACATTAGGGGCCAGTATGCAGCATCTGCCAGATGAAACAGGCTCAATAATATGTTGATCCCCACAAAGACCCCAGGAAAGCCAAGTGATAATTATTGAAATCAGACAAAAAGAGGAGGAGTTATAAAGTGCTTCCCTGGGGATTGGTGAATATTTTGGGTTTTCTGCTTAGAAAGGAGTTTGTTTCTGAGCTTGGCCATTAAGTCAGGGCTTTTGGATAAATGCTCAAACACAGGGTTGTGTAATAGTCATGTACTGGTCATGAACTGATCACTGGATCCATGTTATGGTTGCTATTGGTCACACGATCTGAGTTATGACTTAGTTATCTGAGTTATGATTTTCAGTGGTCACCATTTCCAGGTTTCTACCAGGTATCCTGTCACAGTGTTTCTAAGTTAATGGTTTTTACTTCTTACTGTGTTTATAGCTTTTCCCCATAGGTACCCCACAGAATCTAAGTCTAATTTCTGGCAAAACGTCCTCTAGTTTCTCACCATTTCTTGTCAAATAATCTTTCCCCTGTAACTGTTGTCAAACATTAGGGCATTATGATTATTTTCTGCTGCCTACTGCATATCTAATCTGTTTGATGGACTGACCCCTCAATTTCTTCATTATCTCCAAGTATTTTAACTATTACTGCTCTGTAGTACATTTTGAAATCAGGTACTGATAGATCCCTTTCTTGACTACTTTGTTTTTGTTACTATACTTGAGATTCTTGACCTTTTATCTTACATGTGAAGTCTTTTATCATTTTCCTACCTCAGTAAAGTATTCCTTTGATATTTGATTGATACAGCACTGAATAAGCAAATTAATTTAGGTGGTAGTGTCATTTTTGTTATATTCACTGAACCCATGCATGGTCAATTGCTGTTTATCCCACAAAGCAATCTTTCTGCCAATTGTGTTTGATAGTTGGATTCATATAGTTACTGATTGCACCTTGGAAGTCGAATTCATAAGTATTTTATACTTCTGTCACAATTTTGAACACATTTTCTCTTTCTTGTTCTTCCTGCTACATTTTGTTCTGATATGCAAGTATGTCATTAATTTACATGGATTAATTTTATGTTCTACAAATTTGATTATTTTACTGTTTTCATTCATTTTTTGTTGACTCCTTATGATTTTCTATATAAACCACCTTGTCATCTACAAAAAGTGATACTTTTCTTTCCACTTTGCCTATGCTCACTCCCTCTGTTTGTCTCTTTTTTTTCTTATTGCAACAGCTAATATTTCTAACATCATATTAAATACAAAGGTAATAATGGTGATCCTTGCTTTACTTATCATTTTATTGGGAAGGTCTCTAATCTTTTCTCCAGTGCATGTTATTTTGCTCTTGAATTTAGATAGACAATATTTGCTCTGTTTAGAAGAGTTCATTTGTTTTACTACTGTTTTCTAGAAAATTTAATACAAATGAGTAAGTGATGTTTTCAAAAGCCTTCTAATTGTCTAGTGATATAATCATATGGCTCTTGTTTTAATATTATCATATTCAGGGTGGAGCCAAGATGGTGAAGTAGAAAGACTCACCTATGCTAGCTTTGAACCCACAGCCCATAAATTTCCTGTAAGGAGAACTCCCCACAAATTCTGGAGCAGTGGAACCCACGCAGCAATGGAGGGGAGGAAATTTCCATTTCACAGAGCCCTGAAAAACCGACTCCAAAGGTCCATCATGCACCAGACGTGGAGTGGAGCCCCTGCACTGCCCTGGCCACATGCCCCAAGAAGAGTAGATCTGAGCAGGCTTCAGGGACAGAACCTCTGGCAGCCACGAAGGTCCCTCCACCCACAGGCGCTCCAGGTCAGTGAGAGAGACTTCTGGGCAGGCTGAGAGGGGAGCGGGGTGTCTCCATAACTTGGGCCCCCTCAGGAGGCAGCAGCAGAGGCAGCAGAGGCCCGGGACTCCCGAAGAAGAAAGGAGCTCCATTGTTGAAGGTCTCCGCATAAAACCCCTGAGGGAACTGAGCCTGGGAGGTGGCCCTGCCCCCACCCCAGCACCAGATCTTAAGCTCACATTGAAAGCAGCCACACCCTCCAAGGAAAGCCCTGAGGCTGGGGAGCAGCATTTGAATCTCAGACCCCAAGCACTAGCTGGGTAGATCTAGGTGGGGGTGCAGAGGAATTTCAGAAGTCAAGTAACTGGCTGGGAAAATGCCCAGAAAAGGGAAGAAAAATAAGACCATGGAAAGCTATTTTCTGGGGGGACAGATGTTCCCACCTTTCATTTCTGATGAGGAAGAACAATGCTTACTATCAGGGAAAGACATGGAAGTCTGGGTCTCTATATCCCAAACATCTGAAATAGATATCCAATAGGCTCAGGCAATGGAAGACCTCAAAAAGGATTTTGAAAATCAAGTTAAACAGGTGGAGGAAAAACTGGCTTCTTTCAATACTTATTTTGCCCTCTGGTTGTAGAATCTCAGGGCAGTTTTCCTTGATAATTTCATGGAAGATGATGTCTAGGCTCTTTTTTTGATCATGGCTTTCAGCTAGTCCCATAATTTTTAAATTATCTCTCCTGGATCTATTTTCCAGGTCAGTTGTTTTTCCAATGAGATATTTCACATTCTCTTCCATTTTTTCATTCTTTTGGTTTTGTTTGGTGATTTCTTGGTTTCTCAGAAAGTCATTAGACTCCATCTTGTCCATTCTAATTTTGAGAGAACTATTTTCTTCAGGGAGCTTTTGAACCTCTTTTTCCATTTGGCTAATTCTGCTTTTGAAACATTCTTCTCCTCATTGGCTTTTTGAACCTCAGTTGCCAATTGAGTTAGCCTATTTTTCAAGGTGTTACTTTCTTCAGCATTTTTTTGGGTCTCCTTTACCAAGGTATTGACCTGTTTTTCATGCTTTTCTTGCATCTCTCTCATTTCTCTTCCCAGTTTTTCTTCCACCTGTCTAACTTGCTTTTCAAAATCCTTTTTGAGCTCTTCCAAGGCCTGAGTCCATTGGACATCCACCTGGGGTGTCTGAGATACAGAGGCCCCACCCTCCACATCTTTCCCCAATGGTAAGAATATTTCCTCTTCATCAGAACTGAAAGGCGGGAACATCTGCACCCCAGCAAAATAGCTCTCTATGGTCTTATTTTGATTCCTTTTTCTAGGCATTTTCCCAGCCAGTTACTTGACTTCTGAGATTCCTCTACACCCCTGCCTAGATCCGCCAAGCTAGTGTTGGGGTCTGAGATTCAAATGCTGCTTCCCAGTCTCAGGGCTATCCATGGGGGAGCGGCTCCTATTCAATGTGAGCTTAAGTTCTGGTGCTGGGGTGGGGGCAAGGCCGCCTCCCAGGCTCAGTTCCCTCAGGGGTTTTATGCAGAAACCTTCAGTAATGAAGATCCTGCCTGCTCAGGGAGACCCGGGAGCCGCCGCTGCCTCTGCTGCTGTCTCCCCAGGGGCTCCAAGCCACGGAGACACGCCGCTCCCCTCTCGGCCAGCCCAGACGTCTCTCTCACTGACCTGTAGCGTCTGTGGGCAGAGGGACACTCACAGCCCCGAGAGATTCTGTGCCTGCTCAGATCTGCTCCGCTGGGGCTGTGGCCAGGGCAGTGCAGGGGTTGGCTCCACTTCTGGGGCATGACAGACCCCTGGGAACAGCTCTCCAGGGCTCTCTGGAACTGAAATCTTTTCCCCTGTGTTTCTGCATGCCTTGCAGTGCTCCAGAATTTCTGGGGAGTTCTTCTTGTAGGAAATATATGGGCTGTGGGTTCAGAGCTAGCATATGTGAGTCTTTCTACTCAGCCATCTTGGCTCCACCCCTCAAGCATTCTTGATGAAAAGACCAGAGCTGAAAAGAAAATTTGACTTTCAAACACAAGAATGAGAGGAAGCATGAAAAAGTAAACAGCAAAGAGAAGTCATAAAGGACTTATCAAAGGTGAACTGTTTACATTTCTACATTGAAAGACAATATTTGTAACTCTTAAAACTTTTCAGAATCTGGGTAGTTTGTGGGACCACACACACACATACACACACGCACACACATGTAGACATATGTGTGCACACACATACACACATGCAAGCACACACAGAGACAAACAGCACAGAGTGAATTGAATAGGATGGGACCATATATTAAAAGAAATTAAGGTAAATGGTGAAAGAGAAATGTAGTGGGAGGAGAGAGGGTGAAATGGAATGGGGTAAATTATCTCTCATTCAAGAGGCAGGCAGGAGACTTGTTAGTGGAGGGAAAAAGAGGAGAGCTGAGAAAAAAACAAGAAGTTTACCCTTATCACATTTGCCTAAAGGAAGGAATAAAATACACACTCATTTTGGTATGAAAACCTATCTTACAATACAGGAAAGTGGGGGAGAAGGAGAAAAGCAGGGTGGGGGGGATGATGGGAGGGAGGGCAATGGGAGGAGGGAGCAATTTTCAGTCAACACTCTTGGGGAGAGACAGGATCAAAAGACAGAATAGAATCAATGAGGGACAGGATAGGATGGAGGGAAATACAGTTAGTTTTACACAACACAACTGTTATCGAAGTCATTTGCAAAACTACACAGATATGGCCTATATTGAATTGCTTGCCTTCCCAAAGGGAATGGTTGGGGAGGGAGGGATGGGGAGAATTTGGAACTCAAATTTTAGGAACAACTGTTGAGTATTGTTGCTACTAGGAAATAAGAAATACAGTTAATGGGGAATAGAAAGTCATCTGGCCCTACAGGAGAAAAGAGAAGATGGGGACAAGAGAAGGGAGGGATTATAGAAGAGAGGGCATATTGGTGATAGGGGAAATTAGAATGCTCGGTGTATTGGTGTGGGGGGAGGGGAGAAAAGGAGAGAAAATTGGGAACCCAAAATTTCGTGAAAATCAATGTAAAAAGTTAAATAAATAAATTTA